>JAHWFO010033869.1:1007424-1098541 GCA_023313115.1 Rhysida immarginata
CCGTTAGCTTTAAGCGACGTAAAAATGGATGGCAAATTGAGATAAAAAGCGAATTAATGTACCATATATATTTTATAATGCACTATAATATACCAATATATTCAATGTTATACACTTTTTCATTTGAAATTTGTCAGACCCTCCCCAGCTGTTGTAGCACTAATTTTTTCCCTCTTGTATAATGCGATCCCACAAATTTAGGTGGTTTTTCAGGTCAAAATTTTTCGCATTATAGTAGAATATTTACGGTAAGTCACACAAGTGAAAATTCAAGAAAAGTTGTGAAGAAAAACAATACAAGTCTGTTAAAAAAAACAACAAATTTATGCCATACTGAACGAACCATTGTACTGAATGAAGTCCTGTAAATTGCGTCACCAAGATGTGTAAATTGCGCCACTGAATTGAAGTCCTTTGGTAGCAAGATGTGTCATTCCACCTTTAACTGTTGGTGATCTAGAGCTGCCAAAGAACTCACGTAATCACCATTCTGCTAAATGAACTGTGGAAAAACAAGAGCGAGATTTTGCACACGACAATGCACCAAGTCATTTGTCTCTGCTTGTTAGCCATTTTTTGACCTCTAAAGAAGTGGTCGTTCTTCCCCACCCTCCGTACTCTCCAAGCTTGGCCCCAGTAGACTTTTTCTTTCAAAATATGAAAACCCCATCATCTTCAAAATACAGATGAGATTAAACATAATTCGCAGGTTCAGGTAGCCCCCAACAATGGCAGAAACGATAGGAGCGATGCATTGCAAGCAAAGGGACTACTTTGAAGGAGACAAACATGTATAATGTAATTCAGGTAATAAAGTTAGGATGTTTTAAGTCCGGTCTTTTTTGAACAGACCTCGTGTGTTGACCATTTCGAGGCAAAAACTCTATACGGATGGTAGCTTGACTTGGCCTCTTGAGCACACTTCTTCTTTCCCTGTGTGTGTTGAGTAGTGTTGTTTTAAAATGGAAAATGCTGTTAGGGATCCTTCAACAAAATATGTTTGCTGAAATGATAAAATTTTAACCCCCTCTCCCCTCTTTGTAACACTTTGTAGCATTAACCAACCTGCCTCCCCTGAATGAAAAACAGTCCCCATTTATTGTGATGTGCACTGTTAAGAAAAAAAATCGTCAATGCATCGATGCCTACATTGATAAATGAAAAAAGTGTAACCATATATTTTCATTAAAACTGAGAACAGGTGAACTGAAAAACACTGTACAAAACAAGCCAGTGGGAAACAGAATGATGCAAGCCAATAATGCACGCAAAATAATAGAGTACGGACCGATCGAATGCAGTGATCTGGAGCCAGATTTATGCGACCGCGTTAAATTGAGTCACATTAGATTTTTCACCGAATTTTTCCCTCGTTGATTTAATATAAGACGAATCTCCATAAAGGGACCACCTCCAGGACCTAACAGGACCACGTTTTTCTGGAACAGGGTGACAATGCAACCTCTTTACAGGGACCATCACCAGCCAATCATAGGACCGCCAATCACAAAACGTAATGAGGAACCAGCAGATCAGAAAAGAGGTTGTAAAACTTGCACATTTATCTGCCTGAAAATAACATGCCTTTAATTTAATATTGCAATTGAAAAGTTGAACTCCAATCCTGGTTAAGTTGTTGGCAAAGTCTGTAATACAGTAAATTGGATCAAACATGCATGGGAGAATATTAAGGAAGACACAATAATCAAGTGTTTTAAAAACTGCCATATTGTAAATTCGGATATTGAAGATTCTGTTGATTCTTTGATTCAGTTTGATTGTAGATAAAATTACAGATGCTTTAGGAATCGTTCAGTTAATTTTGAGTACATTGAGTATTATGACGAAAAAGATCCTGATACCATTTCTGTTGAAAATGAAGAACAAAGAGGATGAAGAGTTGTTAGGAAAAAATATTGAAGATTCAGAAGCATTTGAACGACAAGAAGCACAAACAACAATTTCTATAAATAACTTAATTAAATAGGCAAGATATAGATTTTTATTACATAAATAGATTTTTTTATATAAATATGTAATTAAATATAGTACTGTAAATTGTAAAATAAAGTTAATACTAAGAACAGATGAAGGTAGGTAATACATTGCCTTCATCCATTCTTGGTAATACACTGCCTTTGAGTTTTACAGCTTTATTAAGAAAAGCAGATTTGTTTACTTTCAACAGCAGGTAAGCAACATTCCTGAGTTAGGGAACCTCCATTTCAGGACCATTTGGCCTTCCCCATCAGTTATCTGTTGAGGGAGATATCACTGTATTTCTTAAATGTCATAAAATGTAAAATAAATGGTCAAAAATCACATAAAGTAGAATTCGGAAAACTGGAAGTAGAATTCGGGAGCCATGCCAAAACAGCATTGGAGCCTATTTTGCACTGTAGTGGACTGTGTTGTACTGTATTTTGAAACAGATATAGCAAAACAAAAAAAATTATATTTTTTTATTGTATTGATAATAATAACAACCAAAAAACATTGTCTAGGACCATGCGATGTGCACTCATTTAGAGAAAACAATTAATTTAAGACTGTCATGAATGACATTATACATGAATGACATTATACATGTCATCCAATTTAAGACTGTAAAATCGGATTGCCAACCTCAACTGCTACTGTTAATTCATTTGAAAACAATTTTTGTGCTTTGGGACATTTTCTATGGGTATATTCAGAAACATTGCTTGCATCCTTTTTTGCACAAGGAAGAAAATAGGTTTGTAATGTAGAAAATCAGACTTTGTAGTTAAATTTACTTTCAGTGACTTAAGCTTTAGACTTGCATTAGAGATGGCAATGGCATAATCATTGATATTCCATGATAAAATAAATATTTGCATGCATAAAGAGAGGATTTTTCAAAATTATTCAGTTATAAGTTTACAGTATGAGTTAGAAAATTTTAAAAAAATAAATTACTTTTTTGATGTTGGTTACCCATTAATTATTACCTGGAAAGGAAGGAAAACTTAACCACAAAAAAGAAATTATAGATGGAAGCTTTTACTTTTTATTAATATTAGATACACTATATGATCAAAAATATCCGGACACCCCTCATAGATCATCCATTGGCCCAATGTCACATGATAATGACTTGCACATCATTTAAATAGCTTCCCACACCTTCAGACACAACTCTGCTTGGACATTGGCAAGAATGGGTCGTTCGGCAGAGCTCAGTGAGTTCCAACGTGGAACCATCGTTGGATGTCACCTATGCGGCAAGTCCGTGCGTGACATTTCCAGCCTTCTTCAGATACCCAAGTCAACAGTAGGCGATGTCATTATGAAATGGAAGACCCGGGGATCAACAACAGTTCAACAACGAACCGGTAGACCCAAGAAACTAACGGACAGAGACCGTCGAGTGCTTCGTCGTGTCACCCGCAGCAACCGGAAGTCCTCGGCGGAAAAAATTGCCACAGAGTTTCGAAACGCCTCTGCAAATGATGCCAGTACCATGACAATTCGTCGGGAACTGCACACGATGGGATTCCATGGCCGTGCTGCTGCCCACAAGCCCCACATCAGCAGGGTCAACGCCAAGCGACGTCTGGAGTGGTGCAAAGCCCACAGAAACTGGACAATGGACCAATGGAAACGTGTAATGTGGACAGACGAATCTCGCTACACACTCTGGCAATCCGATGGACGAGTTTGGGTTTGGCGCATACCTGGAGAACACTTCTTACCTGAGTGCACAGAGCCCACAGTCAAGTTCGGAGGAGGAGGAGCCATGGTGTGGGGCTCATTTTCGTGGTACGGATTGGGCCAGCTCGTTCCTGTGCAAGGAATCATGAACTCCGACCGTTATCTGAATGTTTTGGACAACTGTGCACTTCCAACGTTGTGGCAATTTTTCGGAAACGGGCCATTTCTCTACCAACACGACAATGCTCCGTGCCACAAAGTGAGGCGTGTATAGCAGTGGTTTGCGGACTCAGGGGTCGAAGAAATGGGTTGGCCGGCACAAAGTCCCGACCTCAATCCTATAGAGTCTGTGGGATGAATTGGAAAGACGCTTGCGGGCCAGATCACATCGGCCAACTTCTGTACCTGAACTGATTCTCGCTCTTCGGGAGGAATGGAGGAACATTCCGGAAAGTACCTACCAACATTTGGTGGAAAGTCTTCCCCGAAGGGTGGAAGCTGTGATTCGGGCAAAGGGATGTGCAACGCCCTATTGATTTTCATGAAATCGTGGCTAGAGCGCAAACGTGCATGTGTCCGGATATTTGTGATCATATAGTGTAGATTATAACAGGCTAAGAAAATGCATTGCTATTAATTGAATTTAATTGCTATATATTCCAGGTATGGTTTAGCACTGTCTGAAACCGAAAAGATTGACTATCAAGCAGGAAATTTTAATACTCGGATTATAAGGTAGTAAATCCTTTTTTTCTCTCATGTAATTATCTTTTAGGAGATTCGATATAAGATTTAAAAAAACAATTTGATGTTGCTCGAATAAAGAAAAATAAATATCAGACATGTTATTTAATTAATGTCTGAGAGTCTACCAAGAAAAAGAAGTTCTGTAATAACTTAAAACAGTGATGGAATTTTATTACAGAAAATTATTGCAGACTACATTAAGTAAGATTACAGATAGTGCTTTTAAGTAAGACTACAGCTAGTGCTTTTAGGTTTACTTCGTGTGCAGAATTCGAATCTGCTTTTAGGTTTCTATTATCACTCAAGTGGTGCACATAGAGGTTGGCATGTTAAAGTATTGTGTGCATGAAGAAGCAGCTGCAGTGTTAAAGTATTCATGTTTTGTGGCCTCATGGAAATCTATCAGGCCCCAAACTCAGAATAATTTTAAAATGTTTCCTTGGAATACCCAGAAATCTCTGTGCTAGAAAACTTTGGATGGCATAATTGAAAATAACATGTTAAAATACTATAAATAAACATGTTATTTTTTAAGTTACAAAAAAATTTTTTGTTAAATGTTATCAGGGCGCTGGAGTTGAAAATCACAGTGACATATGATTACTTTGAAAAAAACTTTGAAAAAAAAAATGATGTTGAAGCAAGAATAAAATTGTTACTTTCATTTTATAAAAGAGAAAAAAATTCTGCAAAGCATACTTACAGCTGCTGGGTTATTCAGAAAGTTATCAGAAATACTGTAATGCATTTCTCATAAAAATTCCCATTGAAATTTTAAAAATGTAACATCTAAATAGGGAACCAAAAAAATTCTATCAATGACTCCACACATATCTGTTGCACAGGAATTACATGTATGATATACTGTATACAGTAAAATCACGTCACAACGTACTTCAAGGGAATGGAAATTTGTACGTTATTCTGAAACTGGGGGGAGAGGCTTGTGAACAATGCATCGTATGCATAGAAAAACATAAGAATACATAAAGTGTAGCATTTTATTTTATTCAATACAAATACAGCATACATTTATATTACAGTTGGTTAGTTTTTAAAATATTCTCTGATTTTTTTTCTAAAATTCCCTGACTTTTCCCAGTTACAAAAAATTCTCTGACCTTTCCCGGTTTTCCCGGTCACCCTGTTACATGCGCATTTACTTAAAACTAAAATTAATATAAACAAACACGTGGTGGTATGATGTTACCGTAATGAAGATGGTTAATCGTCCGTCATGTGAAGCTTTCCAAACTAATTGCCGTACAAAATGGGTCCCAACTAAGTAGCATGCGACAATCGAACAGTGCAGGGAATATCGAAACGAGCGATCATGCTTTCACTACCTTACTCTTCCAGGAAATAACCAGGGGATATACACTGAACTAGTCAAGAAGCCAGATGAAACCTAGTTAAGTCATCCAGTGGATCAGATGGAGTCCTTTCCTATCAGGATGATAAAGCTGATTGTTGATTGTTAGGGACAAGGGACACGGAGGAGCTAGGAGATCCAGTAGTCCGGAGTAACATGCGACCGACAATTGAACAGTGAAGTGTACATTTGTTCAGGTGGGTCATATCAGTGCTTACACGATCCTCACCCTTCCGGAATAAATTTCACATGAAATACACTGAAATAGGCAAGAAGCCTGACTAACCCAAAGAGGTCTTCCACATGCAGAGATTTCTGGATTTATATATGCTACACTGTCCGCATATACGTATTTCTAACTCTTTGAGTACTTCATTATTCAATGTCAAGTAAGTATTTGGTGAAGTTAACAATATTTTAAGAAGGAAGTAGGTGACCATTCAACCAAAGGGGAATACTGTGATACAGTGACTAATGGTAAAGAATGGGACACCCCTTTTTACAAAATCACGGACCTAGGAGAAATACTCCCAAGGAACCACGATGGGGGAAAATATGATAAAAACTACAAAAACAAAATCTTATAAAATTACATATTAGACAAAAGACTCAATAATTATTAACAAATAACCATACAAAGTCAAGCCAAGAAACAATAACAATATTGATCATTAAATAAGAAAGAAAAGGAAAAAGAAAATTATCGTGACGTTTTAATCAGTTGTATTAACGTAGAGTCTCCGATCAGGCCTGCGTCTCCATTCAACAGCGTGTTCGGGCCCTTCTTTGCAATTTCTTGTGTTTCATAAGCGTCCAGTGCATTCCTGTTACTAACATGTCTTAACAGTTTACAATCTTTTAACAGAATGTCGTGTCCCGTCTCCAACATGTGTCTAGCGACCGCTGACCTATATGGGCGTCCAAATCTGGCGTGGGCCGTATGTTCCTTAAACCTCGTTGTCATATTCCTGCACGTGGCTCCTTGGTAAACTTTCGGACATTTGCCACAAGCGATCTCATATATCCTAGACTGGGACAGCGGTGGAGTCTTGTCCTTGGGGTTTCTCCAAGAGGTTTCTCAAGACATTAGGGTTTTTATATGCTAGTCAAATTAGCCTCCTTGAAAATAGTGCGCAACCCGGCAGACAGTGCTTTGTTATACGAGATGGGAATCCTGAGCGTTGGAGTTCTTTTGTCATTGAGTGTAGTGGAATCCCTAACCAGTTTGGTGAATCTTCTCCTTCATACCAAATCGCAGATAAACCAAGGATCATAGCCATTGTACCTCGCTATGTCCTGCATGCGCCTAATCTCATTAGAAAACCTGGCCTTCAACAAAGGAATATTCAGGGCTCTGTCCACCATGAAAATGAAGGCCGACAGTTTATGACTCCAACAGTGATTGGATCTTTATGGATGTGTACGTCTGTGTGGGTGGGTTTTCTGTGGATGTCGAACTCTACTCTGTTGTTATTCCAAATTATCTTCAGATGCAAGAAAGGTATTGAATTGTTCTCCTCATATTCAACCATAAATTGTATCGAGTTATAAAAGCCATTGATATATTCGAGAAACACTTCAACGCTCATTTTACTGGTATCAATAATGGCAAACACATCATCAACGTATCGATACCGTACTTCCGGAAAATATTTGCTAGAGGAAGCGAGTTTTGCTTCAAACTTCCTCATAAAGATCTCCACAAGTATGGGGCTCAGGGAACTACAAAATCTTCACAAGTATAAGACATCCGATAAAAGTCACCATTAAACTGAAGAAAATTGTTGTTTACACAAAGTTTGCAAAGGGTAACAACGCCGGTAACCAAATCGTGTCCTACCTTATTGTCCAGCAATATTGTTGAAGTCCAAGGTCTCCTGCATAGGTAGATTGGGAAACAGAGAAGTTACGTCGAAGGAACCAGAATACAGCTATCCGATAGTGTGACATCCTTCAATTTGCCAACTTGCTTGTATTATTCTTGACTGACAGATCCAGTTGGTCGATGTCTAGTTTGGCCAAGTAGCTAGCTAAATACTTTGCTAGTTCGTATGTTGGAGCCGAGATGTTAGAAATAATAGGTCGGAATTGGTTTCCCGGCTTATGGATTATCGGGATTGCGTATAGTTTCAGTATTGTTGGGTTGGAAACCTTTAGTCGTCAAGCTACAGCGAGCGCTAAGAAGTTTTTGCAGTTGGTCAAAGCTGTTTTAACTGTCCTCACTAATTTGGGTAAAGGATCTGATTCCACTTAGATGTATGAGCCTTCTTCCAGAAGTTTCGAAACGCTGGCAAAATAGTCATTCATCCGTAGAACCACAATCGAATTCCCCTTATCGGACTTCCGGAAAAAACAATCTCTGTTCCTGAGAGCTGCAAGTTTAGCTAAACTCTTCCTATCACTACTGTCTGTCGTCCAATTCTTTCTCAGTTGCTGTGCACAAGAGTTCCTAATAAACTGTTTCTTATTAAGGGGGAGGAATTTTATCCCACTTTCAATGTCACAGACGATGTTCTCTAGGTCGAAGCGGCCTTTACTTAAGGAGAACTTTAAGCCTTTTGAAAGAAGATCCATTTCGTCTGTTTCTAGCACAAAATCAGTTTTGTTAACAACATTTTGCTTGCATGTAGCCAAGTTGGGACCATGTGGGTAATTTCCTTGATGAGCCAAAATCGTACGCAGCTTCATATCTAATTGTCTCATTTCACTTGTCTCGGCAAATGTCTGAAAGTTTACCAAGGAGCCATGTGCAGGAATGTGACAACGAGGTTTAAGGAACATAGGACCTACGCCAGGTTTGGACGCCCATGTAGGTCAGCGGTCGCTAGACACATGTTGGAGACGGGACACGACATTCTGTTAAAAGACATGTTAGTAACAGAAATGCACTGGGCGCTTATGAAACTCTGGAAATTGCAAAGGAGGACCCGAACACGCTGTTGAATGGAGACGCAGGCCTGATCGGAGACTCTACGTTAATACAACTGATTAAAACGTCACGATAATTTTCTTTTTCCTTTTTTTCTTATTTAATGATCAATATTGATATTGTTATTTTACTTGAGTTTGTATGGTTATTTCTTAATAATTATTGAGTCTTTAGCCTAATATGTAATTTTATACGAATTTGTTTTTGTAGATTTTATCGTATTTTTCAAAACTTGGTTCCTTGGGACTATTTCTCCTAGGTCTGCGATTTTGTAAAAAGGGGTGTCCCATTCTTTACCATTAGTCACTGTATCACAGTATTCCCCTTTGGTTGAATGGTCACCTACTTCCTTCTTAAAATGTTGTTAACTTCACCAAACACTTACTTGGCATTGAATAATGAACTCATAGTTCGAAATACGTATATGCGGAATAAAATCCAGTTGTGGACAAGAGGTTGTCGTCTTATTGATTATGTCGTTATCCACAGTCATTGAAGAATTTTCATCTTAACCAATGAAATGTGAAGTCTGCTTAATTAGCCCATTGGCTTAAGTGATGACGTATCATTTTCTTTTGATGCATTACCATTTGCAACTTTCACATGGGCTGTATTGAGCAATCAGAGCAAGACATTCGAACAATGTACATTGTAATGAAGTGATAATTTAACGTTCTTGAACCGGGAATTTCCATTTCTGGCCTCTGTATCAGAATTGGCCATTGGATGCACGGCTCGAAATTTAAAACTCAATAACGTTAAAACTTTTGACACTTTATCGCCAATTTTTTTTATATATAATATAGAAACCTTCCTTTAAATTATCTGTTTAATATTAGGCACATGCACACATTAGAAATTAATAAAAAAATATTTATAACATGCTGCTCTCATTATGAAGAGCGTTGCAACTCGACAAAATAGCGATGTATATCTCATCTTATAAATAAATCTCTTATGCAGCTACATATCTCAAACTGCTTGTATATTTCAACCCCTACATTTATTTTCTAGCAATAGGCAGAAATATTTATCTGGGTGTAATAAAAAATGACATTTAGACTTACTCAGAGCACTGGAGCATAAAAGGAGAAAATTTTCATATTTCGTGCGCACTTACACCTCCATTACACAATACCGCAGTCCAGAACGGGGAAAAAACAATTCAAAACACAGCAGAAGATACTCCTGCTTTCGATGTCTTAATTATCTTTAAATGGAATTAGAAAATATTATAGTATTTCAATAAAAAACCGAGCCCTTGCAATTGTTCCCCCCCCCCCCCCGTCGCTATGTCACTTTTGGCTGCGCCATTGCATTACGTCATCAAGGAGAACAAAGGAGATTTGAACTTCGCGCCGGTGCTCATAATAGGGGGAGCTAGTCACATGGGTAACGCACACGATAGCTGTTTGATGCTATGAAATGACGTGTTTACGTTAGCGAGCTCAAATTACAATTTGACATAAATTCAAATGAAAATTCATAGAAAAATAACTTACTTAACTTAAAATGTGTTTTAAAAATTTCTTCACCCTTCTGTCATGAATAAAACCACCTAAAGTGTGACTATTTTCATTTTTTGTGAACTTTCATGTATAAATTCTGAAAAAAATTTGAAACTGCGTATTTCATTTCTGTGACATTATTTAACGATTTCTATTATTTTTTCAAAAAAAGTGAAATATATTATATGAAAATGAAATAAATGCTATAAACCAACAAACATCTCCGGTTTATTACAAAAATTTTTGGTCCAAAAAGATCATTTATTACTTTACAAAAAAAGGTTTCCCCGAGTTATCACAGAAATCACTTTTTCCTTCAGAAAATGGCGTGGCGTAAGATGGTTAACCAAGGGAACGTAAAATTTGTACGTTATTCGGAGGTGTACATTAAAGTGAGGTACGTTATTCTGAAACTTTTTAGCATTAAAATACCTACATTTCGGCCGGGAATTTTAAATTTGTATGTTATTCTGAAATGTACGTTAAAGTGAGGTACGTTGTAACGGGATTTTACTGTAAAACGATCACCTGTGCTTAACAACCACTTTTGCTTGGTCCCACAGAAAGTTACATGAGAAATCTGTTAGCGTAATGACCATCTGTCTAACGCGACCAGTGACCACCATTTTCGATCCCCTTTGTATCTAAACCTATACTAAAAAACCTGCCTATAACGACTACTTATGCAACTAATCAGGTCCTAACCTAACTGCCAATTACATAACTACACTTTTCTCTGTGAAGAACCAATCAGGTGCTAACCCAAGTGCCAATTATATCACTGCACAAGTAGAGTCAAGAAATACAAAAATGCAACAACGGGTTCTTTTAGCCTACTGATAGTGTTAACTAGGTCAGGTGTGTCTTTGGAGACACAAATATTGCTATAAAATCACTGGAGGTTTCCTTAAAGCCCTACTGTTCTAGTGTGGTTTCGAATATTCTGTCTAAGAACAACGAGAACGTATTCCAAGGCTGGGCTCTACCTGCTCTAACAGAATCAAAATGGTGGACGAAATTCAACTCTTTTACCTATTTGGATAATCAAATGTTTTTAATCGTAATTCGTAATAATGAAATTTCAGTTTCGAATAATCAGCATCAAAGCTGCCTAAAAGCATAAACGGAAAGTAGTTCAACCACGTTACCTGCTGGCGACCGCTTAGACTTTATGGAAACGCACTGGATGAATTCAAAAAATGTTTTGAAGAATCAGTTTTCACTAGGAAGACAAGAAAGTACAGACAAAGTAATTTAGATTATTTTATAAAGAAATAAACATATCTGTTTTTAATTATGTTGAGGATTTGTATTTTTTTATTCAGCCTGCATATAACGACCACTTTTGCTTGGTCCCATGGGTGGTCGTTATAGGCCGATTTTACTGTATGTATAATTAATAATAACATGCATATCATAGGCCCGGATGCCTATCATTCTTGTATGGTCTGGGTTTATACAGATAATTTTAGGGCTAATGTTCGGTTTCTCAGTTTAAATTTCTGTTTGATACGAAAATTTTGTATACCTTTTAATGTTTTGTGTTTCCGTGCTTCACCACGAAAGGCCAGTGTGGTGTGTGTAAAAATAAAATGGCGAGAAGCGGGAGAATAAGTTTTTCTTTCTTTCGTTTTTCCTTCTGAAACAGTGAGCATTTACTACATTCAACATTTTTGGTCCTTCGAGCTGGATGTGCCGAGTCGGATCTGCTGCGATCCAACTACTATAACATATCAAGGTGACGAATTGAGTGAGAACTGACAACTTTATTTTTCATTAACGAAGCATGGAAGCCTTAGTGCGAAAACTCGCCATTACGAAAGCTTCCTTCACGGGAATGAGAATACTGTCGCTTTACAGGTAACAAAAGAGCAAATACAAGTGTGATTAGAGAGACTAAGAGAATTGTGGGAACGTTTTGAAGAAACGCAAAATGAAATTGAGTCACAATGCCAACCAAGTGAAATGGAGACGCAAATAAATGAGCGAGAGGAGTTTGAAGAGAAGTACATGACCTTGAGAGCAACCCTCTTAGCAGCTCACATAGCACTTAGCCATTCCTCAGCAACAGCGGTGCCTTCAAATTCAACTAGTTCAACTAATTTAGCACAGCATGTTCAACTTGCAAAGATTAACCTATCTTCGTTTGATGGTAAGTGCACAGAGTGGAATACATTTTATGACTTATTTACGAGCTTAGTTGAGCACAATCCAACGTTAAATAATGTACAAAAAATGCAGTATCTTAAATCTGCAGTGGTTGGGGAGCCTTAACGTCTCATAAAAGCTTTACCAATTACGGAAGCAAATTATCCAGAGGCAATAAAGTTATTAACTGATCGTTACGACAACAAGAGAGTAATTGTACAAGCTCATGTTGCAGCGTTATTCGATGCTCCAACGGCTACATCAGGATCTCTGAGTGCATTGCGTGCGTTAGTAGATGCAGTTCAAGAACATGTGAGAGCTTTAACTGTTTTGAAACAAAATACTAACAACTGGGATCCTAGCCTAATTCACTTGGTATCTTCAAAGCTAGATCCTGAAACAAGGAAACAATGGGAGTTAACACAACAATCCGCTGAGCCTTCAAAATTTGAGGAACTTAGAGAATTCATAGAGTCGTGCTGTAGAGCACTAGAGATCACAATTCACAAATACAGCAGAGCTCAAAAAACAACAATCTTCATCCATGTCTCTTGTGACATCAGAGAAAGTGTGCATTAAATGTAGTGAAGTGCATCCATTGTATAACTGTCCAACCTTTTCTCGACTTCCAGTTTCAGAAAGAGTGAAATTTGTCAAAGACCACAAACTATGTTTCAATTGCCTGAGTCCTTCGCATTTGGTCAATAAATGCAGGTCACGAAGTTGTAGACATTGTGACAAGCGGCACCATTCAACCCTTCATTTTGATACTTCACTTCCAAACAATGTGATGAGTACACAAATTTCCAGTGACAATGCATCGAGCCCGCAACCAGAATGTGAAACCGTGGCATTATTTTCAAATGTAAAAACCGCTATTTGTGTAATTCTGCCAACAGCAGTTGTCATCATCAAAGATGCTGCCGGACAATTAACCAAGTGTAGAGCTTTGATCGACAGTAGTTCACAGGTAAACTTCATTACTGAGAGATTGCATAACCAACTGCAATTACCCTTGTTCAAACATTCTAAAACCGTATGTTGCTTAGAGTCAACAGTGGTTACTTCTGCTACCAGAGCTACCAACTTCGAAGTGTTGTCACGTGTGTCGCCCAACTTCAAAGCAAGTGTGAGTGCTATTGTTTGAGGAACATTTCAACACAAATACTTGCAGTGACTACCCAACCCCAGCAGGGGTGGAGTCCGCCATCTCCTCTGGCAGATCCTAATTTGCTGCTTCAGGACGAGATTGACATTTTGTTAGGAGCTGACATCTTCGCTCAAATCATCAAACAAGGAGTGAAAAGAGATTCGTCAGGACTTACTGTGCCCGCGCCACGAGAAGGCGGCTGCGTTTCCAAAATCTCTCACATAGCGCGCTAGCTGCCTTGGCCAATCCATTTTGCTAAAGGGTAGGAGTAGTATACTGCAAAGTTACTCAGGACTTGGAAAAAGTTATTTTTGTATATGGAAATTCATGCAAAAATGGTAAAAGGGAAAACGTTACATTCTGAAGGAAGGAAGGTTGGTCTGAACGTCATTTCATATTTTGATGATGTTGCATAACTACTTCTACCCTATAGAAAAATGGATTGGCCAAAGCACCTAGCGCGCCATGTGAGAGATTTTGGAAACGCAACCGCCTTTTCGTGGCGCGGGCACAGTACATTCATTGACACAGAGTTTGGCTGGTTGGCCATGGGTACATCTCATGCTTCTGCGCCCAAAATCCAGAGAGCATTTCTTGTCCAAACCTTAGAAAAAACTTTACAGCAGTTTTGGGAGATTGAGAGTATTCCTATTGACATGAAACTTCTGAGGAAGAGCAAGCTTATGAAACTCATTTTTGTGAAACAGTCAAGAGAAACGAGGACGGAACCTACGTCGTGTCATTACCAATCAGGTCTTCTCACCACATACAAAAAATCGATTTTGGAAATTCCCGAACCTTGGCCATACAGAAACTCAATGGTATAGAAAAGCGTCTAAGCAGCAGTCCAGACAGAAAACAGCAGTATCATGACTCTATGAAAGAGTATGAGCAACTTGGTCACATGCAAGAATGTAATCCTCCTTCAGCGACAGAAAACACTTACTATATTCCACACTTTGCAGTGCTTCGAGAAGACAGTGCCACTACCAAATTGAGAGTAGTTTTCAACGCATCAGCTACATCTGACACTAATACATCGTTAAATGAACACTTATTGGTGGGTCCATTCATTCAAAACAGTTTGATGACAACCATAATGCGTTTTAGATTTCACAAGATTGCGTTGACAGCAGATATCGAGAAAATGTAAAGACAAATATGGATATCTCTGGAGCAACACAACCTTCAACGAATTGTTTGGCGAGAGGGAAACAATCAACCTGTCAGAGATTATGTATTAAAGACAGTCACTTATGGCACTGCGTTTGCACCATTCCTTGCAACGAGAGTCTTGCAACAGTTGGCAGAGGATGAAAAGCAAAACTTCCCAATGGCCGCAACTATTCTTCAAAATGACTTTTATGTGGATGACCTCATCTCTGGAGCTGAATCAGAAGACCAAGCCGTGTATCTACAAGATCAATTGACGAGATTATTAAAAACAGGAGGTTTTAATCTGAGAAAGTGGAACTCAAACAATGACAATGTGTTGCAGCATTTGAATGCAGACCAAAGGGCAATTTCTTTACCTCACACGAATCTCTTTAAAACGTTGGGACTCCAATGGGACCCTGACGCAGATGTTTTTACCTTCACAAGTCAGTTTTGCAAAAACAATACTACTACGAAAAGAACTGTGCTATCCGATATGTCTACATTGTTTGACCCTTTAGGATGGCTGGCTCCAATTGTCATCAAGGGTAAGATGCTCATTCAACAATTATGGGTTTCAGGAGTTGGATGGGATGATGAGCTTCCCAAACCAATCGAAGCTAAATGGAACCATCTTCGAGAGGGACTGGAGTTACTTTCTAATATTACGGTACCACGTTACCTACATACATCAAGTAAAGATGATGTCGAACTTCACTTATTTTGCGACGCTTCAGAAAATGCTTACGGAGCTGCAATTTACTTACGTGTTTGTAAATTTCACTCAAAGCCAGTAACTTCATTATTGTGCTCCAAAACACGTGTTGCACCTATTAAACAATTATCATTACCAAGATTAGAATTGTGTGCTGCGCATCTTGGAACTAAACTCTACAAATGGGTCAGTGAGACACTCACTCTTCCTGTGTCCAAAACTTATGCTTGGACAGATTCGACAATTGTCCTCCACTGGCTGTTAGACATTCCTCGCTGCTGGAAATCGTTCGTCGCCAATCGAGTAGCAGAAATCCAGGCAATTCTTCCAAAAGCTTACTGGAAACGTGCCTTCCAATCAGAACCCAGCAGATTTATGCTCCCGAGGGGCAACTCTTGAGCAACTTAAGATGTCCACACTTTGGCATGGGCCAAAAGATTTAGCTAAACTAGTCATGAACCCTACAGCTACTACTGAGCTACAGTCAGACAAATTTGATCTTGAGATTCGGCGTCCTGAGCACCTTTCGTATACTGCCACTCTCGACGATTTGTTCATCTCACGGTTTTCATCATTTACTAAACTGTGTCGAGTTACTGCTTATTGCTTAAGTTTTCTCAACAATTGTCAAGGACATGAAAAACGAATGGGACCTTTAATGGTCACAGAATTGGATCAAGCGTTAAAACGATGCATCAAATTGACCCAACATCTTAGTTTCCAAGGGGAAATCAGTGCCTAGAGAAAAAAGAGACCACTAACTCGTAACACTTCACTTCTTTCGTTACATCCCTTTTTGGACAATCAGAACATTTTGAGAGTAGGAGGAAGACTCAACAATGCAAACTTAACCTATGATGAAAAACACCCAATCATTCTTCCTCATAATTCATGTTTAACTTATCTTATAGTGGAATATGAACATAAAAACCATTTGCATGCTGAACAGACCTTATTATAAGCAGTTCTGCGGAGACGATTTTGGATTTTAAAGGCAAGAAATCTTGTACGTCACGTAATTTTTAAATGTGTAACATGTTTCAAAGCCAAAGCAAAGATCGCACATCAACTGATGGGACAGTTACCAGCACCACGTGTCCAACCTTCCAGACCGTTTCTACATTGTGGAGTGGACTATGCGGGTCCATTGATGCTAAAATCTCGTGGCGGACGTGGACGTATTCACCAGTTCAAGGCATACATTGTGCTCTTTGTCTGCATGGCGACAAAAGCCATTCATCTAGAGGCAGCTACAGATCAATCTTCACATGGCTTTATGGGTGCTTTGCAGCCTTTCATCTCGCTTCGAGGCAGGCCGTCACAGATGTACAGCGACTGCGGAACAAATTTTGTGTGAATTCAAAAACATTTGCGAGTCCACAAAGAACACCTCACAAATCAACTTACGAATGAAGGAATCCAGTGGAAGTTCAATCCTCCTTTGGCACCTCATTTCGGGGGATTATGGGAAGCTGGAGTCAAATCCGTAAAACAACATCTTCGTAAGGTACTCAAGACCCAATTGTTGACTTATGAAGAGTTACTGACTGTTCTTTACCAGATTGAGGCTTGTCTTAACTCTCGCCCACTGTGTCCTTTAACCTCCTATCCACAGGATTTAACGGCATTGACGCCGGGACACTTTATTATTGGACTTCCTGAGCCGAATCTGAAACTAGCTTCAGGCAACTATTTGTGTCGTTGGAAATTATTACAGAAAATTAAACAAAATTTCTGGAAACGTTGGTCGACTGAGTATCTTACTCGCTTGCAACAAAGGCCCAAGTGGGCTTCACCTGTTCTTAATCTGAAAATGGATAGCTTGGTTCTAGTGAAAGATCAACATTCACCCTCCTTTAAATGGCCTTTGGGTCGAATTACGTCAGTAGTTCCTGCTAGGGACGGTTTGGTTCGCGTGATGAAAGTCAAGACTTCACAAGGACTATTTTTACGCCCAATTAGTAAACTTTCTTTACTTCCGGATTTTGATTGAATTTATTGTAATTCAACGTGGGGCAGTATGTTCAGTTTCTCAGTTTAAATTTCTGTTTGATACGAAAATTTTGTATACCTTATAATGTTTTGTGTTTCCGTGCTTCACCAAGAGAGGCCGGTGTGGTGTGTGTAAAAATAAAATGGCGAGTAGCGGGAGAATAAGTTTTTCTTTCTTACGTTTTTCCTTCTGAAACAGTGAGCATTTACTACATTCAACAGCTAATCTATATTAGTTCAGTGACTGCATCATTTTATTTGACTGCATGATTTGGAAAGTATGCCAAGTAAGGGTTTAAGGCTGTGTCTATTAATACTGCCCACTACTGCACGAGTTACATGGTATAAGCACTTTCGTGCATAAGGATATATTGGAGAATGCAATGTACACGTGGTATATTATTTGTAGTCTAGTTAAAAAATGAATTTTAATTATCGTAAGACAAAAACTAGAGCTTCACAAATTGAAACACATACTTTTTCTTTCGAATTCAATCAAATTATAGAAGTGAAAGGGTTTTTTAATTAAAAAAAAATTGTTTGCTACTGTGGTTGGCAGTAGAATTTCAGTAGTTTTGAATTTCATTGCTTTTGGTTTTCTCGTATGATTGTAAATCCGTGTTCTTAAACAGTAATGTTTATTTAATGTAAGTATAAATTTGATCAGTGACTTAATTTTCATTAAAGAAACTCACACTAAACGACGAAACATTTGATGGGATGGGATGATTTGTATTGCTGAAAATGCTGGCTGCCATGTTGGATGCATCTGCTAAATTCTCATGCACTTGGCTACGGATTTGTGAAATCCCATACAAACAAATACGAGGGTTTTTAGATACGCTATGAAATTCCATTTACGGATTTCTGAACAGATTGTGTGTGATTGAGGAGGAAAATGTGTTCTCTCGCAATAGCGTGCACTGTTAATAGACACTGCCTAACCCTAACCCCCCCACATATTAGTTTTTCCACATCAGGTTCTTGCCAAGAAAGATGGGAATTGAGAAAAATGGGCATCAGATTGGAATAGAATAAAAACAGAAAATATTTTTGAGAACTAATCTAGCACCAATATGCTTTTCTATCCATCTTTTTTCAACTTAGCACATTTTAGAGAAACATTTGGTTTCTGTTGCATCCTCAACTATACTTTGGCCAAGGGAGAGATATTTACCTGCACTGTTGTGAAGTGGTCTTGGAGTTGTCACTGTGTCTTTATGTTGGTGATGACTTCAGTTTGTCTGCTTCATTGGTCGATGGTCTTTGTTCTTGGTTGTGAGATTACTTATTTTTAGTGGAAAACTTTATTAGACATTTCATGTCGCTTCTCTGAGGCATTTTTTCTACTCTAACTCTATAACTCAACCTTAATCGATTCATTAGCTATTACATTTCGATCAACTGTGAAATTCAGCTTCAGTGTTGGCCCACTACTATTTGTTGACTCAACTGCTACTTCATGTCGTCTTCATTCTGACTAATTAGCTGTGACTAGCGGTTGTCTGGCCTCCTCTCCCTTTAACTCCTGATAATAAAAAAAGGGAGATACATTAAACTAATGAGACGAAAGGAGGTACATGGTTCAAGATGGTTCGTCGTTCACCATCGTCAAAATCAGTATGCGTTTCTCTTGAGTTACATAATCATTAATTTGAACAGCTGAGGTATGATGTACGAAAAACCCCTCACTGAACATCTTATGAATTAACAGATATCAGGACACTGGCTCTTCTCTGGGGATAATCTGTCTAAGGTGTCTGATCTCTCCCCTAGGGATGTTCAATCTAAAAAAATCTTCTACCTTGTCCCTTAATTTAATAATAAATGTAGCTTATTCATATATTTGTCTAAGGAATTTAATGTAAGTATTTAAACATAAGAAATCTATTCTCTCATCAATTCCATATGATCTCTATCAGATACTTTGACATGAAGAAGACAGAGTGGATTAGTAAGCTCTCAATAGACAATGGAATCATATGATACTTTCTAATGGTGGTATGATTCAAAGTGAATCAACAAGAAAAGGGAGGGGGGTTCTTTATGTCCACCTTAATAATAATTTTCTAATGTAAATACTTAACTTTACATATGATTAGCTCTATCTCACCAGGGGTTACGATCTTCTATACTGAATATTTATAATTTAACAATTAACCATAAATTTAGGAAGAAGTATTTTTATAATTTAAAGAAACCCCTACGGCCCTTACATCATGTTCTTGGTTGCTTGGATGCTTATGGTCTGATTCACTTGTTAGAATCGAGAAATGTCTTTTATTTCACATTCTTTTTTGTATCTCATGGCACACTTGCATACATGGCAATATTGGCTACATACCAGTATCATCCCCTTACTTAACGCCATCGACTTATGTGTATTGTTGTTTTTACAAGTCCAAAATCAAATTACTTCCCTTACCTCTCTCTATCTTTCTACTTTCTTCACTTCCTTCAGGAGCACCTGAAATATACTGTGTATGTTGTTTGGTCATACACAACGGTCAAATTTATCTAGAAAATAATGGAGTGAAAGATTCAGGATGGTGGTGTTATCTTTGTTTCTTTTTTAATTATAAACCTAACTTCTTGCTACAATACCATTGTCACTTCCTACAATACTAATCCATCTAATTCTCATTTTAATTACTGTCTGCACCACCTTTGCTGGTGAAATACATTCATTCACCATTGTCACCACACACAACAGAAACCGCCCCATTCATTGTATTTTGGTGGGGCAATTAAGCGTGCAATAAAAATTTATTTCTTCTCAGCACTAGGCTGCTAATCTTGGGCTCATGTAACTCATTTCAAATATACAATGAAAACCTTAAATGTACAATGAAAATTTGTAATACTACTCATTTGATCTGTAAATTGGTAAACAGTGTTACTTTTTATTTGAAGATTTACTTTCAGGTATTAGTAATGATGTAGAAACATCATACTGAGATGCAACAGTAGTACGTATTAAGATTGTTTCCTGACTTAACCTGCATCTAAGAAGAACTGCATGCTGTCATTTGTTTTTTGAATAATGAAGAGATGAAACCCAATGAAATTCACCAATAAATGAAAGCTCGGTATGGTGATGTATATCTGTCATTGCAAGTGTATTAGTGGATAGGAAGTTCTGAAATGGCACTTAACATGAGTTCAGTAACAGACTTCCCACAACCAACTCAAACACATGGAATAGTGAAACAAGGGCACATTGCAGCTATTGAAACTATTGTGAAGGAAAATTGTTTTATAAAAGTGGATGAATTACCACACTTTTAGGACGAGTAATGGGGCAGCACACCATGTCATCCATGCATTATGTTCTGCATTTCTACAAAGCGCATGCAAGATGGATGCCACTGAAGAAGTGAAAAAACATGTTGACACCTATTAAAAACTTGAAGCAAGAGATCGCCTCTTATGTGATTATCACATTTTGTAATGTTCAAAAAAGATAATGGCAAATGATGATATTATTTGAAAATATGGAAGGAAAAATTCTGCAACCTGGATTCAAACCGGGAACCACGTGAGGATGATTTTTTAATGGCAAGTGAAATTTTCCATTTGATGTAGAGGTGCACTAATCTCTGTGATACTTTACTTTCATTTAAGTTATCAAACTGGTACTTTTACGGGCAGCTAAACTTTGATGTGCGCGACTTTAAACTCACCCTGCAGTATGCTTTTGAGTTTCCTGATTGTGGTAAACAGTATTCTAAAGTAACTACACAGAGTGATTCTGTGACATTCCATGTCACTTGGTTGTCACATGTGCTCGGTGGAAACAAATTAATGATTTATTTCGTTTATCTGATGTTTTATTTTGTTAAGTATGTCATTTAAGGTGATTGTTTTAAAAGGGTCATTTTATTTTGTTATATTAAGTTTATGTTTGTGTTTAGTGAAGTGTTTGCAATTGTTGGGAGCTGGCATTATTTTCTCAGCAAGATTTCTGATGTCAGTCTCCCAGCAGTTGAGTGTTGGTTTTTTTAGCTTGTTTACGGAGGATTTTTTTTTTGAGATAGAATTCCGGCTGGGGTACAGACTGGAGCAGCTGTGTTGGACTGCGAATGTTCTAAACATAAACCCTAATGGCAAGCCCGTCACCGATGCTTATTGTTAATCAAATTCAATTGCTATAGCAGCATCCTCAATTTGCTTATTTTGACTAAAATTTAAAGTTTTGATTTTATATTCCGAGAGCGTTGCTTTTGCGCCCTTTTATGACTAACAGTAGTACATGATATTCGTTGAAGTAGGTGAGAACGCAACGACAGCATGCCGGTGTCAGGATGTGCTCCCTCATCATCATGGCAAACAAGTAACCCAGTCAATTTGAGATGACATCTTGGTGAACGCGTTTTTAAATTTACCTGTTATCTGCAAAAACTGATTTGTCGACGTGAGATAGAATTATTGTTCATCGCCTGGCGCAATATTCGATGCAAGTGTGTCTGTGTTTCAAAAGTGATCCCAGTAACCATCACCTTGCCCGAACTCACTGGTCGGCCCGTCTCAGTGTAAAAGCGCCAGCGCTTAAGCGCATAAGTCAAGAGAGAAAATAATAAGACTAGACTGAAATTCGACTAAATTAATGTTTAAAGTAGTTGATAAGTCTTTAGACATAGGGTTAGAGATTGAATTGCAGCGTAAGCTGTCTTAAAGGAGGGAGCGGCCTGAGAGCATAAGCTGACTATTGCCTCTTTGCCTGTGGAGTAACAGGGCGTACGAACTGAGAACGTGGTGGCTGCGGAGCTCCTCGTTTTAGGTAATGCTGGTTCAGTGGTGGGGCGCGTGCTTAGAGCATGCTAACGTTCCTTATTCGCCGAGCAGGACAAGCTCACACAAGAATTGTAGGCGCTGTCCAGAGCAATATACCCGGGGAGGGTTATGGTGGTCCTCCCTCTTAACTGAGCGTATCAGAATAATCAAAGGTACCACGTGATGTCACAGAAACATTATTTTAAGGAGGCCAAAGATTGTAGTCTCTGGCCAGTGGGCTTACAGTGGAACACCATGGTGTCGTTCTTCTCTTGCACTTGAGACATTTGTCGTTTGGCGTTTTGCATATTATTGCTGCTCGAAATGTACCGAATGGTACTGTATAATTTTCTTGGTAGTTGTAACAACCTAGGTGTTATATTTAATTCCAAACTTTCGTTTGTTGATCACATTCACTCTATTATCTCCAAAGCCTATCGTGGTTCATACTTTATTGTCAAAAACTCCCTAAGTTTTAATAATGTTGGCTTTAATTTTTCTTTTTAATACATTAGTCAGACCAATTTTAGAATATGCTTCTGTCATTTGGTCTCCTTCTCATATTAAATTTCAGTTCCTCTTGGAAAAGGTTCAAACAGATTTTTTACGCTCTCTGTTTCGTCGTTTCCATCCTACATTTTTTAATGATAATTTTTATGTATCAAACTCCTATCTACGAGATTTTTTTAATTGTGACCCATTGATCAATAGACGTACTGTAATTGATCTTTGCTATCTATTTAAATTTTACCGCAATATAAGTTATTCATCTAGTTTTCTTAACTCTGTAAATTTACGTGTTCCCAAATCTAATTCCAGACATAATGATATATTTTACTTACCTTTCTCAAGGAAGACAGTTATAAATAATCTTCCTTTTTTCCTAATGTACAAGTTTTGTAATATCATGTCAAACCTTATTGATATAAATGTTATGTCATATGATACGTATAAAGAAACTGTGAATGAAAATGTTAAGCTTTTATTATGATTTTTTTTCTGTTTTTATTTTAATGTCAATGGATTTTTAGTTACTCTTTGGTACCTAGTTCTGACTATACATTTTTTTTATACATTATATTCTTTCCTGCATTTTTATGTAATGTTATGATATATATTTTCTTTGTAAGCTGTTATTGGGCTAATACTAGCCTGTTGCTTATAAACTAATAAATAAATAAATAAATAAATAAATAAATAAATAAATAAATAAATAAATAAACATTAGGAATATGTAATAAGCATTGAGTACGAGGGGTCCCTCCAGTGCATGAGTAGCACATTTTATGAGCATTAGGCTACAGAGTTAGTTTAATATAGCATATTTACCAATATTTATTCGATATTAAAGTTGTTTTATGTGTACTTATCTGCCTCTGAGTCAATGATCAGGCCCCAAACTCCTGACAGGCACCTCCGTCTCGATAGGTTTTGCTGTCATTAACTGATTGCATGAGCGTGGGAGGGGGGGGCACGTCACAATTCAAATGAATGGAGCAAAAAGAAAGCAGCAAGAGTAATGAAAATGGTAACAGACCAGTTAGTATTTCAACAGGATGGTTCTCCACCATAATTCCATATGGATGTTCATTGAAACCTTAGTGATACTCTACAAGAGCGTTGGATTGGCCATGCTGGACCCAATGATCTCTTTGCGCTACACTAGCCTAACCTAACTTATCTAAGTTGCCACAATTGATTTCTGTTTTGTGGAGATACAGTAAAAACAAAACCCCTTGGCAATCTGAAACAGTTCATCTGTGAGGCAGTTGAATTTATATACCAGGAAATGTTGGGACGCATCTGATTCACTGGTGATTTCATTATAATTATTTTTTTCATTTTTTAAAAATTGAGTTAAGTATAGAAGCATACATTGATTACACAGGTCTGTGATGGTTTTATTGTCAAGAAATATTCAGTGATTTTTACCAATCTGAATGTGCTGATTTCATATTTTAAGACTGTTTTGCACTATCACATAAAGTTTGTTTGCTAAATGACAATGCTCACTTTAGTTTTATTATAATGGACACAGGCCTACAGTGGTTTATTATCACGAAAATTTTCCATGATCTTTACTAATTTCAACATGCTGATCTCAGATTTGAAAACATTTTGTGTTATTATATATGGTATGTTCGCAAAACTGCATGCTCATTTTATTATTTTATGAAAATGGACAGTACAGGGAGAGTCAAAACTCGTTGGACACCATCCTATCTTGGATACCAATGTAGTTATGCCAATTCCATTACAGGGAATAAATAGGAACTTGAGGGTGCTCTGATGGAGCATCTTTCATCATCTCAGATATGCAAATTAGGACACATCTAAATTCTATCTCGAAAACCGCAAGAGATACACAAAAAATTCCAACTGCACATTTGTTCAACAGCAAATTCCAAACAAAACAAAAAAAAAGGTTCACCAAAATGCGTTGAGTGGATCACCCACAATGAGAAGTGCAATGAATGGCTTTGCATGAGTAGTTAATTGGCTGAAAATTACTCGTAGAATTTTTTTTTTTTTATCAAATTCAGTGAGTCAGAATATGTGAGGCCCCTTGTTAGAGACCTATATCCTCACATATTACAATGAGACAATGACTGAATTGCTATTTTTGTCTAATTCTACCTTAGTAAATTCACTTTTTTGTTAGCCAAATTGGAATATATATCGGTTTCTTCATTGTAGTGAAACAGTATTCTAGGAGAAATACAAGATAATGTAAATGGGATTGTCAAATTCAGATGTGAAGCTTATGGCAACTATAGCTCGGGACAGGTTAACCTTGCAGTGAAGAATGAAGTATGGGCAGTGATAATAAAATTATATAGTAAATATATCTGATTAAAATTTTTACTTACTATTATTTACTCTTTTAAATTTAAAATGAGTTTAGTCTCCTTATAAGGGGAAAATCGTGAAATAATAAAACAAAATTTAAATTAAAGTCACCAATCTTGAAGAAACTTGGGAGATGAAGGAATGTAGTCTATTGAAGATTTGTTGATGGTAGAAATAAAACCAGTCTATTGAGGATGTAGATGAAGTTCTTGTGCACATGATGTTGATAGGGGAAAACTATAATCTTGAAGTACAGATGAAATTTTGAAGGGTTGATCCAAATTTTTGGGATAAATTTCATATAAAAACGTTTTCGAGAATTTTTTTCTCATCATCACCATCAACAGAATAGCCTATGACATGAAAAAAGAATTAGAAATGAAAACTCTTTATCGAATAATCAAAGAAAACTATACTAACATATCGAATTTAAACAAACAAAAATGGAATCTGATCACAAATTTCAGACAAACTATGACAAGAGAAGATTACAATTCACTTAGATACCACACAAACAAACTAATTAACAACACAATCCATTACAATAAAAATAGATTAACCAAAAAATGGAATTGGCTTATTACCAAAAATTTCGAAAATAACCATAGAATACAACAACCAACGACTCAAAATGATCAACCACTCACTAATAACTTAAGAAATCAGTCATCAATAATAGCAAATAACATTAGTAATCAATATAGTGAAATCATACAACAAAATGAAGAAGCAGTTCCTGATAGCCTACCAAACATCATCAATTTAACTAATGAAGATATCCCAGAAAAATGGATGAACATTTTAGAACTAGGACCAAAATTTGCATATAATGCCCCAATAAACCTGACAGATATGATAACCAACATAGAATATATATTACAAAAAGAAGTAAATAATAAAGAACAAATAATCAATCAGAACATAACCACTATAATAAGGAATAATAAAGAAAATCTATATTGGCATAAGGAAATAAAAAAATTTAAAACTTATTTAGAAGATAAAGATCTAATTATAACAAAAGCAGACAAGGGTAAAATAATGGTCATACAAAAGAAAAAAGATTACATTATTAGCATAGAAAATTTCATAAAAGAAAATAAAATTTTCAAATTAGAAAATAATGATCAAACAATACAATTCCAAAAAAATGTTATTAAAAAAATAAATGAATTAAAAAAAGAAAATATAATTAATGAAGAACAACAAAAACAAATAATTCCAGGAGAAACATCACCAAATTCAATTTATGGAGTAATAAAAATACACAAAGAAGAAAATCCCATAAGAATCATAACATCCACCAAAAAATCATCAACTTACAAACTAGCAAAATTTCTAGATAATTATTTAAAAAAATTCTTTGATTTTAATTACACAATAAAAAACTCAACACTAGCCAAACAAACATTAGAAAAACTAAAATTAGAAAATAAAGACAAAATTTATACTATAGATATAACAGCTATGTATGATAACATCCCAATCATACCAACTCTCGACATCATAAAAAATCAATTAAAAACAAAATTACCTTACACGAAAGTACTAAAAATCATACAATCCATAAATCTATGTTTCACCAACAATCAATTAAAATTCAATGAAAAAATTTATTCACAAATTGAAGGCTTACCCATGGGTAGCCCATTATCACCAATCCTTTCCAACATCTATTTAAATAACATGGAGCACAATTTACTAAACAAATCACAACACAAACAACACATAAAAATATGGATGAGATATGTAGATGACATCCTAGTCATAACAAACAAACCAATAGAAATATTAATACACCTATTAGAAGAACGATATCCTTTAAAATTTACACACAACAACATGACCAACAACCGTATCACATTTTTAGATATAAACATTATAAAAAATGAAAATAATCTATATTTTGAGATATATGAAAAACCAACAAAAGGTAACAACATACCACATTACTTATCACAACAACCCACACACCAAAAAATTAACACTATTAAACAATATTTACAAAGAATAAAAAATCTTACATCCCCAAAATATATTCCTACAAATTTAAAAAAACTTAAACTGAACCTATTAAAAAACAAATATCCAATAACTTTAATAGACAAAATTTTAATAGATGCGTTTACAAACAATACAACAAAAACTATACCAATTCTACAAGAACAACAAAAAAGATATTCAATACAATACAATAATAAAATTTTCCACAAACAGAAAAAAATATTAGAACAAATACCAAACATAAAAATCATACCAAAAATAACAAATAACATTACTAAAACCACCACCAACCTAAAAACAACAATCAATCAAAATAATAACACAAATATCAATTTGAAAGAAATATGTCAAAATAATAAAGAAAAATGGAACACTAGAAATATAATTTATCAAATACCATGTAAAAATTGTGAACATATCTACACAGGTCAAACTAAACGACAATTAGAAATAAGATTAAAAGAACATGAAAGAGCACTTCGCAACAAAGACAAAAACAACCATTTAGTAAATCACTGTATCAAAGAAAACCACACACCAGATTGGAATAACACAAAAATCATTGGAAAAGAAGAAAATTATAAAAAAAGATTAATTAAAGAAACAATAAATATCATTACAAATAACAAAAATTTAGCCAAACCATCAATAGAAATAAACAATAAATGGACACTACTTTTTAACAACAATCACCCTAATATACAATAGACAACAATCATAACCAACAATTACAATCAACTTAGCATCATCACCTTTATATCAATTGTTAAAATTCTCATTTCAACTGTTTTTCAACATTCAAATATTTAATCAACTGATGATGAGAAAAAAATTCTCGAAAACGTTTTTATATGAAATTTATCCCAAAAATTTGGATCAACCCTTCAAAATTTCATCTGTACTTCAAGATTATCGTTTTCCCCTATCAACATCATCTGCACAAGAACTTCATCTACATCCTCAATAGACTGATTTTATTTCTACCATCAACAAATCTTCAATAGACTACATTCCTTCATCTCCCAAGTTTCTTCAAGATTGGTGACTTTAATTTAAATTTTGTTTTATTATTTCACGATTTTCCCCTTATAAGGAGACTAAACTCATTTTAAATTTAAATTATCATTTAAACTCCTTAAATCAATAATTACTTACTCTTCATATTTTAAAAACTAACACATCACTTGCCAGGTCTTTTCATACTTTTTATTTAATAACGCATGCATTGACACCTTTTCGGAACTATTTCTTATCATGGCTGCCAAGCCGCTGCTATTCAAGTCACATGCCTTCAACAAGTCGAATGAAGCAATTAGTTTTAAATGTTTACATAAGATTGCATGAACGATATACAAATAATTCTTTACCAGCAATTGTCCTGTCTCTAGAGTAAGCTTTTGTTGTAATTTTTGTTTTGTAAGTTGTCTCTTCGTTAATTACTCCGCCTATTGATACAATGATCTCGCACTGTACTTGTTCCTTCATTGTAAGGTTAACTTGTCCCAAGCTATAGTCTGTTTGATGGGAGTGGCATAAATGCAACGGTTTTGGCCTTGCAAATATTTTTTGCAATGGGGAATGAAGAAGCAATAAGCAAAAATATTTTTTGAAATTGTTAGGAATGCCCGTAATTCAACCGTATTTATAAAAATGAATGCAGGTATCTACCTAATAAAAATATGCATCAAAAATTTGTTAATTTCTTAGAATTGAATTCCATCAGAGACTGAATAATTTGACACAAAAGGTTAAATGTTGCTTCTGCACATAAGATTAAAGACTGATGCAAAGGTTTGTGTATTCTTCAAGACATAATTCTTGAGTATTGAGCTGTGAATATGAAGACCAAAATATAAGGGACACTGCAGAAGATTGTAGCCACAGACAACACAAGAGGTTTCGAACACAAAAATTGTTTGAATCTTTTTCAAATTAAATAATAAATGATATTATAACTGGAGATAAGCCTACCAAGCATCGGGTAACTTGGTAGGAAAAATTCTGCGACCTGGGTTCGAATCAGGAACTTCGGCTGTCATGGCCGACGCCTCTACCAGTTGGATGGGAGTTCCACAAACTTTCTGATGGTTGGATGGGAGAGATTCTCGATCTGTGAGCCAGGTGCCCGCCTCCCATTGGGCTTTCAACCATGACAACTTGGTTGTCTTTAAGACACCTTGAGACAGCATGGATGTCTAGGTGTCTGCGATAGCCCAACTGGTAGAGGCATCAGTCATGACAGCCGAAGTTCATGGTTCGAACCCAGGTCGCAGAATTTTTCCTTCCATTTTTCGATAGAAAAATCTTCACTTTACTTGTGTTTGTCGGGCATAAAAAACAAAACCAATATCAAACGGCTGAAAGACCAATGTTTGTATTTCTGATCTCTGACTTTAATTGGTGATTATAGAGGATAGAGTAGTGATGTTAATGGCAGTTAGGTTAGGACCTGATTGGTTATGTAAGTGGTCGTTATGCTAATAGAATTCCCATGTAACTTTCTGCAGAATCTAGCAAACGTGGTCGTTAAGCTCAGGTGGTGATTACACTTGTTTTACTTTATATCATATACTACGAGGGTGGGCTGAAAAGTAATGCCTCCATGGCTGTAACTTTTTTATTTTTTAACCGATTTTCAAAATTCTTTTTGTATCTGGTACTCACATTTCTCCTCTATGTAATGCACTATTCACTTTTCGACATAGTCCCCATCCCTTTCGTGACTAGTCTGGTAAACCCGTCAGAGGGGAATTGTATAGAAACCAGGACAGAAAACCAAAAAAAAAAACAAGACAAAACTAGTCAGTACAAAGGGCAAAAAATTATTATCATAGAGGTAAAATCTGATGTCTGATCATTTTAATAATAAGTTTAAAATTTGAAGTAGTGAAATTTAATAATGAAGTTCATTTTGACACACAAGACATTAGCAGAGCTAAAAGAATCCCTTTTTATAATAAAATTTCATTTAGAAGAATTAGTCTTAAAGATCTGTAGATAGCTGTCATGTCTTAATGCATTACCTTATGCTAGTTAAAATGTATATTCATTAAATTGTTCTCACGTGAAGTTAATTGCCTTCTCTACAGTAAACTAACCTCATATATGATATTCTGATCAATCAAATTCAAACCAGTTATTTGTACAGGGGAAAAGTAAACTTTACTAAAGCATAAGAAATTTTGTTGTCAGTATGTTGTCAATATGTTGCTTTTATATTCACTTGGAAAATTTTCTGTCTTTTTTTAATTAAACTTTTCTGTAGTTATTATGTATGTTTTTTAATTTTAGAATCAACTGCTTAGTAGCCGTTTGTCTTCTGCAAGCATGGATGATGTGGAATTTTATAACATTTCATCTACGAAGAATGCGAGAAAAAGCAGCTGCCACGTCTACATCAAAAAAGAAGGGTCTCATGAAGAAAGATAAGCGTTCCAAGAAAGATGAAGGTGAGTGGCAATTTTTATCTTATTGAAATAAAGCTTTTCATGGAGGGTAAAATTAATTAAAGTAGTCTTTTAATAGTTACTATTGTTAATGGAAATATTTTCTAGTTGTGGTAAGAATTACTTATTTACCATCTAAATCATTGAATATTGTAAGAATATTTACAATGTGTAAATCTAAAAAATTAACATTTGAAGGTACATTTCAATAAATTTAACATTACATAAGCATTTAAAGTTGAAATGCTTAACATTACAGAATTTTGTTCTTTTATTGTTGTTGTTGTTGTTGTTGTAACATAAATAATGCATTTTATTGAGACTGTTTTATTTATATCAACAGTTGAAATGAAGTTTCAGTGAAGAACTTTTTTGTGAGGAGAGATGCCTTATTTGTTGAAAGAAAATGGTTTTTATCCTGTTTGTATTCACTAACATAATGGAAATATTAAAAAAAAAAAAAAAATGCATGATATACGAAATAGTATGGTGAAAAAAAAAATAATAAACATTAAAACTAAATATTTAACGAAAAGATTAAATAAAAATAAAAACTAAATTATAAAAATAAGTGAAATTTTGAAAATAATGATATGATAGAAGATTAAGGCAGATGATTATATTAAGTTAATTATACAACAAGAACATGTTAAATCACATAATGAATGTGTAACATTAGTAAATCATTTGGTGTGGAAAATAAATTATTGAATAGGAATAAACAGGCTAGTACATAAAATACAGTAGGATTTCAATAATGTGAATTAATTGACAGTGGAAGTCAATAAGTCCTCTACAGTTTTTTCTTTAAGACTTAAATTAATGGAGGCTGTACTGTTCATAAACCATGTGGTCACTTTTTTTTCACCCCCCTCCCTCTCTGTAGTCATTGGTTTTCACCTATCTCCCCCCCTCCCCCTCTAAAAATTACGTGGTCAGAGAAATTAGAACCTCCCTAAAAAGGATATTAAAATGCAGAATTTTGAATCATTTTAAAATAATTTGACCATCCCTCCCTCCCTTTTGTGGTCATATGTGGTCAAATCTTGACCCCTCCCCCCACCCCCTAAATTGACCACTTGGTTCATGAATGTTCCCTAACAAGAAATAAATCAGACAGAATTCCGATTGGTTTCATCTTTTATTTCTGGGTTTGTCAAGGATACAAATGAAGAGACAGCGTGCCTTTTTATGGAGAATATAGTTATGAAAACAATTGATGGGTGGTCAAATCATATATGCAAGTGATTGGAACAAAAAAAAAAAAAAAAAAAAAGAAGAGGGGGAGAGAGTGTGAAGGCATATCTCTTTGGACAAAATTGGAAAGTTGTGGATAAATCATGAAGATTAAAAGTGACAATAAATAAGAGGATATAAGATGTTGAGAAATGCAGTAAAAATAATGAGAAAATAACTGTAATGCAACAAAAGGAAAATGATACAAAGTAAAAACAGTGGAAAATACAAAAGGCAAAATTGATCCAGAAAAAACAAAAAATGGTAGAAGTAGAAAATCATGGGAAAATAAATAAAACAGCTGGAAAAGGAGCCTGGGTACTGAAATGTGCATGTCAAGGTTTATAGAGAAACTAATTTGGTGGAGTTGGGCTTTCTTGTTGATTTCTATGTTTAGTAATCTTCCACAGGATTTATTAATATTTTGTTCACGTTTGTTCTACCGGTGCTACGTATTGAATTGAAAGATGATGTGTCCATTCATATTCGAGGGTTGCAAGATGATGTGTCCCTCTTTTAATGCTCTCTATTGAAGGATGTTTATCTAGGTATGTCCAGATACTTTCGATTAGAATGATTATGTCATGATTTTTTTGAGAAGTACATGTACTTGAACAATGAAGGGGTAAATAAACAGTTACCTGAATATGAAGGGAAAAACTCTATCAAAATAAAACATCCGAGATATGAAACGCTGAATGTTTTCTTGTGATAAGTGATGTTTGCTTCATATACAGGCAATTTCACACAATAATTCCTAATTACTTTTTCACTGTCACCTGCTGGCATAAAGTTTCACAAGTCTCAACTACATGATGAATTTGCTACATTGAGCACTCGCTACTTCAAATACTTCATAGTAATACTACAGCTCTACACAAACCTTTCTACATTGACTTTCCTGATATTGGTATTATAAAATAGTGTGATTTGTTTTCTTGATGGTATTCAACCTCTCTCTCTCTCTCTCTCTAAAATTATTTTAAACAAACTGCTTTTGTGCAGACTAGATTGCCCAAAAAAGTAATGCAGCCCCAGGAAACATACAAATTGTAACATAAACATACAAAGGAAAAGTACCCATCCCCTAAAAGAACTGATTTTATTTCTTGCTTTTGCAATACACAGTACTCAGAATATGGTTTCCTGGGTGCTAACATCAATACCCTACGTTACCCCTATGCATGCCACCACAGTTTCTCTGCGACTGTTGGCATAGGGCTCCTCTGCCAGAGGACAGTGTATGGCTTAAGTTCTGTGATGCAATACATGATGCCGCTTCAGTCTTGCTGGTGTAGGGTATCTACATCTCTTGGTAGCTGTGGAAGGCAACAGATCAATCTCGCCATATTGTCCAATGCTTATCCAGTGATCTGGCCAACCAAGACAAGACATCCACAGTCTATAGAGCAGCCACAGCCACATAGTGGGGACAGTCCATCTTGGATGGTAGCCATGAAAGGATGACAATGGGCCTAAGCATTTAATTTACACATCGTTGACTGGTTAGATTGCCAACTATGAACACTAGAGCAGTCCGAATGTCTTGGATTATCCAATTATCTAGGTGAAAGCCTTGTGTTCATTGAGTCCAATGTGATTCTTGAAACTTTTCTACTACACATCGCCACACATATCATTGTGCACTCACATGTCAAAAGTCATGGGATAGCACCTAATAACGTATGGGACCTCCTCTAACCCGGCGAAGTTTACAGTGTGACGTGGCATTGATTCCAGAAGTCTGTGGAAGACATCTGAAGACCTTGCCAACCATTCTGACTGGAGCTTCCCACAATTGCCCATTACGGAGCCACCACCGGCTTGCACAGTGCATGCTTGACAACTTGGGTCCATGGCCTCATGGGGTTTGCGCCACACTTGAGCTCTACCTTCAGCTCATATCAGCTGGAATTGAGACTCATCAAACCAGGTCACACGTTTCCAGTTGTCAAGTGTCCTGTCGATGTGTTCATGGGCCCAGGAGAGACATTGCTGATGATGTCTTGTTGTTAGCAAGGACACCTTCGTGGGTCTTCTGTTTCCATATCCCATGGACACCAGATTCATTGCACAGTTCACATAGATACAACACTAGTATCACCCTAGTTAAAATCTGATGTCATCTGGCATAGTGTCAGTTGCCTGTTAGTAGTGACCATTCTACTCAGATGCCGTTGGTCCCATTCATTGAGAAGGTGTGGTCGACCACTGCATTGTCCATGGTGGGAGGTAATGTCGTCAAGTTGGTACTCTTGGTAGACTCTTGAAACTGTGCACCGTGGGATGTTGAATTCTTGAGCCACCTTCAATGTTGAATGGCCCATACCAGGCCACGTTCGAACTCTGATAGCTCTCGTCGTGTAGCCATTGTCACACTGAATACCTCACGCCGTACTCATGACAGTGTAACTAAACCTACTGACACTGATTTGCATATTTATACTGTTTGTACATGATGCTACTACCACTTGAAAAATAGTCTACTGCTATCCCATGTTTTTTGGCATGTGAGTGTATTGTACCACGATAGGATTCATTACTGAAGACTACACATGTCCGTTCAGCTTCCCAGTGATGTTTGGCTTGGTACCTGTGGAATCTACTCTGGCATACTTCTGTGTTAGTGGTACTTATCATCTTGGATGTCAAGCATGAAGCCCAGTTCAGTGGACATGACAAAGAATAGTGCTGATGAACACAGGTCTATATAAAGAATTCTGCATGCTCTTCAGGATGTCCGAAAAGGTGGCACATTAGATAGCACTTGCTGGACGTGCGGTACACCATCTTCACTTGTATTCATAATTCGTGGATGCCAGGAATGCTCTGCATGTTCTTTGTGCCACTGATGAATATACCTTGAAACTTCGCTGATGTCCCACCACACTTTGGTGACTATACAACGATGTGACATACCAGGCCTGGTAAGACCATTAATTAACCCTCTCTCATACAGGGTAAGCTAATCAAGAACCCTGTGCTAAGCTGTCGAGGCATTGAAGTGGTCACAAAGGACTGTCAGTATTCAGAAATTTGCATCCAATTTCAGAAGAAACCTTTGAAAGGAGAGTCCAAGCACAATATAAGCTGTCCTATCTGACATACTGAAACATTTTATTTGCTATCACATTGCTCATTATTAAATTGCTTTTACTAGTACAATCAATAAGTTCGGAAACTGGCCTTCCTGACAGATATTCTGTATTGTTATCACGTGTTACACACAACCACCTTCAAAGTACTTTATTTCTGCAACTGTGCACTTCTGCCAGTGTTACTATACTTATTAAAAACATTCCTGGATGCCTTTGGAGGAGATGGTCTTCAGGGTGGCCGTCATTGCACTCTCGTTAAGAGTTTGTTTTTCAGGCAGGAGAGTAGGTTAAAGTTGCATGGGGCAAAATCGGGTGAGTAGGGCGGGTGTGGAAGGGTTGACGTTCCCATTTTGGCCAGTGCAGCCTGCACCATAAAAGGCCTATGAGCGGGGGCATTGCTTTCTTGCAGTACCCAATCCTTGCTTTTCCAGAGTTCTGGGTGTTTCCAGCGGACAGCATCACGCACGCTAGCCAGGATCTGTGTGTACCTCTCCTTGTTCCCTGTTGCCAGAATTTGATATTCACATGTTGTTCTTCAAACGCCATTTCTGCTTCTGACCAATGCAAACGACTACAGTTCAATGATATGCATTGCTTAGGAAATCCTGTACTACGGAGCTACTTCCTTCTTACCACATCTCGCATCATATGTGCTTCTAGTCAAGTAGTTCTCCTGTTCTCCAAGACTGATTGGAGATGTCAGCACAGTCTCTGACCTTATAGATCGTACTAGTATTAGTCCTAAGTATTAATATTTTTAATAAAAGATGTAAATTATTAATTTTTCATATTTTTTTTCATTTTTCAATTACATGACGTTGGCCACTCCAACGAGTTCTGAGGAGTGCAATCTGCCTGCGGCTGTGGGTTGGACAGCATTCTTTTAAAGAATGAAAATAAAATTTCTTTAATAGAATTTTCCATGTAAGAACTCTAAATATTAATTAATTTATTGCTTTTAAAAGTTGATATGGATTTGAGTAATGCTTTGTGGAAACCTAATCTTTCTATCTAGGTTACATTGCATATGATGTATAATGGTATATTCATTGTCATCTTTCATGTGGATCAACTCTGCTAAAGTTAAACTTCAAAGGGATTCCAAAAACATCTAAAAAGTTTTCATCAGTAATGATAATGACGATATTAAAGTTAATGCTCGATTTCAGATTTCAAAGTTCTTTTTGTAATTGAAATAGTTTCATGATAATAACTGGCCTAAGAAGAATCGTTTTCTCAGGAACTCCAAGAAAGTAAGCTGAGCTTCGAAGTTTATAGGAATGACTTCACCATGGCCAACATAATCCCCTTCAACTCTACACAATTGTTATGGCATAAAATAGCGACAATAATTCACGGTTTCAGGCAATCCCTAAAATACTTGTTTGCCACAGAGTTAGCCATTGCCAATAACTTCCCAGATGTCATCACAAGGCCAGTTCTCAACCACATCAAACAGACTGCAACAACTTAATGACTGCTTTCATGTTCATAGCATTTACGATTCATTGAATTATCAGATTATTCTGGGAGCAGAGTCTTGGGATTTCTTTCAGAATCAGGAACAACAAGCAATTCATCCTAATCCTGAAGGAACTGAAACTGAACAATGAATGTATTTTGGGAAGAACATGCAAGTGTTTCAAAGGGGGGGGGGGGGTAGAATACTCACCTACCCAGATTATGCTTGCATTGACTGGGATCCACGACTCACACCTTCGGTGAAATAGAAGATCATGGATCAATAATTATGACAAGTCAGCCAAGAAAAACATTGTAAAAGTCAGCAAATCAGCATGCTCTAGATAGACAAATGTATGGAGATATTATGAGAAGAGAAGAAATGGATATTAGAAGATACCACTGGATTGGAAACAAAAAGTAATTCAATAACTGGGTTTCATTTTAAAGAGTTGACATCATCGAATTTCTCTATGATTTTAGAGGAAGAACTGGAATTAAGGAAGTTGCCACTGCTCTCCATTAGGCCCCCCTCTTTGTCCATTTTTTTGTTCCTTTGTAAAACTTGGTGAACCATAAAACCCATCTATCAGAAAGGCTCCATCTGATGTTAGGTTCCCTAATCTCGTTGCTATAGAAGCTCAGTTATGTCTCACTTCTTTATAGTTGTTTTTACGTCTGATAATGGTTCAAGACTGAAGCACATTAGGCCTTAATAAATCGTTTACAATATCACTATATTGGTCCCTTTTTCTTTATCTGTTTAAATCTCCTGAAATTGGACAGTGTGGACATCATGAAGGCATTTTTTTTCTCATGTCATAACTCCAGATGTTATTTTTTATCTTTAATACATATTTTTTTTGGATGAACATTCGTAAGATGCTATCATTCCATTACCTACCATTCAGTAAATATTTTATGCTGTATTTCTTCTATGTAGTTTTTGTTTAACTTTTACAGTTCGTAAAGTCGTATAGTATCCAATTTTATTTGCAAATTATGAGAATTATTGAGGAGACAAAATCCAAACAATTTCCTTGATAGAGTTGAAAAGATAAAATTAAAAATCTCTTTTTAACATAACATTTATCAAAATATATTTATATATACAGGGTGGGCCAAAAAAAAACTTGCCACTGAAAATTTCTAAGTCCAATGGAAACTATCAACAAAGGGATGAGTGATTCTTGAAGGAAGAACGCTACCATTAATTAAGGCAGGCGTTAACGTTAAATGGAACACCTGCCTTAATTAATGGTAGCATTCTTCCTTCTAGAATCACTCACCCCTTTGTGGACCGTTTCCATTGGACTTAGAAATTTTCCGTGGCAAGTTTTTTGTTTTTTTGTTGATTTTTTCCCCCCACTTTGTATGTAAAAAAAAGTTACAAACATTTATCTCTAATTAATATGAGAGGTGGCTGAAAAGTAATGCACAGTTGTTCATAATGTGAGGACAGAAAATTCTGTCATGTAGTAGACATGTATTAATCCACTACAGGCATGTCACAATGCATTGAAGTCCATTCATTCGTTCTTGGTCAATAGCTGTTGATATGGCTACAGGTGTGCTTGCAGAGATATGCAGAGATTGAATTTTTAACCACAGAAAAAAGTGAATCTTAATGATTTTCATCATTTGCCAAATTTAAAGAGGGGCTTTAGGAGTATTAATTTTACCATGGATGTTGCAGTAAAGTTGTCATAAGGCTATCTTAATTCAGTAGGACAGGAGAAAGTAAATTAAACTTTTTATAAAGAGGTCAGTTTTTTAAATGAAAAAGTTATGTTACTGATTGATGAATTTAAAATTGTTTACCAATTAGCATTGGGCATTTTTCTTATGTCTTTTCAAATACAGTGTTCCCTCTATATATAGGGACTCTACATAATGTGAAATTTATAAAGGCAAGTCTATATAACGAAGTTTTTATTTTCCGGAAAAAAACTTCATTATATGGACTGCCATTATAAATCCGGTGTTATGTAGAGTCTCATTATATAGAGGGAACACTGTGCAAATTTAAAGTCAACAGTATGGTAGTGCATATTTATTCTTTTTTTATTATTTCAAGACTTTCAAAAACAATTATTGCATTCTTTCTGAACTGATGTAATAATTTCGGATTTTTAATTTGAAATTCATCTGGTTTCAAAGGAGTATTTGGAAACGGCCAATTTATCTGGTCTTTCATGTTTAAAATGGTACATATTCTCCTTCGATCTGGTCATGATGTTCCTTTTACAAGGAGGCTTCACATATTCTGACTCACCAAATTTGATATAGAAAAAAATCGGTGAGTAGCTTTCACCCAATTTATTACATATACAAAGCCATTTGTTGCACTTCTCAAAATGTTGCGAGAAAAAAAATCATAAAGCTTATCACCAATGTATGCAGCTTATATTAGAATCCTATTTTCATTCAGGTATTTTCATTCGAATCAATGTACACATTGAAATGAACCCTATGAATTTTTTTTTATCGGGAAATTTTGAGAAGTGCATTGTATGGCTTTGCATGGGTCGTTAGTTAATTGGGTGAAAGCTATTCATAGAATTTTTTTTATCAAATTCACTGAGTCAGAGTACGTGGAGTCTCCTTGTTAGATTGGCCATTGGCATTGGCTACAAGATATTTCATAGATACTTGTTTTTCTAACTCAGGAATTTTGTCTTTAGGGTTTTTTAATGATTTTTTTAGGATTTTTAACACTGTACTTGATCATCTTTCAAAATTGGTAGTAGGACCTTTATCAAGTGAGAGTTTAAAGATGTAGGTGTCCGTTTGAGGCAATTTTCTTGTACTGGCAGTATAGTAGTATTCAAACTTAACAAGTATCAGCTTCTATCACTGACATCTGGGTCTTTCGATGTGTGTCGGCATGTCATTGCATGGTATACATGTCATTTTTTTTTTTTTTTATTAGTGCACATAAATTTGCTAAAGTTCAATATAAAACAGTAACACGTGTGTTCCTGACACCATTATCAATCTACATGTACATTTTTGTTAATACTGTGACAGCTCTGTGAGCTGTGACTGTTATCTTTATGCCAACGCTTGTTAATATCTAGCTTATTAATTTATTGTTGGTAATTACAATTATTATATTCTGAATGAATTTTGTCTAATATTGTTATAGCTGATGTATAGTTTTGGAAAATCTTATGAGGAAATGCACTTGAGATGAGGGATTGTTGCATAATTAGCAACAAAGAATGGAATTTGGTAGAAAAAATATTGTTTTTTTAATAGATAATTGTAATGTGTCTGAGGAGGACCGGGCGAGTCCTGTGTATGTCCTGAGTAGACGGAACCTGAATTAAATGAGCACTTGAAGCCGATTGTCTGAATTGATGTGTAGGATTAAGCTCCAGCAATATTGGTAATAGGGAGCTATTTCTACAGGAATTTTGTCAGAAGAAGTAGCTATCGGTTGTGCAGAATCAGGGTTTTGGAATGTCGTCTACGCTTAGGTCTAAATTGAAGAAAATGTCGGAAATGGAACTCAAGCCTCGGAGGTTTTTTAAGTGCATATCCGTATCAATGACATCTATTGGAACGTAGATTTTCATTGCCAAGAAGAGTACATGACACTCAGTGAACTTGTTTCTGCATTCTCCAAAGTTAACTGGCCTTAAAATTTCTGCTGGAACTGGTAAAAATTTTAATTATTCTCGTAATGGGTCAAGGGAGTGGAGGATTGTTTTGCAGAGGTTATTGCTCAGTCAGCGAGTCCCAATTAAATATCATTTACTCTTTGATGTAATCTTCCGTAATTTGGGTTTTGCTTTGCTAATTAATAAATGCAAGATTAATTAACCACATAGACTGTTGTCTGAATCTTATTTCGAATCCAGGATCAATTCCTTGTTGTCCCAGTTGTCAGTGCATAAAACACGACAGGGGGGACAACACAACAATACGTACATGAATTTCTTAATAAGTGAGTTCCAGAAATAAGATAAAGCAGTTACACATTAAGAAGAAGAACAAATTCATTGTTTTCTTTGAAATCACTAATTTAAATAATTATTACATTTATTGTCAGCTTTTTTTTATTCTTTGTTCAGTGTTTTTAGCTACCAAAATCAGCTTTTCTATGGAATTAAAACTTGGCAGGTTCTTAGTATTCAAATGAGATGCTTGAATTTTCTTTTCCCTCTGTAGGTTTTCTATTATGGTTGTTTGGTAGTCCTTTTTTGTTACGATCTTTTCAATGTTGTTGATGTCTTCCTTGAAATTAGTGGCACTTAAGAGAAGTTTAATGCTCTATCAATCATATAAATAAAGGTTGAAATCTTCTGTTTCCACACATATTTATAGTTTGCTATGATGTAATTTAAGTTGCTAGATAGTTTTCTGTAGATTAGTTAGATAATTTTCTGTACACTAGATTGATCACGGCTACAGCGTTTTCTAAATCTTTGTTAATGTTCAGGAGACTAAATTATAAGCCTTTATATAATAAAAGTAATTCCTCATTATTGAACAAAATCTTCAAATTATTGTTCTATGATTTTCTTTAGAAACCGGTTTCTAATCATAATTATTGTTAAGGTAGTGGCTTTGGTTTTTTATGATTTTTCTTTAATTTATTAGTTAAAAAATAAAAGACAAACTCTCAAAGTCAAAGAGAACCAAAGAGATTGTGTGATGATAATTTGATTGACCTTTAAATCTAGTAGTTTTTGAGATATGAATCAAAATGGGAAGGGTTACTTTGGAGATATCCAATTGATAGTACTTAACAAAATAAAAAGCTTAGGTAGAAGGCTTTTCTTGAAGGTGACCCGTCGTGGAAGAGAATCTACCAGTCCCCAGAACACATTCACAGGTATTGCAAGCCATGCTGCCTCCATTGCACTCCATAACGATGCTGCATTTACCAGTTGTGTTGGTGACTATATGAGAGATCATTCGATGACGTCCCACAAATGTTCAATGGAATTGCATTCTGGGGAACGTGGAGGACAAATCATTGTTGTGAATTCGGTAGCATGTTCCTCCAGCCGCTGCTGGATCACAAGGGCTGTGTGTGGAGGCGCATTATCTTGCTGGAAGATGCCGTTGCCCGCGGGGTAAAAACTGTTCATGAAGGGGTGCATGTGGTCCCCAAGCAGATCGACGTAGGAAGTAGCATGCAGAGTGGATGTCAGATGTGCCAATGGACCCATTGCATGCCACGAGAAAACACTCCGGATCAGTATGGAGCCTCCATCTGCCTGTGTGGTCGCCACCTGACAAGCGGGGTCCATGGCTTCGTGCGGCCTGCACCAGACATGGCAACCCTTCGCCAGTCCTCAGTGGTCCAATGTCGATTGACCCAGGCTAGGCTTTGCCAACGAAGTGCAGCTGTCAAGAGGGGCACCAGTCGTGGCCTCCTGCTCCCAAAGCCTGCAGCTGCCAAGATTTGCCAAATTGTCGCCACGGACACAGTAGTGGGACGTCCCTGGGTGTACCTCATGGTGATTTGGCCCGCTGTCGCCCTTCGGTCAGCAGTTGCAACACCTCTGGCATCAATGAGACGTGGGCGGCCCATCCGCTGTCCGACGTGGGTTATAACCCCTCGTTGGGTGTACTCTCGATAGACCCTTGTAACGGTTGTGCGGGAAAATTGCAGGGTGTTGGCTACATCTGATACTGAGGCACCCATCCGTCTTGCGCCAACAATCATCCCTTGTTCAAATGCGGATAGCTCTCGGGCGTGCTGCCATTTCTGCAGCTAGTTTTGCTTGCAATGATTTGTGTGATATCAAGGAGTCCTGTGCACCTGCATTCTGAGACTGGAAGCAGTGGGATCTGTCTCATTACGGACAGGGAACCTGATTGGAGGGGTGTTGCATGACTTTTGGTGAGTGAGTGTATTTCTTTTAACACTGGATGAATCATGTATTTATTTCTTTTTGACTCACAATATTATAATTTATCACCATATTAGTGAAGAAAAATAAATGATTTTACATTAGTATTAACCAGATAAAAGAATGTTTTTTCTGTTTTTCCAAAGTCCCACTAAGGTCACCATCAGATTAATCTTTCAATATTTGTATCTTGGATTTCTTTATTTCAAGTGGATATTTCATCAGATTTTCCCCATATAACTATGAACTTTTTCCCCCTTCATATCATTTACATGCAGGATTCTTTTTTCTAAAAGAATATTCTTCCAGCACTTCTTAATAACTTTTGAAGGCAAAAGGTGAACAACCAGAAGTTGATGACACCATAATTGAAAATCGATACCCTTGTGATTGGAAATCATATTTGTATCATTGGAAGTTACTGTCTTTTGTGAAATAGCTCAATTAAAAATTCAGAGACCTGTTAGTGAATGATTGTTATTACAGATAACAGCTTGTTATTCCTATCCAATTCAACTTACCCATGTTAAACCTCATGCTTTTGTAGTGTCATAAGAGGTGCATGATGTTGTTACACAAAATGAAATGAGTTTGTTGTTGGAGCAAACTTATTTAGTCCCTGAAATTCAGTTCAAACTTACTTATTCCAAAAACAATGTATTTTTAAGCATAATATACATAAATATGTTTTGTCTGCTTGCACAGAATATTATTTCTATTTTTGTCATTGAGCAACTATGGCTTATTGCTATTTCATAAACTATTTGCTCCTACAGTACTGATACCTTTCTGGCTGAAACAGAGCCCTGCTTATATGTTAATCCAGCATTCAGTAGAATTGTTTGCCTGAAATTTTTTCATTTAGCTTATCCTTTGCATTGTTTTTGTTTGTTTTTTTTATTAGCACTTTACAATATAGGGAGTTTGAAAGGGGTATTGTATTTATTTTATGTAGAAAATTGATTTATACAGGTTATCTGGGTTTTTTTTTCTTTATTGAATTTATTTTTAAGCGTATTTATTTCTTTATAGTTTTCATTTTATTTTGTTTATGACAAAGTATTTGCATGCCAAATTTTTTTCCTAACTCAGGCATCTCGAACACTCCAGCTGGACAAAAACGTGAGAATTCCTTGGAATCCAATGGCAGTGTATGTAATGTTATGTGGATTTTTCTTTCATTGAAACTGGAAAAAAAATACTATTTACCTTCTTTAATGCTGAAACACATTTAAATTGATCATTTAGTTATTTATTTAGTATTTAAGTAAAATTCATACTTCAGTTACACTGAATTTTTCAAGTGTACAAAATTTCATCAACTTATAATTTTGTCTATGCAGTTGTACTTCAATAATTAAGATTAATAAAGTCTGCATAGCAATTTTTCTCATTGTCTTTTGGTATTTTACATACAGGTTCTTCAAGAAAAGATTTAATATTAATTTGCTGATGTTCGTATTAACTAGATTTAATGTGTTCAATTGAATTTTGAGAATATATGAATTTATCTTATTTTCCTGATAACCACATTATACACGGTGTCCTAAAAGTACCCGTACACTGTTTTTGAAAGTTTGAAAATTTTTGAAAAACTTTGAAAATTTATTATAAGATTTTTTTTTTAATTCGTGAAATTGTATCAAGTGTTAACACCAGCAGCAAATGTATGGTGTTTATCCCTAGGTGGCACTACAAAGTTGGAGCCATGAAAGAAAGAAGAGAAGGAAGGTCAACTCGAATTGGAAAACGAGTCCTATATAAAGGGCTTGGACAAAATAATATGAACACCTATGTAAATGCAGTGATCTAGGGGAACCTGTCGATTAATCCCACCCTCTAGTTTTAAACCTTGCCACCTAGCGGGTGAGAATGTACATCAGTCTATTAGTAGCATGTGGATACTAAATCTATTGCAGCATTAAAACTGTTATGGCAGACCTCTCAGATTTCAAAAGAAGCATTATTGTTGGGGCCCGTTTTGCCGGAGCCTCAGTAATGAAAATGGCCACCCTTTTTGGTGTCGGGAGAAGTACTTTGTCGACTATTATGACAGCCTATAAGAAACAGGGAAAGACATCATCTGTCAAGCAGAACAGTGGCCGAAAGCAAAGCTCACTGATGCACTAGATAGCAGCATCCCAGATAACATCTGAGATGAACACACATTTACAGGAAGTGTATCCATTAAAACTGTCCCGAGGTGAACTGCATGCAGCTAGCATTCACGGCAGAGCAGCTATTCCAAAACCATTTGTGGCACCATGCAATGCATTGAAATGACAAATAATGGTGTAGCGAGCATAGAAATTGTACAGAATAACAATGGGAGAATGTCATTTGGTCAGAGAAATCGTCGTCCACATTATTCCAGACAAGGGGACCTCTTTACGTTTGGAGAAACGCCAGTAAACCTATGATGATGACTCTCTCCTTCCTACTGTTAAGCATGGAGGGTCCACCACTGGTTTTTGTTCTTAGGAGGGCATTTAAGCTATAATAAAATTTTTCTATAATAAAGTTGCCTATTCAAAACCTTTATATACACTGTCATATCACTGAATTATGACCACCCGCTTAGTAATGGCAGTAGCCACCCTTCGCCGCTATAACTGCTGCTAGGCATCGTGGCATGGACGCAAGAAGTGCACGGTATATGTCCGATGGTATGGCAGTCCATTCCACTTGAAGCGCTGTCCACAGAGCTTCGAGAGTCGTAGGTAGAGGGTGCAGCTGCCGTACATGACGATCAAGGTGCTCCCACAGATGTTCGACTGGATTGATGTCCAGCGAATTAGCGGGCCAAGGGAGCACTCGAAAGTCAGTAGAGTGTTCCTCGAAACAATCCAGAAGGAGACATGCCTTGTGGCAGGGTGCATTGTTCTGCTGGAACACACCATCACATTGGGGGAACATCGTGAGCATGTACGGTGCACCTGGTCTGCTATGATTGACAAATAGCCACAGGCATTCAAATTGTCCTCTAGACGAATCAGTGGACCTAACTGCTCCCAACAGAAGATCCCCCACACATGCACACCATCCCCAGCAGCCTGTTTCCGGCCTACAACAGCCTCCTGCAGTTTCTTTTCATGGCATTCACGATGCACTTGCCATCGCCCATCAATCTTATGGAGCAAAAACCTTGATTCGTCGGAGACGGCGACCTTAGCCCACTCGTCTGTGGTCCAATGGCGGTGCTCACGTGCAAAGTCTAGGCATCGTTGACGATGACCCCTTGTCAACATGGGTGCAGCAACCATGCGTCGACTGTTCAGGCCGATCCGTAGCAGGGTGCGTTCAACGGTAATGTCAGATACACGTCTGTTGGCACCACTGTTGAATCTGGTGCTCAGTTGATGGACTGTGGCTCTCCTGTCACCTTTTACGAGTCGTCGTAGGCGCTGCTCATTCCGTTGGTCGATGGCTCATGACCCTTTACAGTGATGGCATTGGGACACGATTTCTGTCCCTGTTGTCCACTCTTTGTACACCTTCACTACAGCGGACCGTGAGCAGTTCACTAAGCGCGCCATTTCGGAGATGGTGCCACCCTTGCTGCGATAGCCTATTATCATCCCTTTTTGGATGTCCTTTAAATCCAGACGTTTACCCGTTTTGAGGCTCGTGCACCTGCTGTTTGATGCACCTGCTTTAAAGCTTTCTCAGCCTGTTATGCAAATTTTGCAATGTGTAATCGTTGTTAGGGCGAACCATGCATATGCCTTGAAGGGGTGTTGGTCATAATTCATTGATATGACAGTGTATATTGTTAGCTGAAGGAAAAGTTTTCTAATCATTGTTACAACACAAGAGGAAATTGGGCGTCTGTTCCTTTTTCCAAGATGATGTCAAATTCATCTTGTAACAATTAGCTCTGTTTGCCTAACCATGACCTCCTTTATTATTACAGGCCTGTTTTACTGAATAATTTCTATTGTTGCTTTTGGCATTTCTTCTGTAATAATAAAGGTGGTCATGGCCTAATGCTTGTCAACAATAGATGTTCGCTAACCAATCTCTATGGCAAAGTTTACGTCACTCACAGCCCTCTCTGTTAAAAACTTCTTCTAACGGCGGGGGTCCGATTTCGCATATTTGTTGCCTCTTTTTTTAAAAATTTTATAACTTTTTCTCTAAAAACCTATGCCATTTTTTTTTCTTCTATATTCTTTTTGATTATTTATTATCACAATGGTGAAATTTTTGGTGCCAATTGTCCTTTAAGGTGCATTGTACAGTATATTTACTGTAGTACATTAATTCGATTTTATTTCTCAATTTTCCGTCCACTGTTCCATCACCAAAGAATCAGACGATAATGAATCGGATTTTGAAGTTTTTAATTATGCATTATGCAATATTTTAAGATCTAGGTTAATGCATTTTTAAAATTGTAAAAAATAAGAGATTCTTCTGTATATTTTTACAGATTTTTTTTCTTGTAAGTTAGTGAAGAGTCAAAAAATGGGGATCGCATTAAACAAGAGGAAAAAAATTTTACCATTTTTTTTTTTTTTTTGGCCCTGAAAATGGGATTGCATTATACCGGGTGATCCAAAAGTGTGTTACATTTTTTCGTGAAAGAAGTAATTGATTTGCCAAGACGAATTCTTTAGCAAAACGACGTGCGATGTTCACAGACAAACACATTGAACTCGTAACCGATGTATCATAAAACAGAAATTGTTATCGAAGAATTGTTATACAAAGTTTCATGAAAAAATGTAAAAAAACGGTAACACACTTTTGGATCACCCGGTACAAGAGATGCATTACAGTAATTACGGTAATTTATAAGAATAACCGCAAATAATGTATCTGAATTCAGACTTTCAGGAATAAATTGCAAGTGTAGAAAAACATTATCATTAGGGTCGGATTTTGCATATAAAGCATATATTTTTTTTCCCGAACTAGTAATTCACTCAAATGAGGTTTTTAAGCACTTTTACCCCATCTGGATTGTGGTGCATTGGAGAGGGGTTGGGGGGGGGGGGGGTCATGACCTAGTGGCTACTCCCTGAATAGATAGTTCAGTAAAGTTAAGCAACACATAGCGCAGCCAGCCACTGGATGGGTAATCATTACTGACATTCTATCTTCAGCCCTCCCCCGATTGTCAAAAACGTACTTCGGAGGGCACGTTAAGCTTTCGGTTCCGGCTACTGTTGACATCTCACAGCAGTTGTTAACTAATGTAGGAAGGCAACGGCAAACCATCTAAGTAATAAATTGCCAAGAATACTGAACCTGTTGAAGGACAAACACTCACACACTCCCTTTAGACCTTCTAGCCCAAAGTGGTCAATATCGACCCCCAGGGGTCGATATTGATCTCTTGGGGGTCAGCAGAGACACTAAAGACTCTGCCTACCCCTCTGAGAAACAGGCGTGATGCTATGTGTGTATGTATGTATGTATCAAATTAAACAAAATAAGTTATTGTCGAACGTGTTATATTAGTAAATTAAATGAATAAGGAAATGGGGGTCGGTGGTATGAGCTCATTTTGGAAAAGGGGTCTCTGGCCGAAAATAGTTTGGGAACCCATGTTCTAGCCTAAGTTTTATAGTGCATATAAATGCATATTTCTGGCTTTAGCACACATTTTTGAATATTTTGAATGTTGGTGTATATTAATGCAGATTTAGAGTTTTAATCAAGTGCAAAAATCAAGGAAAGTGCTTTCATTCTGTACAATGTTCGTTTAGTCCGGTACTGGTTTAGTCCAAAGATTTTGACATCATCAATAGCGACACTCTCCATACGTCGATGAATGGCGTGCTGTCCAACCATCCATAAATAGGTAGTTTTTAATCTGTTCCTACTATCATCTATCTAATTTTCTTTATGGTTCAGCCACGTACTGATCATGTGCAACAAGAAAGACAAGAAAGGTACCTCGTACTTGAGAAAGAGAGGAAAAAACTATAGTTATAAAATATTTGCATAGGTAGCATGAACGCTATCATAATTAAGTGTTGATCGCAGAAAATATTGCTCTCAACAAAGCAAAGAAGGCCCTCATGGATAAAGAAGCTATTGTATAGTTGGCATGTAATCTTGTAAATCTTCTTAAGGAGATACAAGCTGAAGGGATGTTGCTTACAACAGCAATCCAAAAAAAAAATCTATGATCTAAAAGGCAGTTCTCTGCTGTGGCCTGAACATAAGGATGAAGCAGTGAGAGAGAAACTGAAGTGACCAGTATGGGATACTTTCGAACAAAGTTCAATGGTTTTGGAAAGGCAGACGTCTAATTTGGGTTCAATCTGTCCAAAAGTGGTGGCATCCTCAAGTATTTACAGTTGTTGGAAATAGATCTTTCTCCATATAAAAAATATACTAGCTGATAATATGCTAACTCTTTTTGTAGAAACTTTGGAAATTCTTGCTCAATAAATTTTAAGTTTTGCTTTAGTTTAACCGTTTTTTTCGCTTTTACTATTCAAAAGCAACATACGAAAGTAATTTTTTTTTTTTTTGTTTTAGTTATCATTGATCTTAGGCTTAAGTCATACATAATAGCCTGCTCTTAGAAAAAGTTTGGAAGTTCTTACTGTAATTTTCGGAATATAATACGCAGAAAAAATAAAATAAAAGTTAAAAAAAAAGTTTAAAAAAAAAAAAAAAGTTAAAAGTAAGTAAGAAAGTAACATTACTACTTATTATAAAATACAAATATTGTTTAATATTCTGTAATAAAAGCAATTAAAATATGATTTTTCAAAAATATTATATTCCAAAAATTATGGTATAGGTGCCATAATTTCATAATTTCTCATAATCCATATTTTCATTTGATATATTTTCACATATGATACACAGAGAGGTATTAAACGAATAAAACAATAAATTCTATTCATTGCCTTAATTAAATATACTGATTTTATTATTTTTTATTAAATTTGTAATTTGTATTATTTTTTATTAAATTGTTTTTGATTTATTTTTATTGAGAAAAGAAATTTTTATTCTTTTATTTATTCATATTTTTGCCTATTTTTGCATTTGTATGTGGTGAAAAAATAGTTTCACTTATTTTCATTATGCATGAACAATGTTTCTCAACTTTCTAATCCTATATTGTGAAGCCCGGGCCCGCCCTCCCTACCGTAATTGTACACATTTATACATAAAATCAGTTTTCGGATTTTGACTTAGATCATTTTTAATAAATGTATGTTTTGAGCATATATAATGAATATTGAAAAAATACTTTCAGAAAAAGAATTATTAATAATGTATTAGAATCTCTGTACTTAAGATGTAGATGCAGATGTAGCAAGCATGAGAAATGTCAAATAAAGCTGTGTAACGAATCACAAGACTGATATCAATCTTGCAAAGATAAATTTACATTTGCTAAAGGGAATTCTAGAAGAAGAAAAAAAATTATTGAGGATGGGATTTTAATTCTTACATTCCATGACTTACAATTGTGCCATCACTTGGCCAATAGGCCAATGCTACGATTGACAGCAGGCCGCATTTGCACTGCATTGTTTTAGAAACCCAATAATGGAGTTGGATGACCATTAAATTTCTATAGATCTTGGTAATATGTTGGTTATTAGAAGTTAGAGTTTGTTAACTCCATTGTTAAAAACGTAATTTGGGAAAACTTCTCTCCATAGTGACAACTAGGTAGTCCATTGGCTGCCAAAAATTAAGCTTATTTTTAATGGACACTTTCACCTGTACACGTTTCTCCTGATAAGTCTCATACAATATACAGGTGAACCCCGTTAATACGTAACCGCGTAATACGTACTCCTTCTTTATACTTGTTTTTCCTATGGTCTCGTCTCCTTGAAAGCAGTTTCCATGTAAACAGATAATACGTGTTTTTACTCAGTCCTTGAAACACATATTAATGGGATTCGACTGTACTTCCAAGTAGTTTCTTAAAATGATTTTCAACTGGTATAGTAACTAGATGTAAGTCTAGCTATGATTGTAGCAAAGATAAAAGGGATCAAAACAAACCTTAAGTCTCAGAACAAAGCTTGAGCAATAAATAATAGAAATTGACAAACTGAAGATCACACTTCAATAATGTAATAAATTCGGTGTTGAAAACTGAAGGAAAAATTCCATGACCTGGACTCGAATCAGGGACCAGTGCTAGCGATATGCATGGTCCCTTGTTCGAGTCCAGGTCACGGAATTTTTCTTTTCCTTTTCAACACGAAATTTAAAGCTTGAGTACTCGTTTGGTGAAAATGCATTATTTATCAGCACTCTCAGATTATTGGTAATGCTTGGCCTTTCCCAATTCAGCAACAATTGACATTTCCATCAACTCAGTCAGGGCTTGTGAACAGGTGTTGCCAGAAAGTCCCGTGATTTAACTTCTGCTTGGCATAATGGCAAGTGGATCTTTGCAACAACTGGTGGCTTATTTCCAGATGTCTTTTTTTGATATCAGATTGTAACTGGTGACTTAAAATGGAAATGTCTCAGAAATCTGGACAAAGGAAATCAGTGGGTCCATCTTGAACAGGCTTCAGAAACAGGTGTCAAACTCAGGCAGTTGAAACATAAATTATGCTATTTGTTGCACTTTGAGTTTGTTTCAGATAAGCATGCAGTTAACCTCTCTCCAACAATTGCAGTGAGTTTATGACATCCTGATAGTCTGCTAAGGAAAGCACAGAAATTTCAAATCAAAAGTAGTAATTTGTTATTTTCCTGAACATTGTTTCAGTGGAATTAAATTATGGTAACTTCTTTTTCTTACATGACTTTATCCACTTATTTGTGTTTTTCTTTTATTTATTTATATTTTGTCCAGTTTACTGTTACAGCATAGCTCAAGGATAAATAATCAGTAAATGAGTGGACGTCAAGACATCATTTATATATCTTTTCTTTCTTAACAGCCATTGTTTGATCCATTATTTCATTTAAATTGCCTTCAATCTATCATTAAAAATTCCATTTTTACTTTAATTCTTGAATATACTTAATTTTGTCTTGATAAAACCAAAACAACCTTTCTTCGTGAAATTTGTTTTTTGTTAATGCATCATTTTGATTTCTTTTCTTGCTTATATTATCTGGTAATACAAGATTTTCCCTTTTACTTTATTAGAATTTTAACTTTTAATTAAAAACATAGCTATATTATTACATTTATGAATACAAATTCTATTAGCAACAACCTTGTTCTAATGAGTTGAAAGTGCTGTATTATATTTCCAGAAGTTTTGAACCAATATTTTATTTTTAATTGTATTCGTGTAATTAACCTTGAACTGCAGAATTATTATTTCTTACAGTTAAAAGAGAGAGAATTTTGCAATTTTGGCTGCTGTTGAAGGAACAATGATCCCTTAGAGTAGTATGCCACCCGACATTTTCAGTTACCACCCAGTTTAATAAACCAAAAATTTTAGGACACTGTTATGTCCTGTTTGATTTAATTATTGTGTTCACCCAACTGATAAAATTTTCTGGGGAGAACACTGATTGCGAACGATCATAAGTCGAAGGCTATCTAAATAATGTGAATATATTTCACTAAATTTTTAATTTCCTCTATGATATTATAAAACAAATTGTTATCAATGTTGCCTTCTGCATACAAATTGAAAATCTTGGTTAGCATCCATTTACAAATTTAATTATCGGTAATCAATTTCAGATCGGTGCATGTATTTATCTGACAATTTCTGGAGTGAAATTTAATCCAAATTCAATGTGTATATTCACTGGAGTTTGTCTACATTTTCTGGTCATTGGGGAACAAAAATTTGACATCCAATCATTCTTCACAGATTTCAGTTAGAAAGAGTTATTGAGATAATTCTGGAAACATGAGACAGCTTGCAAATTATGCTTAATGATAATCACTTTGTGTGGCTGTGCAGTGTCTTATTGAAAATGGAATTTGCCAAGCCCTGAATATAGGGTAATGCAAAATCCTGCAGCACCTTATCAACATGTCACTTTATTATTGTCACCCATTATGCAGGTGACTGGCTATTGTAGCTGACAGCATCCCAAACTATGACTCTGCATTGATATGTTAATGTTGCATTCAAAAAATGTCAATTCAATCTACACTATTGAATGTAGAAGCCATTCATTCTATATATATACACGTTTCTTTTCGTTTATTTTTACGGAATAAAAGTGTAAATTCAATCGACAATTTAAAAATAAACGAAAAGGAATGTGTACATGTGTATACTGATTGGCTTCTGCATTCAATAGTGTAGATTGAATTGACATTTTTATTTTTATTCCGCGGCGTCCGCCAGTGAAAGGGGGGGGGGGCTGGGATCGGGAGCCAAGCCAAAATAGCGGTGGAGCCGATTGAGTGATCTAGCGGACCGCGGTCGACCGGGTCCGCACTGTACTATCTTTTTTTTATTTTCTAGTAGATCAGGTTTTACTCCACCCTTAATCATTCTTTCCTTTGTGCAGTATTTTTGAGCCCAAACAAAAGAAAGTAGGTCTGTGCCTGAGGGTAACTTGAAATGAAAAATGCTATGGAAAATACTACTATTCATTCACTATATTGAAATAATGAAGTTTTCTATTATTGAAAGTGTGAAGTGAGGTGGTATCTTTCAAGTCACTGGAAACAGTATGATGAAATTCATAGGCAGGATGAAAAGTAATGGTGACAGTGCTATACTTTTGAAAAGGCTTTATTATTAGAGGAAACATCACTTAAATTTCTTCATTGTAATTGCCTACCATATTTATCACCAACTGCCACACAAGTAGAAGGCGCTGTACACCATCAGTGCGTCTATCTCTGTTCATGTCCCGAAGAGACCATCCTATGGCATGGATAACAACAGTTTTTGTGTTGTAATGGTTCCTTCTAAGTGGCTCATCCATTTTGGAGAAGAGATCGTAATTGAATGGATTCATATCTTATGAGTATGGCAGATGTTCCAGGAAGGTTGATAGACATCGTTATGTGTCACTTGCTCCTAAAAATTGAACAAAGGTGATGTTGCTAGAAACTACAGTAGAGCCTCCGTATTCGCTAGATTCAGCTCCTATAGATGGCGCCATTTGTTGAGACAAGATGGCTGGCCAAAACTGGTAGTTGTACATGCAGGGCAATTGGTTAATATTGTTTGAGATGTCTCTAGGTCTAACTTTTTCGGATATTTAAGCCATTTAAAAGGTAGCGGGCGATCACTGGACGAAGGAGGTTAAGTCTTAAAAGCAAAATGTATGTTATCAGCTGTGGATTCACTAAATAATAACTGTCTGACTTTCGATAATTAAATCCTGTTTGTCTTCACTGTTTAATAATTGGGAATATAATAAGTTTTTTTTAATATTATTTTATATTTATTTCATGCCATAAGGCAACTATAATGCGAAGTGACAAGTAAACAAAAGCAAAAAAGCAGCAGAATCTATGATAGGACCACGTACTCGAAATCACAGATTTTGATTAAAAAAAAGTATATATGATAGGATTAACCTTCACCAAATTAAACACCCATGAAAAGACACGCACTTCTCAAAATTTTTCGAGAAAAAAAAATTCATAAAGTTTGTTATAATTGCCTGCACTTAATAAATGCCCGAATTGTAGCAAAGATTTTTATCGCATTCAGATAGTTTAGTGATAAAACACAAGAATCTATTTTGCAAGTACAGGTTCAAATCCCGTCTTCGAAAATTTTTTTTCTTTTCGTAAATTTTTTTTAACATGTATGGGAATGTGTAATTCATTAACTAACTGTATTTCCAATTTTCCAATTTGCTACTATCATGTTTTTAATAAAATGCATATACGAATTATTATACATATAATTAATGATCCACAGTGATAAATGGGCATTTAAAAAAAAAAATATTTATCAACATACATGTGTAATTATTTTTATAAAAATTTTGCAACTTTTGGGATGACATTTTGTTCACACAAAAATTAAATAATTATTGCAGCATATATATACTATTAAAAATAATGAATTGTATCGGTATTTATAGTTTATCAATCACCCTGCAATAACATTTTTAACTTTCGATTAAGCCACCAAATTACAATTTCCTATTTCTAGGAGCAGAAGTTAACTATCACCTCTGTCTTTAAGAATTATAACTTCTTTTGTGTTTTTTTAACAGGAAATAAATTTAACTTGTAACAACCTTTCAATTTATGTAAAAATAACATTAGCAAAAAAGAAATTTTAGATCATTTTAATTATATATACTAATTCTTATATGCATTTTATAAAAAAAAATGATGGTAGCAAATTGGAAAATCGGAAATATATTTAGTAAAAGAATTTCACATTTCCATACATGTTAAAAAAATTTACGAAGAGAAAAAAAAATTATCGAAGATGGGATTTGAACCTGTACCTGCAAACTAGAATTCTCGCGTTTTATCACCACACTAACTGAACGCAATATTGAAAACAGGAAAAATGTTGTGAAACCTTTTTTGTTTATTACAACCAATATAATACAAGTAACAAGTTGCAATAAAATTCTTATAGTTTGAGAATGACAAAAAACACTGAAACCATCAGCCAAAATTTATTTTCAAAAAATAATAAATACTTGTACTGTAAAATTATAAACAATAGCCAAAAATAGTGTAGCCAAAACAATAGCTTAATATAATTTTTCTTGCCAGCTGATGACAAAAGTGGCCCAGTCTGGTGGGAAATAGCCCACTTTGTTTACACAATCTGTGACAGTGAAATTCAGTACTCAGTTTGAGTAGTTCTTACTAGTGTATAAATTGCTGATAATTGCATTTATATATGTATATATTTTAAATTTAGTATTTATATATAAAAAATGTATTATTAGATATTAATTTGAATGCTCCTTCACATTAAGAACAAAACTTTTTCGATACTTGACATCGTCGCCATTGCTGAAAATTTTGTTTGGATCGCAATTATTTTTTCTGAAATAATTAAAAATTTGAAAGCAGAATGGGCCAAAAATAATTTTGTAATACGTATTTTATGGAAAAATACCGACAGAACGTATCCATAAGCGTGTATGTTAAAGCTGACAAGCGTTTTTTCGACGGCCTCGGTAAATTAGCATTTCACAAAATTGCTTATGGGCTTAAACTTTTAATAACATGAATTCATAAATTTGAACAAATATTAAAGTTTTTAATATAAAAAAATCTTAAGAGTTTCAACAGCTTTTATAGTAATTCTCGTGCCGATTCTCATAGAAAACCAATTTTTAACATGCTTCATATTTAAACTCCCAGTGGGCAGCAATTATTGCTGTGCGATGCATCATGGGTGGTGTGGTGCGACAACGTTGTTCTCGAGAACTCTTCATAATTTTGCCGATAAAATGAGCCTAATGCGATAGCCGCAGCCGACTGGGCAGAACATGTTTTTAACTTCACTTGTTGGCAGTTTGTGATAAGTTCGTTCGTTGGCTGTCGGGTCATGCTAAGTGCAGGAACCAAATTTCACAATAAAAGCTAAGATATACCTTAAAATTTATTATCTGGACCAAAAAATCCTTACATTATAGGGATAATTATGCTATAAAGATTTCGTTATATGGAGATTGAAAAAACATTAATCAATAGGATTTTTGCCGGCACCACAGAAAAATTTTGTTAGAAGGAGAATTTTGCTATATCAATGTTCGCTCTACGGAGGTTCTACTGTACTGTCCGGGACTCAAGAGAAGACCTCTGAGTTGCACAATTCCACCACTACATGGCAGAAACGTTTGGGTGAGTTCATTTTTAAAAAGGTTGGATAGGGATATTGCAATTGTTGTCATTATTTTTCTCCTGCGTCGCATGTTGTCTCTCCTTGTGTCTGCATTGTTTTTGTTGCGTGCGTGCTTTAGACAACAATTGCCGGAGAAAACTGTGAAAACCTTTTTAGAAATGAACTCACCCAAACGTTTCTGCCATTTAGTGGTGGAACTGTGCAACTCGGAGGTCTTCTCTTGAGTCCAGGACAGTATAGTAATAGGCGGCAGCATCTACCGTCCACCTTGGTGGGACAGCATGGTGCAGTATTACCTTTTGGATGTCATTAAGGTGCTTGTACTAACCTACAGTATTTTAAAGCTCTACATTATTTGACTGAATATTGTATCACTGTTACCACTCACTACAGTATCTCATGTGACCGACTTATCAGCAGTGAGTCAAGTTTTATATAGTTGAATTTTTTAATATGAAAATTTCTCGTCTTTCTATTTTACTGACAAAATTACAGGGTGTCCAAAAAGTATCTTTACACTTTTAGAAAATCATTAAAAAGAAACAAACAAGGATATTCTGTTACGATTGTTTGTGTTCAATAAAGGAAGCATTAAAGTTTATTTGACAGTGCTTAGAACATTTCAATATTATTATCATGAGGGAATTTTAAATTGAACCATTCTTTATTTTCTTTATAATAAAACTATGATCCATACACAAGGAAGAATATTGAAGTATAGGATAAGTGCTACTAAGCAGTGATGAAATAAAATTTAAATATTTGTTATCATATATGTTTCTATGTTACCAGAGAAAAGTCCTTCCATATGATAGAGTAAGAATTTGTTTTACATTTTTGATGTCAAAAATAACAAATTGGTGTTGATTGGCTTTAAAGTGATGGTAATAATACTGAAGCTATGCTTCAAATTATATTTTACAATATAGATGAAAAAGGAAAAGAAAAAATTTTACGGCCTGGATTCAAACCAGAGACCATGAGTATCTAGCTTGTCGTCTCTATTAACTGGGTCAAAATTGGCACAGTGAAGCTAAAAGACTGCTAAATAGTGGTCCTTGGTGATCAAGCAATGATCATTTCAACATCTTTTTTTACTTTTGGTGCAAGTTGTTATTGAACTCTCCAAATGAGTTTTTTAAAACAAAACAATAATTTATGTGGATAATGATAATGGATAAATTGAAATAAAAAGACTCTTTAACCACAACAGAATACAAAGTGAAACAATACAACCTGTAAACGTTTTTCGAAAGCTTTGCTTTCATCTTTCAGCAGACAAGGAGAACCTCAAGAACTTTTGACCGACTTCTGAGAGAACTGACTTGTAATTGAAATGGTTTACAAAGGTCAAACGTCCCGCAGTATAGAAACAAGATTTAAAGAACACTTGGCGCATAGAAGGTCCGCCAGATACAGTCAGCCATAGCGAAGCATTCTCTAGACACCGGCCATGATTTTTCGTTTGAAAATTTGAAACTGATCAAGTCAATTAATAAAAATACTTGGACTGTTTTGAAAGCTTAGCAGTACAAACAATTGACAAGAAGCTATTATTAAATTCTGACAGTGGCCCCATTGGTGAAACATGTCTGATCCAATGGGCATCCCATTTACCCAATCGTTGAATTTACTTAAACTTCCGCTTTTCCTATTGGCTCTCGTTCACTATTTCAATTACAAGTCACTTCTCTCAGAAGTCGGTCAGAAGTTCTTGAGGTTCTCCTTGTCTGCTGAAAGATGAAAGCAAAGCTTTTGAAAAACGTTTACAGGTTGTATTGTTTCACTTTGTATTCTGTTGTGGTTAAAGAGTCTTTTTATTTCAATTTATCCAAATGAATTTTTTGTAATTTCAAAGTCATCTCAATATGAGCAATGAATTAAAGTCTCATGTTTTGCTGCAACCCACTTTGCAGGGTGTTGATTAGAAAATCTTATGAAATCTTCAAGAAATTCTGCTGTCTGTTTCAGTTCACTAAGTTTTTTGGTGAATCAAGGTTTGAAAGATAAGGCTATGTGTATTAATCCTCCTAGGTAATAGCTAAATGACCACCGCACATTGCATTTTAGTAGCCACCTCTGAACATTTAGTAGCATTTGGCTTTTGGTTTGGTCGAGCCCTACACAAGATATGGTAGATGGATCACCAATTACCATTAAATTAGGTAAAAAGTTGTGATTGGTTGATAGGATTACCAGATACAGAAAAGATAAGTAATAATTAACAATTGGCTGCTGTGATTGGCTAGTATGAATGTCATAGGTTGAGAAATAAATAATCATCAGCCAGTTAACAATTTTTATAATTGGCTAGTTAGATGAATTCACATATTTAGTCCAGATTGGGTAAATGTCAAAATAGAGTTGTGAATAAATAAGCTTTTTAGAATTGGGTCAAATACTTTATAAATTTCAATCAATTCCAAAATGTGGGTATTTTTAAGGATTTGAAGAGGTTCTTAAAATCTGTGTAGAGTCTTCTATCTTGCAACTGGGGTGATCTTCTGATACTAAATACTTGGCGATTTCTTGCCCTTTTTATTGTAAGATGTAGCATGTTCATTAAACCTGATGACTACAGAGCAATTCGACATGCCCACTTAAAAAAATGTTTACAAACTTTGCAGTTTAGATTGTAAACATCACTTGTGTAGCCATTAGGATGTGGGGGAATGAGATGATTGGCAAATGAGGAAATATTGCGGAAGGAAATGTTGAGATGGAATGAGATAAAAGGTGTAACTAAAGGGTAAATGGTTAAAGGTGAATAGATTATTTCCTTCACAATCGGTGAAGGTGAATAGATTATTTCCCAGAATGAATTTTCTGTGCTGTCTGCCAGAACAAATTTCTGGTAGTCTCCAGCAACAGACTATTGCTAATGTTGAGCTCTGGTGTATAGTGGAAGTTACAGAGCCCAATGCATATGCATGTACAAGTTTACAATTTAAGATAGTCTTGAAAACTTTTCTCCCCATTTCTTGAAAACTTTCTATGATTTGCATTCAATAAATTTATTTCAATGCATTATAAGACATTAAATCTATCTACTACTACAGTAAAACCGGTCTAATTGGAAACCTGTCATTTCTGGAAATAAATATGATCCCAAACAGAGGTATAGGTACAGTGCTCCCTCTGCATAACGACACTCTACATAATGGAAAATTTATAACTGCAACTCCATTTGACGAAGTTTTAATTTTCCGGAAAAAACTTTGTTATACGGAGTTGATGTTATAAATTTGCCGTTTTGCAGAGGGAGCACTGTATATATTTAACCTCTCTATTGTGGAAACTTTTCTATACTGGAAATATTTTTTGGTCCAGTGCAATTCCATATTAGTCAGTTTTACTAATATTTTTTATTCCGTATGCTCAAATCTTGGAGTTCTTAGTAGTCTTGTATTAAATTTATTATCATATTTTGAAGCCCACATAATGGTCCTCAAGAACAATGATACTGCTAAAAAAAAAAAAAAATAGGCAAATTAAGCAGAGGTAATTGCATCTGAAATTGTTTGACGATACCAAAATGGTGGTCTTTGAATTTTTAGCTTCTTTGTTTACACAAATGCTATAACTTCAATTGATTTATTTATTTTGCAGCATTATAATAATCAAAGTTCATTTTTGCTGTTTATAAACAGAATATTTCAATCTATTATTATTGTTGTTGTTATTGTTATTGAGCAATTTTTTAATTTCTTAACTGCATTAATTTATTTTGATTAGTGGATTTTATTTTATTAATGATATAATAAATGAAAATTAAACTTTTTTTTTTATTTTAGTATATTTTTGCAAGATTTTATTACCGGCTGACAGCATATTCATTTAAAATTTGAATTATTTTGGTTCTTATTATTATTTTCCTTTTCATTACAGGCAAGAGTACTCAGGAAGAGGACGTAAGTCTTTTGCCTGAAGTGGATCAAAACACCAAGAAAGATCTTCGCCTTCGTTCATCTGGTGGAAAAGTCAAAAAATGATTGAAATTTCAATAAAATTATACAGTTGTCTTGAACTTAATGAAAAGTGAAAGGAAGTTGTTTGATTAAACTGTCAATATTAAAACTAAGATAAGATGAAATTATTATCATAGGAATGTGATTTTTTTTATTATTATACACTTTAAAGAGTGTTGCTAACGCTATTAAATATCATTGTCATATTCAGCACTCTTAATTGGAATGGAACAAATTGGAATAAATATATACCGAATTAGAATTCACATTTTTTTAAATTAAAATTAAAAGCAGATTGTTGCTCATGAGCTAACATTTATTCTTTTTTTCTTCTTTTTATAGTGGAGGTCTTAAATGTAGACCCCCAAAAAAGAAACCCTCTACGACAAACTGCTGGGAATAAAAGTATTTGATGGAGGCAATAATTTTAATCCATCATCTATACCTTTGTTGTCAAGCCTAGTTTTCATTCCAGAAACGTTTTAATTCTTAGTTTAAAATGCAGTACTAAAATTTCGTCAAGTTTGACAAAAAAAATAAAATAAAATTTAATGAAAAGAATTTTATTTCATTTTTATTTTTGGATACTGATGAAAATAAATAACATGTAATCTCTTATAATACAATTGGCCTCATACATTGATAATAGAGTAAAATCAAACCGAAATTATTGCATTCAACATCAGTTCTTTTATTATTTATTTTTTTCTCATCATTTGTTATGTTGCAAAACAACTTAATCTGAAATTTCTATTAAGATATGGTGGAAGCAACCTGAATAAGTTTTTTTCTTTGATTCTTGTGTACACCAAGAATTTCCTCTTGGACAGACAGATCTCTTTGAAAGGGAGGGCTAAACTCTACAGTTCTCTCAAAATTAAGGTTATTCAAAGGATAATTTAAATTAAGGTTACTGGAAACACTCACTTAGATGTGTGTCTACTTTGAGTTAATCAGAGGAATGTTGAACTTCTTTGATCAGCTCATATTCCAGAAATGCTCTAATTAAATTCATTTATTCCATGTGCATTACTATTGTATGTGTACATTTTTAATTGATGATGTTTTTTTTATTTTTTTTATTTTATGGTTTTAATATAAAGCAAATTTCTGCTAAATTTCCACAAAGAGCATAATGCTGCCACATTTGATTTTACTGAATTTCTTTTTTCTTTTTTTTTTTTTTTTTTTGGGAGGAGGATGTGATTTCTGTATTGTTGTTCTTTTATATTTTCTTAACATTGGGTTTTGGGTTGAATATTTCATCTTTTCTTCAGATGAAAATAAACTCATACTTCATTCTTGTTTAATTCATTTGACATTATTCATATTACATTACAAGCTATTATGCAATGTGATTTGAACAGTAAATAGATGAAAATATTAGATAAAAGTTTTTGTGACTTTCAAAAAACACAAATGTTTCTTAAGCCCAGATAACTGCAGGGATTCTGTTAATCATTTTTTTTTTTTTTTTTAATTTTGCTGTAAATAAATTTTGAATATGAGTTTGCTTTTTTTCTATATTTGGGTAATATGCATTTTCTTCATTATTTCTTCTTCTTATTGTTATTGTTATTATTATTATTTACTGCTACATTAAAAACGATTGAGAAATAAAATTATTTGCTTCATTCAGTTGATTTAGCTGATTTGCAAGCAATCTTTTTTTATGTTATTTGTTACAACATGTCCACATACCATTAATAGTTTATAAAACTGTCTGAAATATTTCCGAAAATTCTTATTTTCTCTTATACTGAATCTTGAGTTCTGAATATCTTGTTTCCTTCTCTGATTTTTATAAGTAAGGCTTTACTTCCATTATATTTGGTTAATAAGTAGTTTATATTTCTGTTATAATATTTTAGAGATGATTTATTCTTTTTAAGTTTCTAAAGACTTGCACTTATAGAGTATATAATGAAATTACCTCTTGGAATTAAAAAAAAAAAATATGGTTGTATTTACTTTATAATATTTTCGTGTTATTTGTTATGATTTTTTTATAATTTTATATTTTGACAGTGTTAGAATCATGAGATAGCGATAGTGTGAATTTCATATCTGTAAATTTTTAAAGTACTTTTCTGTATAGTTTTTAGATTTTATGTTCCATTTGTTGAAAATTTTAACAGTAATTGGTAGATTACTTTTGATGGGGGAGAGGGATAATTATTATATTTTTATTTGGTTCAGCAATTTACTTTAAAATTTTTTTATTTTTTCATTATGCATTTACCCTGGCTATTAGGGTAAAATTAGGAAATTTCCAGTTAAGTTACCAGAAACATTGAATATCTCTGTTGCATGTATCATGTAATTGAGTTCTTTAAAAATATAAAATATTCTTTACCTTAATTCTTCTGTAATCTGAATACATTTTGGTTTATCTTTTATTGTTTTTGAATTTTGTTGACTACAGTTGGATGAAATTTGATTTGTAAACATAAAAGGAGTCTTATCTTTATAATAAAAATCTTGTTTCATCTTTGGTTGCCTTTTTTATATATATTCATTTTTCTTCTTTTACATAAAGCTGAATATGTAATTCATTGGGAATTTTTATTAAAAACTGTATGTTCGGTAATGAATTGGATTGCATTGAATAATTACATTGAAATCATTCCCATGAGACAAATACAAGATTAAATTAGAAATTAAAGAAATATTAAAAGATATTACAATGGCATTAATTAATTTTTGCAGAATTATATTAAATATGAAAATTGATTTGTATAAGTAAATTAGATAATCTACACTAGTGGCAATTTGAAAAATAAACACACCTAAAAGGAGTATGGTATGTCATATTGTTGATTTTACATACAGTTAAATATGATCAAATTTTCAAGAGTGTTGAATAATCCATTTTCACTGCAAGGGGTACCAGATGTTCTTGTTCCAGGTTTATAAAGGAGATGTCAGGGCCATAGCAAAAATCACTTCTACTGCTGGAGTAAAAGTGATTTTGGCCAGTGTGTGACCTTATTATCATGACCAATAGTAAAGGGAGCTCTCTAGGGGGCAAAGCCAGGGCATTGTGAAACCAAATATCAGCATTTGTTAGGGCTGTTCAGTACTGCTAAAGATCGTGGAACATGCCTGGAAGTCATCACCTAATGGCAGTTTGAGAAGGGTTGCATAGTGGGCCTTCAGGAGGCAGGATGGTCCTCGCACCAAAATGTGCATAGTTAGACGGGAGGTATCTACAGTTCCTGGCTGCTGGAGACAGTGGCAAGTGGAAGGATTGTTCGCCTGCGGACATGCTTCAGGACACCACAGACTTTCGGATGAAAGTGAGGATTCGAAGAATCAGTCTAGCAGACCAAACAGTGATACCACATCTGTCAGCTTGGACCGTCTGGAATCATCTCTTGGAAGCAGCATTGCAGTCCGGGTTACTTTGGTTAGACTGCCATTTACACCACGACACAATCAATGCGCCTTCACTAGTGCTAAGAACTGGCTGTTTGGAGGAATGAATAGAGGTCAGTGGTGTTGAGTTATGAAATCGGTTCTGTCTGGGCATGAGTGACGGTTCTATACGTGTCTCGAAGACCAGGTGAGAAGCACATTCTCTCGTGTATATACAGGATGGTCCATAAGTCTGTTCCCCCCCCCCCTTTTATTTTTTGAACCGAAGCAGATATGTCAATTTTGATGAATCCAATGAATAGGAAGTTGTGGGTGGCCTATCCCATGGTGCACTTTTCATCATCCCAAATATGCAAATTAGGACACATTCAAAATTTATCTCAAAAACCGTAAGGGATAGAGGGAAAAAAAACAATTACAAACTTGTTCAGCATAAAAAAACAAACAAAACAAAAAAAAATCATCCAAATCGGACCAACGGTTCCCAAAAAAAGTTAATTGCAAATGCTAATTGGCACTCACATTGCATTTGCATCTTCCTGTCCCCCCCCCCCCCCTGTTGGGTTTTATCCACTAGCCCTTTAAATGCTGAAGCTTTTTGATGAATGGGGAAGAAACTGCCAATCAGGCCTGAAAAATGGCAGAATACAGTAGAGAAGAAATGGTTGGTATGGTTTTATGTTTTGGATTTGCACATAATTACAAAGTTGCAGCCAGGGAATACCAAGTTAGATATCCCAATGCTAGAGTTCCCACTTCTAAGACAATTCGCCAAGTTGTTCAACGATTTCAGCAAACAGGAAGTGTCAGTCATCAGACCCGGCAAGGTAGACCAACAACTGTCACATCAGAGGACTCCAGCACAGCCATTTTAGCTGCTGTTTATGCTAATCCTCATTGTAGTACTCGATCAGTTGCTGAAGAAGCTGGCTGCAGTCATCAATCAGTATTAAGATTACTTCATATGCATGGATTCCACCCTTATCATGTCCACTGCCACCAAGGATTGAAGCTAACAGACTACGATTTTCGTCTTGAGTTCTGCAATTGGCTGCTAAATCGCATCGACGATGACCCAGGCTTTCTCAATTGGGTCTTGTGGTCAGACGAAGCCAGCTTCTCTCGAGATGGTCTGGTTAATAAACACAATCTCCATTATTGGGCAACAGAAAACCCTAGATGGTTACGAGAAGCTGTGCACCAGGTGAATTGGAGAGTGAATGTCTGGTGTGGAAGCATCAATGGTGGATTGGTTGGTCCATTGTTCTACGAAGGGACGTTGACAGCTGCACGATACAGAGACATGATAATAAATGTTGTAGTGGCAGAATTTGCAGATGAGCTTCCTTTAGCATCACTTCGAAGGGTATGGTATCAACATGATGGGGCTCCAGCCCATTCGGTGGCAGCTACTTGTGATCGTCTCGATGCAATGTTTCCAGGTCAGTGGATCGGCCGGGGTGGCCCAATTCATTGGCCTGCACGCTCACCAGATCTTTCCCCTAATGACTTCTTTTTGTGGGGTTACCTTAAGGACAATGTTTATGCCACTCAGCCAACTTCTATGCTGGATTTGCAACAGAGAATTCAGACTGCCTGCCAATCCATTACATCTGATATGGTAACAAGAGTGATGGCATCTTTGAAACTACGTGCTCAGTTGTGCATTGGTGCTGAAGGGCATCATGTGGAACATACCCTTTAGAGTGTTACCAACATGATTCGCTTTGGTTTGGCCCAGTTAGCTTTTTTTAGCTTGAGATGGTTATTTACTTTTTTTAACTTTTTTGGGGAACCGTTGGTCCGATTTGGATGATTTTTTTTTTGTTTTGTTTGTTTTTTTATGCTGAACAAGTTTGCAATTGGGTTTTTTTCTCTATCCCTTACGGTTTTTGAGATAAATTTTGAATGTGTCCTAATTTGCATATTTGGGAAGATGAAAAGTGCACCATGGGATAGGCCACCCACAACTTCCTATTCATTGGATTCATCAAAATTGACATATCTGCTTCGGTTCAAAAAATAAAAGGGGGGGACAGACTTATGGACCCACCCTGTATATATGCCTTCGACACACCTCTCCCTCTCCTGGAGTCATGTCTGGTGTTGGTGGAGGGCAGATTGAATGCTGGATCCCCGTCTTGATCTCTTTTATGAATGATATGGGAGACATGCTGCTCCAGCAAGGTAATGTCCATCCAGGTGCAGCTCGTTTAACTCAACATGCTCTATATCATCTCCATCAATTTCCCTGGCCAGCATGCTCACCAGACCTTTTTCCAATAGCCGGATACTGACTGAGCGAGCAGACGTGTGAGGCAAATGCTCAGCTGGTCAGGACGCGCCTCGCCCGAGCCATCCTGAGTCGGTTTTTGTTGATGCTCAAAGGCACCTCAGAAGGAATGCCTCGCGCACTCAAGACGGTTCTATCTTGCCTCGCTCGTTCGTGCTATGGAGAAAGAGAAGATTTTAAAGCTCATCGAATTATATGGTTCTTTTAATAGATTTTGGGATTCACAATGCGTAGAATATACGAATAGAGAGCTAAGGGAAGATGCCTGGCGAAGTATAAGCCAGGAAATTAAATGAGAGTAATAAAATTTGTGTCATTCTTAAGTATTTTGGCATTTACAAGAGAGTAGAGTGTTTCAAATTTAGTCTCAGACATCCATGTAAAAAATTTTTTCTTCATCATCAAAACATATTTCTTCAAATAATTTGTTCCCATATTGCAATCTGTATTAATAGATTTTTTCTTTTTCTTTACAAGATGAGCTAATATAAACACAGAAGCTGCAATCGCTATCTGTATGTGCGGTCTGAATTGAGAGTAATAAAATGCTCGGCCGACTTGTGGCTTCCTCGGGAGGCATACAACCGAGGCTGCTCGCTCAGTCAGTACCCGGCTATTCAAACGTGTGACACTGGATTGGACGGCATGTCATCCGTGCCCATCAACCACCTACGACTCTCGCCAAGTTAAGTCTACATGTGGAATAAGCATAAGTAACATTCTTCAAGACGATATTCGTCATATACAGGGTCTTTATAATTAAAGTTCCATTTTGACATGGCCATAAAAAAAAACTACTGGATCAAAAGCTATAATACTTGGTAATATTATACAAGAGGGCATGGGAAGTTCATACCCACCAAAAAAAAAATTAGTTCAAAAGGTCACCACCAGCATGGAATGGCGCTCTATGCAATATTCGTATACGAAATTAGACACGAAGACACAGGTTAACAAGTCTTTAATCGTTACTTGAAAGTATACTCTTGTCTTAATAAATTTGTTTTAAATAAGATGCAACTGAAAGTATAAAGAATGCACAAATTCTGAACTTCATTAAACACTACCATGTATACCAGTTATTAAGTAGCGGAAGCATGGAGCTACTTATTGTTTTCACAATGTCCGTCTGTCTGTCCGTCCGTCCCCTTCTAATTTCCTCATTTTTTGAGGTAGAAAGTTGAAATTCGGAATGTGCACCTTCACTATTTAGTTTGGTTTTGATTGGTCCACTGGGGTCGGAAATTAGAGGGGACCAAAAGGTCTACGCGTATTTATGCATATAAAGGAGTGAAATTCGGTATGCAGGTTCCTCTAAGCAAGTTCACATTACTTTAAAGTTTGGGCCAAATTGTCCCAATAAGGTCGCAGTTGTGGGGGTGGCAGTCACTTGGTCTTTAGAACTGTGCCAACATATGGCATGTGATATATCATTCGATCGGAAATGATGAGAAAAATACTACGTTCGAAAAAATCAATTTTTCGATTAAAAATGGGGGGGGGGGGAGGTAAAAAAAAAAAAAGTACAGATAAAAGGGTAAAAATAAATGACCTCAACGCTTCCGCTACTTTCCTATACCTTCCTCGGGAGGATTAATTTCTTGTTAATGCGGGTTTTGTTCAATCGATCGAGTTACACATATTTTGATATACAGTGGTCGCCGCTTAATGTAGCCACCTTTAATATGGCCACCCGCTTTTATGGCCACTGCAGCTCGGTCCGGAATTTTCTAACTGTTTCCTATGTGACAAATTTTCGCTTTAATATGGCCATCTTTTTTCAGAGATAGTTCACGAATTCTACTTTTTCATCTCATCTCATTCCGGATAAATGAATTCCGCTTATAATGTCCACTTTTCATTTCCCTCTAAGCCAATGAGCACTGCTAGGAAAAATGCAAAAAGAAGCAGAATTGAGAGAGAAAGGAATGGCCCTCTCGTATGTCAAAAGGCTGAAGAAATTGCAAAGAGATTAGGCCACACGGGCTTTTGAATAAACTATTTTGACAAGATATTGTACGTGTATAAATTATATTTTTAAGCAAACAAACTTGCTCGATTTGTTGGATAAAAATATAAGTACTTTTAGGTAAGCTCGCTTAAAACAGCCACTGGTTAATGTGGCCACTTACACATGGTCCAGAGGCGGTCATACTAAACGGCGACCACACTATTTGCGATTTGATATGTACGCTATTTTGTTGTATTGACAATAACCTTCAAAAGTGCATATGTCAAATTATTTGCAGGTGTTAACATCTTATAAAACTTAAACACGTCGAAGTTCCTGCCAAATAAGAGCATTTGCGGGAAGTGTTAATTCATTACTTTATCTTGAAGAAAAGTGCTGCTGAAAATAATCGTATAATTCAGAAAGCTTAAGGTGTACATGCTCCATCTCAAAACACTTGTGAACGCTGATTTAGACGCTTTAAAAGTGATGATTCCGACGTGAAAGACAAACTACGTCCAGGTGAAGCGAAAAAGTTTGAAGATCATCAACTGCAAGCATTATTGAATGAAGATGCGTGTCAAACTCAAAAACAACTTGCAGAAAGATTAAGCGTTGCTCAGCAAACATTTCCCGATCATTTACAAGCAATGAGAAAGATTTAAAATAATTTGGCTTCATTATAATGCACCATCACACACTTCAAAAACAGTTAAAGACACAATAAACACGCCAAGAAACTGTGGACACTGAATTAAAGAAAAATCACTAATCCACAAAATTATTTAATTAAGACCAAGCTGTACATTTCGACTCACTGATGAAGTGAACTTGGTTCACGAAATGTAAGGGAGACCCGTGTAATTTGGACCGTCGTGTAAATCGAACCAGCCTTATTTTGCACAATTGCACGTTAGATGGCGCCACTCTCCTGATTGAAAAATGATCATAGCCCTTACCTAGAAGCATATGAAAAACACGGGTTGTATTGCTTGAGTTATTGGTGAAAATATATCAAATTTTCTCTTTTGGTACGGTCTCATGTTACTTTGAGGTAAGATAGTAATCGTGTATATAACTACATGTATCAGTGCCGGTATGTATCAGGGATGGGTTAAAGAAAAGGCGTCTATGTACTTGTTAATAGGCATGGATTTAGTTGGAAAGGTTTTGAAGGTTGCGCCATTTTTGATTTTAGAATTGTTGGCGTGTTGTGTAATTTGGACCTTATGTACTCTGTGTAAATTAGACCAGGTTCGATTTATACGCCGAACATTATGACGTTTTTTTGACATATCCAGCCTTTTAACTTTATATTTATGACTTTATATAAGCGTAACCCACACCTTATTTAATTAAGATATAAGCTCATCCCATCTAATACGTTCCATAGGGTTGCTGATCATTTGTATTTTTCACAGTGCACTAATAAACACATAAGCTAAAACAAAGTTTCTGCTATTATTCGGTCTATTGTTGTAATTGGACCACCTGGTTCAATTTACACTACCGGTTGTGTAATTCGAACCGAATGCAAAAAATTTTTAATTTCATATGAAACCCATATCATTATAGTATTCCATAAAAATAGTGCACCAAAAGATAGCCCGAAATGTCCACTATATATCTACGTTTGAAAATTGGAGCTACGTCATTTTGAATAGAAGTCCTACAGCCCTTTTCCCTTAGGGGGTCCAAATTACACGGGCCTCCCTTACATCTGAGTCTATATTAAATAATTTTGTGGATTAGTGATTTGTGTTGTCTTTTTTATTTCTTTAGTTAAAGACACGTTAAAAGATCTTGCCTGGGAAGCATTAAATCCACCCGCCGTATTCACCGGATCTTGCTGCTTCAGATTACCACTTATTCCGATCGATGGCACATGCACTTTGAAAGCAACACTTCAAAACGTACTTCTTTGAAGTAGAAGAGTGGGTTTCTGAATGGTTTACCTCAAAACAAGAAAAATTCTATTGGGACAGTTTCCACAAATTACATGAAGGATGGGGGGAAATGTGTAGCTAGCGATGGACATTACTTTGAATAAAGCACTTTTGATGTTTCTCTTTAAATGGTCATGTTTTCTTTGATTACAAAATCCGCATTATTAACCGATACCCCTATTATAGTAAGATTAGTATGGTTTTATATAAGTATATGGTTTGTCTATGAATTATGCAAATTGTTGCATGTTTATTTAAACAGAGCAAATAGGCGACATCAGAAAGCGTAACCAACTGTATGTTTCAAAATTATGCAAAATATCACATTAGGCAAGACAGTTTTGAACTAAAAACATCAGGAGACCTTGGCTTTCCATCTTCTTCCATAAGACACTGAACCTGTAGTGATGTGCGATACCACCTTAATAATACTCGATACTGAGTACTTTGCGGATATGGTATCGATGCATACTAATACTTTTACTTGTAAGTATCAAGTATTGCGAGTATTTTGGTATTAATTATTTAAAACTTGCAAAAATCATTTAAAACAACCGTTTATTATTGTTTTATGTTTAATATATGAATTTCAGCAAATTTAACTGAAACTCTGCACTGTAAACAAATCGAAACAAATACAAAATACTGTCCAGTTCCCAGGAAAATGCCCCTGAGGTTTTGAAATTCCTCACTATGCGCGCTGCCGTCCATAGCACTGATGGGGGAAGCCTTAACCACATGCACAAACGCACCGCAGCACCAAACTGCTGCTTTCCGAACTTTCCCTGTTATGCATGTGTTCCCTATCAGTGCTGTGGACGCTTCCATGACTGCAATGCTCGAAGTGAGGAATTTCAAAACCACGGAGGCATTTTCGTGGGAACTGGATAGTACTCGATACGTCGATATCAACGAGTAAAGTATCGAGTATATCATTCTCTTCTAAAGTATCGGTACTCGGTATCGAGACATCAGTACTATAGTCTATGCTCATTTATTAATATTCTAGCGAGATAATGAGCCAGTTCACAGCACTAAAATAGCTCTCAAAGGAGTTTTAATTTAACTTCTTGAGATTGTTCTGCTTACCTACATGTGTAATTACCCCGGGCAACGCCGTGTCCTCTGCTAGTTATTAATAAAACAAAAATTCTCATCAGAACAGCCAAAATAATCTTTTTGTCAACATAGTTGAGCACGTGACTTAAAACTTGCCTACCCCCGATGCTAAGCAAAAACTTAATGGCATCGTTCCATAGTACGCGTGTTCGACTAGGCACCTGGAAAAAGTAATCTCATTGAATGAGATTACATAAGGAAGCCGAACAATTTTGACTTAGGTAAAAACCTTTATGCACCCGACTGTACATCTTGCCTAGAGGAATCTGCTTACCGAATTTCATTTCTTTACATACCTAAATGCCATATACGTAGACCAGATGGTCCCCTCTAACTCCAGTGGCGGAACCCCCCATTTGTCCAATTAGATAAATTGAAAAGATTTTTAATACTGCAATATTTTTACAAATTTACATTTACAAACTTCAGTATAGGAAAGACTCCAGGACCATCATTTCCCTGGGGAGGGGAGGTGGTTATTCGAAATAACTTAAAACATTAGCCTAACCGCCTGATTAGCCCCGCCCACCCTTGCCCTTGTTTAAGTTCTAGATCCGCCATTGAACTCCCACCCTAGAGGGCTAATCGAAACCAAACTAAATAGTTAAGTAGGATATACCCATGATACGCTGCATTCCTACGTCAAAAAATGTAGAAGGACATTGTAAAACCAATAATTAATTTGTTTTAGCGTTCATATCGTTTTCTGTAAAGAATGGTTGTGTCACTGTGAAAGCTGGAAAAGTGATGAATCCGAATAATCGCGGTTACTGCTATTCATTGTGTACTGGTGGAGTTGGAAATTACTTGTCCACCGGCGATTTCTGGAAATGTTAATTGCACCTTGTGAATAGGAGTTAGTTCTGCTGTGTTCAATTTCAACTTTCAGTAAAAATAAGTTCATTCGGTTTTTTGCATCAGTGCAAGCTTCTTGAATGCCAGCATCACGTCCAGAATTAATAAGTGTGATTACTCGTGGCCAGAGAGGGATCATGGAAGCATGAGCACATAAGGATCACCAACAATCACAATTCAAAGCAGAAGATCATGTTGACCATTTCAGGAACAGTGTAGCTTGCCATCCTGGAATTGTTCTGTCTTCTGTATGCTTCTACATACCTTTTATTTGCTTTTCCTCATGAAAATGAATGTTAATATGGTAATTTTTGTTAATTTCTGGATTTGCATGTTGAACATTCAAATGTTTTTGTGAAGTGCATAGGAAGGTAATTAATAAATTCAAGATGTGATTGTTGGTGATCCGTTCATCGGATTTTGGAATTTTTTTTTTTGTTTTATTCGGAATTCTAGGCTGCGGAAGTCTTCAGTAGGAATTTTTCGTGTATCTGTTACGGTTTTTAAGATAGGATTTGAATGTGTCCTAATTTGCATATTTGGGATGATGAAAAGTGCACCTTGGGATAGGTCACCCACAACTTCCTATTCATTGGATTCATCAAAATTGACATATCTATCTGCTTCGGTTACGAAAATAAAAGGGGGGGGGGGGCTCATTTTTGTATTCACCCTGTATATCAAGACATCACCTTGCTTCATTGCTTCTTGGGGTTCCCGCATGACCCACTTTGTACCGTCGATACGAAATAACGTGTATCATGATTCGTCAGACTACGTAATTTTTTTTTTTTTGCTCTATCTCTCCTTGAGTGCGGACGTCTCTTCCTTCGCTCTTCCTTATGACTTAGAAGGGAGTCTGTGGTCGCTGTCCCGTTTGCAATAAAGATATCAGGAACAGGGATCAGAAAGTTAAATGTTCCGGAGTTTGTGCTGAAACTTTCCATCTACTCTGCTCGGACATTTCCACTGAAAATTACGACGATGTGAAGAATTCCTGGCGCTGCCTGAATTGCTCAATCTCGGTAAGTGAGGAAAGCACACCTCAACAGGAGGAGGGTGCCGCTGCTTCGCTACCTATTCATTCTCTTGTGGATAAGAAAGCGCCTGTTTCTTTGGATGTGTTATTTGCTTTGATCAATGAACTGGTGAGTTCCTTCCATTATTTCATGAAATTCACACGTAACCTTTTAGACGAACTTTTGAAGATTTCGCGCAAAACTGAAAAAATAATTGCAATATTTTCCAACTCCACCCCCCTAAAGCTAATTATGTCAATTCCGAACCTTCATTGAAGGCGCCTTTTGCCGGGGCTGTTAAAACAATAAATAATAATATTTTGAGTCCTGAGATTGATCTCTGTAAGAATTCAGTCCTAAATAGTACACAACTATTAGATAAGGATCTTGATATCTTCAAATCGGGTCTTCTTACTGAACCCTCCATAGAACGAAAGACTCGAGCAAATAAAAATAAAACAAAAAAGAAAATTTTGATTGGCAACTTAAAAGATAACACTAATCTTACGGCAATCTCTTCCTCACCCAACATTTCTGTTAATAATAACTTAAGAATTTTTATCAGTCGATTACGCCCCGGGACAACATCAGGATTAAACATTGCCACACTCATTTGTTGGAAGAGCCATCTCGTTGCGTTAAGATTAAAGCAAAGTATCCTCGTTATTCTTCGTTTTATCTTGAATTTCCAATTTCTGCAGAGCAGCTGGTCTTTTCTAAATCAGTCTGGCCAAGCGGAACTTTTATTTCACAATTTTTTGGCAGATTGCACAGTGATCAAATAGTTTCTGAAGCAGCGGATACTGCAATTCCTAATCAGCCGACCAACGGAGGTTCTCAAACTTCTTTAAACATAGATTCACAAGATCCATCTCAATTGCGAATTTCAAATAACAAATCATCAACATCAAATATTCCCACATAAATTCAAGCTGAATTTGTATTATCAGAATATTCGTGGCCTTAGAACTAGACTTACATCTTTAAATGAAGAACTGACTAATCTTGAGTATGATGCCTTCTGTATCACAGAAACATGGCTCAATGGCTCTTTTCTGAACTTCTCATTAGCTCTAGATTCCTTCTCGGTCTTTCGTAAAGATTCCAGTCGACCGATTCGCGGTAGTGGAGTTCTTACTCTAGTTAGAAAAGACTTTAGAGCACAAGAAATACCAATAGCGTGGTCGGAGGATGATATAGATTGCGTGGCCATAAAAATTGGCTTTCCCTGCAGGCAACCTCACAATAATATTTTTATTTTCAATATATACAGGGTGTCTCAAAATTCCTGGTTCAAACTTTTAGGGAAGGTAGTATGGGTGATTCTAAGCAAAAAAGTTCATATGAACATGGGTCCGAATTTGAACGATAAATGAGATATGATCAGAAATAAAAATGCCGCCACCAAAATCAACATGTTATTAACTCAGGTTCCTGAAGGCCTAGAAAAATGAAATTTGGGGGAGTAATAGGGTACATAAAACTGTGTATACCGTTAAAACTTGATCGTATTCCAACGAGTAGTTTCCGAATTACGCATTCAAAATCGTAACAGTGCTCACATGCGAGTACTAATCAGCACGTGTTAAGATGTTGACTGCGTAACCCGGAACTTACTTGTTGGAATTCGTTCTAATTTTAACGGCATACACGGTTTTATGTATCCTATTATTCCCCCAAATTTCATTATTCTAGGCGTTCCGGAACCTGAGTTATTAACATGTTGATCTTGGTGGAGGCATTTTTATTTCTGTTCATATCTCAGTTATCGTTCAAATTGGGACCCATGTTCATATGAACATTTTGCTTAGAATCACCCATACTACCTCCCCTAAAAGTTTGCACCAGGAATTTTGAGACACCCTGTATATTCCTCCTCATTCACCCATCACCGCGGTGGATGAATTCGTTCAAAAGTTATCTGACTTCTGTTCGGAGACTGATGGGAATTTCCTTTTTATTGGAGATTTCAATTATCATGACTCTTCGGCCTCATATGTTCCCAATCGGGCACATCAACTTCGTGCTGAGCTGTTTTCAGAACTTTTCCATTGTATTGGAGTGACAAGCGAGAAATTTTAGACAAAGTTGTTTCAAATTTACCTCTATCCATAGTCATGCCTCTCATCTGTTGGTTAGGGAAGATAATTACCACCCAGCTTTATCTATAGAAACTATCGTGAAACTTTGCAGAAATAATTTACCTTCTCCTACATATTCATTAGATTTGACTAAAGGAGATTATTTTAGACTATACTGCTATCTTGCTGGTTTTTCTTATACAGAAGTCTGCACCCAAGAAGACGTGAATTTAGCTATTAACCAGTTAGATTCGATAGTTAAATCGGCGGTATACAAGTATGTACCCGAAAAAGTGTCCAACAATAGTAAACATAGTAAGCATAGTTTTCCCAATTGGTTCTCCATAGTTACAATTTCCTTATGGTTTAAGAAACAGTACATCCATAAGAAATGGAAAACTACGCATCGGCAATTATTTTTTAATAAATTTTCAACTTTGAGGTCGCAGTTTAAGACGGCGAAAAGAAAAGACTGGCATGCTTATTTACGCAATTTAGAGGATTCAGTAGCTTCAAATAGCAAGTTTTTCTGGCATCATACAAATAACATCTTGATTAGAAATAATAAAGTTAGTAGTGCTGAGCATTTTTTAACAGACCATGACAACATTGAAAAAATTGCCTGTTTTTTCCAAGAGACCATGTCTAATTCGTCTCCTATTGAACAGAGCGTCTCTTCTGCAGCTTTCTTGGAAGAAAGAGCCCGAGTGATCCCTGGGAAATTGCACTTACCCTCCTTTACTCACTCAGAACTATTATCTGTTGCTAACACTACCAAATGCCATCGTGGACTGGAGATTTCTGGCATATGTGGCTTTGTATATAAGGGATGCTTTGATATCCTTTTAAATCCAATTGCTCACATTTTTTAACTTAATCTTAAAGACCGGTTTGTGGAAGAAAGTCTACTGCGTCCCTATTCCTAAATGCGCTCGCCCTAAGGAAACTTCAGACTTTAGACCTATCTCTTTAATTTGTTTCCTCGCGAAAGTTTTCGAGTCGTTAATCGCCAAACATATATATTCTTATCTCTCACCTGTTCTTCCTGGTTGGCAATTGGATTCACTAAGCGTAAATCCACAATTTTAAATGTGGGAATTACCGTATCAACGATTGCAGAAACTTTGGATAACAAACAGCAAATAGATCTAGTTTTCTTTGATTTTAGTAAGGCCTTTGACAGTGCTTCGCATAACCGTCTATTTTACAGAAGTTGCCTTATTTAGGTTTTGCCGTTCCACTGTTAAATGTAATTCGCAGTATGCTTGATAGTAGGTCAATTAAGATAAAATATAAGGATAAATTTTCTTCGGAAAAAAAATCACTAGTGGCATTCCTCTAGGTTCCCCGCTATTTTTTTATTATTTATCTTATTGATCTGGATTATTACTTGAACTTAGAGAACGTTACCTTACTAGCTTACGCTGATGACATTAAAATATCCCGCCGTATCAATGATCTCACTGATTGTAGGATCCTTCAGGAAGAAATCGATAAGATGTCGATATGATCCGCCCACAATGGTATGAATTTAAATGCAGCGAAGACACTTGTACTCTCCTACTATAGATCGAGCTCGCCGTTTTTATACAATTATTAAATCCATTACACAGATATTATTAGAGTGCAGGAGGTGACTGACCTTGGTATTTCATATTCTTTCAGGTGCTCTTTTAAAAAACATATTCGCACTCTTACCCTTTGGTTCTCACGCAGGCGGGGTATTGTTAGAAGATTGAGCAAAATTTTACCTTCGTTTACTTTTTTTAAAACTGTCTTTAACTCAATTATCTTAAGTAAATTGACATACGGTCTGGTAATTTGGTTCACTGATATGGATCACCTCTCGTTAAGACTCGAACATAAAATTTTATCCATAATTATTATTATTAATTCATTATCGCGTTCTTCCTCATTTAATAATCTGATTTTTTTCTCTCTAAGACTTAAAGCTGAAATTGCTATTCAGCGATTTTTAACTAATATTCTTAGTGGTAATTTTGAGGCTCCATGTTTCTTGGAGAGCATTGGCTTATCTACCGCTAGTATTACTAACCGTTCTGGTTTATCATTGTCTAATAGATTTTACAGAACAAATTTGAAATTTTGTGATTTAAGAGCAAAAATGGCTTCAAGTTTTAACAGTAACAATAAGTATGTAAATTTTTTTAGTCGATTTAGTTTGTTTTCCTTCTTTTTCCTTTTTCATTTGTTCTCTTTCAATAGTGGCTCCACTTTAGAACACCAACATTAATTCCTTTTCGAAGTTAGTTAAGTCCTTCTTTTGCCCCACGCTGATCAAGTTTTGTGATTAGACTTGCCCAACTACTTCTTAAATAGGTGATAATTACACACAAGGTTTACGTGACCTCAACCTATTTTGCATAAAAACGGAGTAAAACAAATTTACATCTCACTCTTTTACCTTTTCGGTGTCGAGAATGTTAATTAACTATTAGATCTATTGGAAATTTAGCCTAGCAGGATATCAGCCTGGTCAGCCTTTGCTTGGTCTTCCAAGCTTGTTAGTAAAGGGACAAACACAGACACCCATGCCCTTGGTGGAATTCGAACCCGCGCCTCTGTGTTTTCGAGAGCGACAAGACCTGTGCCTTATTGTTCTCGGTCACAAATTCACATATAAGAAAATAAAAAATGAAAATGATAAGCATAAGACATGTGGCAAAACTTTTACATATTCCCAAATTGACCTATGGAAAGAATGTGTACCATGGAAAACAAACGACTCCTGATTGGTTAATCATCGTCTACCTGTAGTTTCAATTTATGTACTTTGAACTTGTATTTATTTTTTCTGTAATTGAATTGTAACTAGCTCTCTTTTACTATGTAAGTGACTCTGTAATTCTTCTACTTTATCAGAACAGAACTTTTCTGATCTGATCAAGTTCTTGTATACGCTGAGGAAGGCAGCTTGGCTGCCGAAATGCGCATACGTTGCAATAAACCTTTGATGTGGAATAGTGGTTTCCTGTTGTTCTTGTTGATAAGCATAAAGAAATGAAATGCTCAACTAATGTCAAATTTAGATATTTTTCGCACGTTTCTATATCACTGATAAGTGTGCTTCTAAATTACAACACAGGTCAATTTTACTTTTGATTTGATTTATGGTAAATATTACTCGATATTTAGATTAATAGGAAAATAATTACTCACGACAGTTATTAGCAGGTTTTTAGAAATGGAAGTTTCTTATTTCTCATTCACTACGATTAATGAGAAATGTAAGTTTGTGCATTGCAAACGGACTAACAGAGTGTCTGTATATAACAATGTGAAATTTTGGCTAATTAAAACAGTTGTAGAAATTTTAATACCAAATTATCTTTATAAGGTCTAAAGAAAGGACAATTTAGAAACTGATTCGTAAAGATTGTTAGAATATACATGTATGTGGATATTGATCTAAAAAGGGCCAAAAACTAAAATCACTAGGAAAATATACAGAATAGACATTTTGAAATAATTTGTTATCTCCTGATACTTCCGTCACGGTTCGAATTCGCATATGTATTTTATGACGTGATTTGGTCCATGGGTGTCAATGTCACAATATTCATTATCGAAGCATGGCGTGACTTCCTGGCCGGCGAGATCTGTCGTTATGTCTATACATCGTTGATCAGGGGAGTTGGGTTCCCCTTGGCACCAGTATCCCGATTGACTGCTAAGAGGCTTACCATTGCCCGACCACACCCATTGGTTCTTATCACCCAGGTTTGATCCACTCGTCCACCATTGAACGTCTTGTCCTGCAAAAGCAAATTTAATCAATTAAAAAAACATTTTACAAATTCAGCATGTAAACCAGATGAGAATGCGCAAGCTATCATTACCAAAAGGAACTTATAAAGTTTGAGGAATTTAAATGTGAAAATATGAATGGGTAAATGTATTCGATAACATGTATAAGTGGGTGAATTAGATTTTCTATGAATATCTTTGAGTGAGATGTGCAAGTGGATTGATATAATTGTGTGAATGATTGAATATTGTATATAGGGCGATTCTAAAATGGTGAATCAAAAGTATCTAGCGCTGTTCTGTGGGTCAAAATAAGCATAAAATTCCTCATGCAAAATATCGAAATCCCGACCTTTATACTCCTAAACACCTGGCGAAGTTAAAACCTCGCAAAATTTTGCCATAATTCGTCATCATTTCGAAGAAAATCAAACTTTCCTTATGTCATCGAAAGTTTCCTTCGTCACCTTTGCAGAAAATAAGCGCGCCGTATTCCTTCACAAAATGCTCTTCGCGCTGGGTAATCCCGAGGTAGCAGTGATTGGACTCGTTAATATGGAACGGGTATTGCATATTATTATGCAAAATCCTCCATACCGTTCCTTGAGAAACGCCTAACCCACAAGCTCTGGTCGAAGGGTCCTCGGCCTCATTCTCAAGAACTTGAGCCAGTCCAGCGGACTGTCCACGATCACTTGAAGAAGGTTTTAACAAACTTCGCGGGGTGTTTAGGGGTATAAGGGTTGAGATTTCGACAATTTGCATGAGGAACTTTATGTTCATTTTGACCCGCAGAACAGCGCTAGGTATTTTTGATTCTCCATTTTAGAATCACCCTGGTGGATGCGAGAGAATAAAGCGTGAAACAGATTATTTATGCATAAATTACATAAATTAAAAAAATTCTAGGGTCCGTTATTTTAAGTAGAGAAACCACATGCAAATAGTATATAATGTCAATGAGATATGTCCTGTTTCATACCAGCAAAATGGCTCTCATTAGTTGAGTTGATAAATTGTACCTCACTGCACTAGGGTTTACATTGAATACCGCAGTTCACATCATCCTCTTGATGTGCTATATCTCCGTAACGATTGGTCTAATTTTGAAAATTTAGCTTACAATTGATTCTACTATATGAACATACATTTCTGAAATTATTCACATTATTAACAGAAAAGTAAATATTTGCTTAAAAAATCTATATATAGTTTTATATTCTCGATACAATAATTAAAACAGCTATAAAAATAAATACATTTCATGCTCAGTTATTTTATTGCGATAATTATAAATAAAATATGATAGCCGGCTTAGTAGTCGAGAGCGTTAAGGCGCAGGTCTTGTCGCTCTCAAAACCAGTGAGTTGCGGGTTCGAATCCCGCCGAGGGTATGGATGTTTGTGTTTGTCCCTTTTTCATTATCATCATTTTCATCCATCTTCAGAACTACAAATTCCAGTTTCAAATTTGAATTAGGTACGTGTTCACACCAATTCCTTCCTTTCAATTTTCAATCAACACATGAGTGTTAATTCACGTGGTCCCTAGAGAGCCAAAATCGAAGAAGAAAGGAATTATGTTTTTTGAGTAACTGAGAATCAAAATTATTCACACCCCATGCAAAGCTGGTATATTCAAGCAAGAAGTGTTTGGTAATTTACATAATGCAATGCAATGATTCCCAGAGTGGAAATACAGGGTGATTCAGTCAATTTCTGACCGTTTCAGTGCTATGATTATTGACCCATTAATGTTTACAAACTTAGCATTTCAGTATGATATTTTAGGCAGTTCGGAGTTTTTATTCCCGTGGAAAAGTCTTGATGATATGCTCAATGTGGCCACCACGAACGTTTTGAACTGCTCGCATCCGAATGGTGAAGTTGTTCATAACTCTATCCAGGATTTCTGCATCCACAAGGGTGCAGCAGTCGACGATGCTTTATCGCAGCTGGTCTAGGGTTCTTGGTGCTGTAGTGAACACACTGTCTTTAAGGAACCCCTAAAGATAAAATCACATGGGTTTAGGTCAGGACTCGTAGGGGGCCCAAAGAAAGCCAACCCCGAATCGATCTGGAAACCTGTTTGAAATGATGCGATTTCCGAATTTCTGATTGAGAAAGTCTAGCACTTCATTAGTGGTGTGAGGCCTAGCCCCATCCTGTTGAAACCATTGATGTCGAAGCGGTGTACACCTCCTTCGCAGCTCGGGGATGAAGAAGGTTTCCAACATGTTAAGGTAAGCCTGTGACGTTACGGTGCCCTCAAAATTGATGAACGGACCAATGATGCCTCTTTTGGAAATCGCGCACCAAGCCATAACCTTTCGTAGATGACTTATGGATCTCATGAGGGTGCTGGGAACCCCAAAAACGAACGTTGTGTTTATTAACGTCACCCCTGACAGATGGAAGAAGGCCTCATCTGACACCCACAGGTTGTCCACAATGTTCTGATTGGCTTCCATTTCTGCTCCAAACTCCATCGCAAATTGTTGTCGCTTCTGTCTTCTAGTGTCTGTTAACTCCTGATAAACATGGATCTTATACGGGAACAGGTGTAAATCCTTTCTCAAAATTCGCCACGTCGTGGTATACGACAGCCCTTCTTCAATGGATAGGCGGCGAACAGATTTTTTGGTAGGGGAATCGACCAACCTTGTGCAAACATTTTCGACAACTTCGGCCGTTCGAACACGAGCTTCGCTCCCGCCTTTTTTCTTGCCTTTAACACATCCAGTGGCACGAAATTGCTTGACAAAATCCATGATTGCTTGCCTGCCTGGTGCGTCTCGACACTTATACTCCTTCCGGAACTTTCTTTGCACGGTTACAGGTGATTTTGTCTCGAAATACCATTCGACAACCTTGCATTTCTGCTCTGTTGATAAAGCGGACGCCATTTTTCAACAATACGATTTTCATGCAACGCCGTTGCAACAATACAAACTCCAACTATTTAGAAATTCGATATGGCGCTCATATGCTTTCAATTGTTTATCCGTAATGCACGTCATTCGAGTGAAATGGTCAGAAATTGACTGAATCACCCTGTACAAATCAATGTATGAAAATTTTGGAAAATTACTCCGTGAAAAAGCAGTTCTCTCCTGTTCATTGTCAATCAAAATGGATAAAACAAAAGAGTTGTCAACTGATCTCCGAAAGATAATTCAAAGTCACAAGGGTTATAAGACCATTTCTAAACAATTTAATTCGTTTTCAACATTGGTTTGTATTGTTCGGAAGTTGAAGTTCTACTGGAATTGTTGCTAATTGGTCTAGACGAAAAAGAAAACCTAAATAAGTGAAAGACCATTCGAAATCTACTGAGAAACTGCAGCAAAAACCCGGGAGCTACCATTAACCGTCGGCAGCTGTTAGCTGCAACAGGAACCTCTGTGTTCTGCACAAGCATGGGTGTAAAGGATTTGTTCCTCGCAAGACTCTTTCACCAAAGCCAGCTCACAAGCAGAAGCGACTAATAAAGAAATACCGTATTTCTTTGAGGGCGGCGTCAAATGCATTCATTGTGATTTACGTCACATTCTTGCTTCTTTTTTTATTGTTTTTTAATTTATGGCTAAATATTTTAAATTTCTTTGTTTTCTTAACAAAATTATCTTACATTTTCATTAATAAAAAAAATATCTTAAAAATAATAATAAATTAGGAATTAATTTTCCAATAATAAAAACTGCGGCGTCTGTTGAGGGCGGCGTTTATTTTACTTTTTCGGGAGCGGCGTCTATTTGAGGACGGCGATAAAACGGGGGCGGCTATTATTCAAAGAAATACAGTACCTTAATGAGCCAGACGACTATTGGAAGCAAGTACTGTGGTATGATGAAACGAAAATTGAGTTATTTGGTCATAATTCTACGAAATGCGATTTGGCGATAAAAGAACGAAGCTCATCTAGAAAAAAAAATAATCACAGTCCATAATGTAAAGTATGGTGGTGGCTCCATTTTTTTATGGAGCTGTTTTGTTGCTGCTGGACCTCGAGAAACTAGTAAGAATCGACGGCTTCATAAATTCACAAAAGTATCAGGATATTTTGAAGAAACATTTCAGACCCCCTGCAAGAAAACTAAAGATAGCATGGTGGTGATTGGATCTTTCAAATAAGAACGATTCAAAGCATACATCCAAATCAACGTCATTAAAGAAAAACAAAATTAAGGTGTTAAACTTGCCGTCACAGTCGCCAGATTTAAGTCCTATAGAAAAACCGCGAACGAGTTGAAGAATAAGGTGGGGAAAAGACATCCCAGTAACATCCAAGAATTAGAAGCCATCTGCCAAGAGCTTTCATCAGAAACTTGCACAAACCCGATTAAAAGTTATCCTAAGTGTCTACGATCAGTAATACAAACGAAAGATGTCCAGCCATATTAATTGTCAAAGTTGTGAATAATTTTGATTTTTAAGTTCTTTTAATTATAAAGGTCACAATAAAGTATTGACCATGAAATGTATTTATTATATGTGCTTTATGATTTAATGTTTTTCAATTTCATATTACATACTTATTGATCACCTTGAAAGACAGCTTCATTTTTTATGCAACTTGAATCGGGTGAAACCAATTGAGAACTAAATAACTTAAAATGGGGTGGTCAATAAGATAAGACCATTTATATTTCTTAATTTTTTTGGAAAACTAATGTTATGTTGCCTCAAAACTTGGTATGAAAATATATAACTACATCGTGAAATACCTTTTAGCAAACTTCTTATTCTTATTTATTATCAGTTAGAAATACGAGGACTATTTGTTTTTCAACCTCCGATGGGGCATAAAAAATGTGTGAATAACAAAATGATTTTATTACCAGGATTCATGTAGCCTACAATCAAAGTTACTTTTCGACATAGTCACCGTAAAGATTGAGACATTTATCATACAGGTGGACGAGTTTTCCAATATCCTCTTCATACAAGTTTGCCGCCAGCATGTTAAGACTGGTCTCCAGGGCGTCTTGAAGCTCTTCGTTGGAAGAAATTACATCACCCGCGGAGAGCCATTCAGAACAAAATAAAAGGCACACTATCTTCTGAAACTGTTGATTCATGATCACATGAATTGCTTCTTGAGCAATTTCAATGGGAAGTGTTCGATCATCCGGCTTACAGCTCAAACCTGGCGCCGAGTGAACTTTCATCGTTTTCGAGAGATGAATAAAAGTCTGGAAGGACAGCACTTCCGCTTGAAGACGCCGTGGAGACCTATTTCCACATGTTGGAGGCCATTCTATGAAGAGGGTATTAGAAAACTCATCCACCTGTATGACAAATGTATCATCTTTACGGTGACTATGTCGAAAAGTAACTTTGACTGTATACTTGACTCCTGGTAATAAAATCAAGCTCCTACTCTCCCGTCGACTGTTAAGACTTGCAAGCAATGAATAGATTTCAGCCTCTTTTATTAAGCGAAATATTGTTACAACTGCTTCACGAAAGACTATAAACAGGTATTTAAACAGCTGTTCCCATATAAGACGGCAGAAGATTAAGGAGAAGCCACATCTAATTGCACAACACAAGAATGACCGCGCTGAATTTGCAAGAGACACATGACCTGGACGCATGAGATGGATTCTGTGATCTTTAGTAATGAAAATAATTTAATTTGGACGGGGCAGGCGAATGGAACTACTATTGAGATGATCTGAGGAAAGTGCCAAAAAAGTTTCCAGAAACTCATCCAAGGAGGAGGTTCTGTCATGGTCTGGGGGGGTCTTCAGCTCTAAAGGCTGGTAGAATGGATTCATGCAAGTACCAAGCAATAATTGTTACTTAACTGATGCTTTTTGGTCTAATAATTGGAGGCTGAAATTGGGACTTCCAAAAAAATAACGCGTCATGCCATCGAAAACCAGAATGGAATGGTTTCAACGCAAAAAGATAAGAATTTTAAAGTGGCCAGCAAGAAGATTAACCTGTGGGGAATTTTGGTTCGAAGTGTTTATGCAAACGGAAACCAGTTTCAAGATATTCGAACCTCAAGCAAGCGATTCTCGAATCCTGGGTATTTTGCAAAAAACTAGTCGAATCGAAGAATAATAGAATGTTCCAAGTTATTCATAATCAAGAAGGCACTACCAAATACAGAGTGTCCCAAATTGATGTATACACTCTTTGAAACGTTATAGCTCAACAACGAAATGAGATAGTAATATAAGGTTTGTTGTGTATGATCTAGACGGCGCTGGAAAAGCATAGCAACACGTTCATTGTTGTTCATTTGTTTATAAACCAAAATGGCGGTGAGACTTTCATTCGATGAACGTAAGTGGACACTGAAGTGTTATTGGAAAGTGGAGAATGTTGTTAAGGTTCAACCACGTTGGAGGATTGAAGTTGGTACACCACCGCCAACAAGGGTAACAATAACAAAACTCCGACACAAGTTTGAAGCCGAAGGAACGGTGAAAGATGTGTTGAAAGATCGGTGCGGAAGAAAGAGTCGTTCCACTGATAACGAGAGTGTTGATGCCGTCATGGAGGTTTTTGCACGATCCACGAAGAATTCAGTGAGGCAATGCTCTCGTGAAATTGGTATCGCCAAATCCAGTGTTCATCGAATTTTGGGAGGTCAAAAATGGAAGCCTTACATTCCGCGACCCAGAATGAGGTCGACACGCACGAAATGAGGACGACATTCCGCGACACGCACTAAATGAGGACGACCCAGAAGGCGGACATTTTGAACATGTAGGGGCTTAAGGAAGTTTAAGGAATAAAATACAACAAACCTTATATTTCTATCTCATTTCATTACCGAGTTATAACGTTTCAAAGAGTATACATCAATTTGGGACACTTTGTATTAACTCTATTTATTGTAACAAAAGCTTATACTGTCTTATCATTTTGTTCACATTATTTTCACTATAAGAAATAAGTTCTTCTCCAATATTTTGTTTTTTAGTGAAAGCCAGTCATAAAATAGCATGAAAATACAAGTATTCAATAATTAAATAAATTGAAATTAAATATTTTTTTATTTAAATAGATTCACTGCATCCATCCAGGGCCTGTATGTTCAGAGGCCGACGAGTTGGGTCATGGGCCCTGGATTGACGACTGCTGTATGATGGTCGCAGCAATCGGTGGGGGGGGGGGGGCGGGCGAAGATCATGTGGCACTGATGGTTGCTCATCCAGTGACTAGCCGTGCCAGGTGTTGCTTAACTTCACAGAATTCGTGTGGGTTTTTTTTTAGTGAAAGCCCACTAGGCCACGACCTCCCCCAAGTAAAAATTGTGTATCGTAAAAAAAAAGTACAAGTAAAAATAAATTGTATCTTATCTTTTTGCAAAATAATAAGCAAATATTGTGGAACAAAAACTAAAAACTGAAAATTTCTAATCCAAAGGAGGAAAAAAGAAATACCGGATACGTATCAGAGGCAACTGTATATACGTCACATGGGTAATGGCTGTCATATATTGAGATACTGATATCGATTATCGATAGTATCTGCCGGAATATGGACTCTGGTTAATACAAATTTTTTTTATTCATTTTATGCGCTCCATTAATCTGTTTTGGTTCCAGTTTGGAAATTCGATTTTTTGGCCGATATCTCGGGAACTGTTGGTACTACAGAAATTTGGATGCGTTATCCATAATCAGCGATGAAAGACATTCATTTCATATATCATATGTTTCGCACAGACAGACTGAAATATAGAATTCAGTAACGAACTTAAAAAATAAAATTTCAGTTGCAAATATTTGTTTTAGCGTCCCGATTTTCGAATTGAAAATTTTTTTCTACTTAAAGGGAGCATTCTTATATAAATCAGGACAAAAATAAAGGGCGAAAAAATCGGGACTGTCCTCTTCCACTATGTCTAATATTTTGTCCTTTTACATGGTTATAATAAACGACGTCGACACTTTCAATGTTTTATAAAAGAAAAAAAAAACTTTACAATATCGACACGCAATATGCATAGTAACATCATAGTATAGAGATAAAGTTTTACGTGACAACTATTTTACCACAGTTTTACCCATATACTGTAGTAAAACTGAATAAAGAAGAAAGTTTTACGACTGCAGTTCATGATATCAGTCTCACATGAGCTTACATTGCACCAGCCAAGCAAATTGGCTAGTAAAGGAGGCTTTTTATGTGATGGAATTAGCGAACGAAAAATCGGTTATTGTTGTGTGGCGGCATTTTAAAACGTCCACCGAAAAGCAGAACCATCTACGAGAACATCTTTCAGAACACTGACTGAATATCGATGAAGGAGAAAAGGAAAATTTCCGCGACCTGGATTCGAACCAGGGACCACGAGTTTCTAGCTCGTCGCTCTACCAACTGGGTCACCCTATCATTGAGGTTCCACTTTGACGTTTTAGCAATCGTTAGGACACTTGGAGATAGCTTAGCGGAATCGAATCCAGGTCGCGTAATGTTTTCTTTCCTTTTTCATCTATATTCTGTTAAACAGGGTGATTCAGAAAGGTAGGTCAAGAATGAAATACCATGTACAGTTTGTAGCGGGGAACAATATTTTTCCTATAAACATGGGTCCGGAAATGCATCCTTACAGAGATAATGCAACTTGTACGAGGTAGGAATGGATGTGCGTTACCCGGACGGCAATGGTAGGGTCCATGTAAATTAGGATCTAAACATGTAAATTGTTCTCCTTTAAAAGAGAGGAAACGAAACATGTAACTCCATTGTCGTACAATGGATCGCTTGACTAATGCAGAGCTGGCGGACATGCATCTCGTCTACGGCGAGGCACAGGATAATGCTACTGAAGCGAAAAGGATTTACCAACAGCGTTTTCCAGACCGTGATCACCCACATCGCCTGGCGTTTCAAACACTGGACCAACGACTTCGAGACACGGGTTGCCTACGAGATCTATCAAACGACGGCCGTGGAGTTAACATTCGAACACCAAGGTTTGAAGAAGACGTTCTGGCTCGAGTTGCCGTTAATTCGCCGACAAGCACCCGAACCATTGCAGCAGATGTCGAAGCTTCTAAAGCCACCGCGTGAAGAGTGCTGCAGACTAAACACCTGCATCGATGCTCAGGGTCGGCATTTTGAACACCTACTGTAATGTCATTCCTACCTCGTACAAGTTGCATTATCTCTGTAAGGATGCATTTCCGGACCCATGTTTCTAGGAAAAATTTTGTTCCCCGCTACAAACTGTGCATGGTATTTCATTCTTGACCTTTCTGAATCACCCTGTATAATATTGAAGCATAACTTCAGTATTTCCACCACCACTTTACAGAACATTGGTTGTTTATATAAAGGAAAAACCCTGGAAAACCAGCGTAGCAGAGGAACAAATGGATCGTGTAACAAAGAGCTCACACATGCATAGTACATCTGCTAATTTACAGTTGTTAGTCATATAAACATAAAGACAAACTAAAAAGCATATAAAAATTTTGACTATAGCAATAATACTATGTTTTCTATATACAAAATGTTCGTTTCTTTTGTAGTAACCCTGTACTTAAGTCTTTACTATGAATGCGGTGATATTTTATAGTCAGTGCTATTAAACTGCTATTTGGTTGATTTCACGTGTTAATTCGATATGTAAAGCAATTACAGAAATATCTCTAACGTACTTACTTCCAGTGACACCCAAGCGATTTCTAATCGTTTTCATTTTTTCATCATTGTTAACACTCACGAGTTTCCCCTTCATTCTTGCGCATCTTTCTATTGCTTGGAAGTAATTAGCCTTCTCGTCGCTGAAGTGAAGACAGTGTCCGTCTATGTCTTCAAAATCTTCGGGACAACATCTGGCTTTTCCACCAGATATCATCAAAACGAGTAAAAAATAAGATACGACTGAAAAATTAAAACAAAAATCAAATACAATTCTGTATGTGTAATATTTAAAAGTTGCTTCGCTTTCGTCTTTTTTCCCTGTAACGTGCTACTGAATACTTACCGAAATGAAACATTATGCGGGCTTTTAGTTGAAATGAGACATATACAGATGTCTCTAAAAATGGAGATGCTTTTATACATTTATTTTCCCATACACTTTTTTGTAACTGAACCATAATTGATTAGATACTGTGACTCTATTTAAATTTTCCTTTAAAAGTATATTGAATCTATAAATAATCATAAGGAAAAACAAACTTCCAAGAGATAGTGGAGGAAAATATCCATTAGAGTTGAGCAATTGCCTAGATACTGAACAACTAAAAAAACATCTGAAAGGCATTTATAACGACAGATGGAAGAGTATGACCTTTACAAACGGAAGTTTTCTGGATTGTTTAAACACTTTGAATAAAGATTAGGCATGCTTATATGATTAATATTAATATGAAAGAAAGGGAAATGGAAGCAAAATACGATATGCGCAGTTGTTCAATTTATACAACATACAAATTGCAACACACTTGCTTAAGACCATGCATATTCCTTACAGTCTCGTAGTTAGATTACATTAAATACGAAGTAGAATACATATTTAACGACAAGTAATCACTCTGTTAAGGCTTGGTCAATTGTACATTATTCTAATTTTGTATTTCATACGAAAATCTATCTACGAGGGGCGATTGATAAATAAGGTTTCCATGGCTGTAACTTTTTTATTTGTTAACGGATTTTCAAAATTCTTTTTGTATCTTATAGTCACATTTGTCCTCTATGTAATGCACTATTCACTTTTCGACATAGTCCCCATTCCTTTCCAAACATTGCGCCAACGCGTGACTAGTTGGGTGAACCCGTCGGAGAGGAATACCGGAGTTGTTGTCGGCACCAGAATTGAATGGCAGCGTTCACCTCGCCGTCAGAACCAACTCATGTCCCTTAAGGGGCTCTTTCTTCTTTGGGAAGTGGTGAAAGTCGCAATGTGTAAAGTCTCTCATTTTTGAACTGCAATTTTTCATCTTTGAACTGTAGGCGCTGCAACGCCTCTGGTGTGTGGTGACTTGTGTGCGGGCGGACGTTATCGTACTCCAGAAGAGGGCCCAAAGCTGCCATTCAATCTTGGTGTCGACAACAACTCCGGAATTCCTCTCCGACGGGTGCACCCAACTAGTCACGCGTTGGCGCAATGCGTGGAAAGGGATGGGGACTATGTCGAAAAGTGAATAGTGCATTACATAGAGGACAAATGTGAGTATAAGATACAAAAAGAATTTTGAAAATCGGATAACAAATAAAAAAGTTACAGCCATGGAGACCTTATTTATCAATCGCCCCTCGTCTTTTCTTTCTATCTTTCTATATATATAAAGAAGGATCTTTGTGGTTCTGTTTGTTTGTGGGTTTGTTTGTTTCTTATGCAAATCTACAGTTTTATACTTGACCTTCAAAGCATGAGGAAGGTCACTGTCTACCTCAGATTTCGGAAAAATAATAATAATCGATAAAAAATAATTATTCATGGTTATGGCAGGGCATATTAATGAGAAATATCTCATGACCAACAATGAAAAGCAAAGTTTGTGCAACAATAAGTGTCAACAATGGTATCAACACGCAATTCACAAACACTCTGCACGGACAAATAATATTTATCTCATGACCAACAATGCAAGGAAAAGTTTGTGCAACAATAAGTATCAACAATGATGTCAACACGCAATCCACAAACACTAGGCAGAGATCAACAATATATATCTCATGACCAACAATGAAAAGCAACGTTTGTGCAACAATAGGTATCAACAATGGTATCAACACGCAATTCACCAATAACAATGAGCACAAAATGATGATGCAATGATAGAAAGTTCATTTCAAAGAATTATAACAGTGAACATAAAATGATGATGCAATGACAGAAAGGAAAAGTATGTGCAACAATAGGCCCGTCGTGTTCGCATCAACAATGGTCTCAATGCGCAATTCACCGATAACAATGAGCACAAAATTATTCAAAGAATTATAACAATGAACATAAAATGATGATACAATGACAGAACATTCGTTTCCAAGAATTATTAACATTGAACAGGAAATGGATATAATAGACGATATAGATAGGGCAGTCTCTCTCGATGAGGCATAGGAGATACACGTGTCTTCCTTCAGCTCCATAACAAGCGTTGTGTGTGTGTGTGTGTGTGTGTGTGTGTGTGTGTGTGTGTGTGTGTTTGTGTGTTTAGCTCGTTTTAGCAGTGCATAACCTATTACAGTTTATTTCCAAAAAACACATCAGTATATTCAACTTCTTGAGATTGTTCTGTTTACCTACTGTGTAATTATCCCGGGCAACCCCGGGTCCTCTGCTAGTCTTTCTATATATAGAACTAGCAAAGGTACCCGGCGTTGCCCGGAATAATTACACTTGGATGTAAACAGAACAATCTCAAAAAATTAAATTAAATTTTGCAATATCTTAAAAATAAACACATGAAAATGCTTAGAATTAATGCTTTGAAGGTCATGTATGCGAAATTTCATCAAGATCGGAATAAAACTGTAGATTTGTATAAAAAACGTACACACAGACCCACCCACAGACCCACAGACGCACAGACCCACAAACATCCTTCTTTATATATATATATAGATAGATAAGATAAGATAAGATAAGAAGATAGAAGAAGAGGTACCCGGCGTTGCCCGGGATTATTACACTTGGGATGTAAACAGAACAATCTCAAAAATTAAAATAAATTTTGCAATATCTTAAAAATAAACACATGAAAATGCTTAGAATTAATACAGTAAAAATTCTTAATGAAAATTCGAAAAAAATCTTTTTAAAGGCTCAAAATGGATGGACTGCTCCAATAATTTCTTAATCAGATAATCTTACTTCAGATCTACACTTGATGTTGTTGCAATTTCCACTCTTCTCTCGCTGTGTTGAAGCAAAATTTGGCCTTTCATCACTTTGGGTAGTCTAGCGGTCG
>JAHWFO010033869.1:1108541-1246896 GCA_023313115.1 Rhysida immarginata
AACTTGAAGCAAATTGGGAAGCTCCATGCCCAAAACTGTCATGGCCGAAAGTGAGTGAAGATTATGCAAAACACATGGCTAAACACAAGAGTAGCTGATTAATAATTCTTTCACACACCGATCATGGAGTGATAAGTTTATCTTTTCGTTTACTTTGTATTTGAAGTATTTTATTTTATTTTATAAACAATTTTTCGATCATGGTTTCAATTTCAATTTCGGTTCGATTGTCTTTCAGTTACGTATTTTCATTTTAGTTACGTATTTTTGATTTATTTTGGTGGAAAATGATTCCTGATCCTTTTTCTTGTCTGTGTGAGCAGTTTAACTTTGAGGATTGGTTTTGAATTAATTATTCCTCAGGCCCAAAATCTTCAAAAACAAATCAGCCAGACAGCTAATTACTCCACGGCTCACTCCTGCCCAGAACTATCATGGCTCAATTTGCTTCACTTTTTGCCGCTGTTAACAATAGGATTCGGAGTCTATCTTTAATATACGTCATTGGTTGAGACCGATCAGGCAGAGTATTGTTACATCACCTACGGTAGGGTATTGTCACGATCTATAGATATTCATGGTCATCGAGCTCCATTGTTAAAATGAAGCTAAAGTTTCTAGCTCCCAATAGGGCGGGAACTCTATTGAAAAGTGGCGCTGCATGTACAATCGACCCAAAAACGCCTGCAGCGCCGCCCTATCGACAGACAGAAACTTTACTTTCATTTTCTGTTTCAATGAAAAACCTCTATCGCAGGTCACGGTCGGCCCTGGTCAACACCACCTAGACAGAAGGCCTGCGCACAGAAACGTCTTACATTGTTACGTCATGATCAAACGGCCAAATTTAGAGGTTATTATTGGTAGAAATACGATTAACAATAGCCGCTTTCGTGTGATGCAACAATGTATGACGTTTCTGTGCGCAGGCCTTCTGTCTAGGGGTGCGTTCACTTATTCGTTCGGAGTCATGCTCCGAGTCAATGTGATCACGTGATCAGAGTACTAGCGTCATGGCTCAGAGTCAACACAACGAAGTAACAATCGAAGACTTTGACCGTTATAATCATTTGCGTGCAGTATTGCCAATTTAGCCTTTTTTTCATGCGCTTGTCTTTTGTTGGACATTTTTAATAAAAATTAAACAATGCACTTCAACCATCTACCATTCATTTAAAAGTCTTCAAAAACTCTCATCATTATTCATTGGTGAACTTGTTATTATTTATTCTTTTTATTTATTATTTTATCTTCTCCATTTATAAATGAGTATAGAATCATTCAATAATAAATAAACATATTATACTACTTTGTAAATTAATGTATAATGCACAAAATATTGAAATGAGCTTTTAAATTGGACACATCCCTGCTAAATTAGCAACACTACTTGTGAACGATTCAAGATATTTTTTCCCTTCTTCGCAATCTCCGGAGGCATCAGAAAAGCATGAGCAGTGCCCATGGCACTTTAGGTTATGGGGAACCTTTAATATTAAGTTATTTTTTATTAACAGGAATAAACAATAACATATTTTTTATTTTTTAATATTTTTATAAAAACAAAGTTCTGGTCATAATTGTAATTTTAATTTATTATCATAGAGACTAGGGTGGCCTCATGCGTAAAGATGAACTGAGATTGAGCATATAAAAATTAATAATTATGCTGAAAAAATTGTCTTGAATCAAATTTTCGATCAATTTAAGCTAAATTTTCGTTTCTATCGTGCCAAGCCTACAACAATGGAAGGCTAACCAATTATGGTAGGCTATGATCGTGCACTTTGGAAAGATAGAGGCGGCCATGTTGATAGTTAAACAACGTATGCGCCAGCTTGAAAAAATAAAGTCTTCTCTTGTTTGTGTGGTTGCCACGGCTCCTAACAAGCGCGCTCGCAAACGATATCTCATTGTAACAAAATTAATCATCGTTGAAGTCACAACTTTGTTGGCACTCTTCATTGTTGCGTCGTCTTTCTCATTAAATTTTTTGACTCCGATGTCTCCAGCTTGAAAGCAGGAGTTAAGGGAGTTAACCCGAGTCGCACTCCAAGCGAATAAAGAAACAAACTCCGAAAGACTCCAAGCGTACCCTGATGTTGGAGGTCAAGGGAGTTAACTCCGAGCGAAGAAAGAAACGGAGACCAAATGACTCGGAGCAAATAAAGAAACGGAATCCGAATGGCTCAGAGTCACGGGAGTCACTCGTTGTGACTCCAAGTGAATAAGTGAACGCACCCTAGGTGGTGTTGCCCTGGTGCGATCTGTTTTCCTTAGCTTCTCGAAACAATGGAAAATGGCCGAAGCTCGATAACCATGAATATCTATAGACCGTGGTATTGTTGATCGTATTTCTATCAATAATAAGCACGCAATTGTCCCTACTGTAGGTGATGTAACAATGTATGATTTTTCCGTGAGCAGGCGGTATTGTTTTGTCTGCCTGAAACAGCAATGGAAATCAGCTAAATGAACAGGTCGTTAGCATCCAGTAAGTCGTGTCCTAATTATCGTGGTTACAATTTTCCTACCAGTAGGAGATGGTGGAGCTGTTAGCGATAGGCACTTTACTTTCGACCCAATCTTCTCCGATTATCAAAAATAACTTTTCTGCTTTCCATAACCGATGTTGTTGAACAAATAGAGTTCCTTCTACACTAATTAATCATGGGATGGTGGCGCAATTAATTCGTATAACTATAAAATATTCAGGGAAGCGGCGTTTTTCCGCCATTACAGCTTTTCATGAGAGAGATGAGGAATGCCACAATGAGCATGCGCGCCAATGTCGTGCTAGAGAGCTAACACGAACCACAGCCTACATGATTAGAGAAGGCTGTACACGAACACGGACGAAAATACCCCGTGCTCCGTGCTAGGCGTTTTGCAATACGGGACACAGTTCGTGCAGGAAGTGACATCAGATTTTAGCAACACGACACGCTTAACACGACTAACACGGAGTTTTTGAATGTAGCTGCTGGCAATTATTTTTGTTGGGAAGCAATGCTTATATGTCAGAATCGTCTTTACTTGGATAGGTCAAATTCTGGCAGTTGACAGGAAAATTTGGCGAAAAGTGTGCAGGAAACTTGGAAATCACATTTTGGTGGTTTTCTGTGGAAACAGGAAAATATGGCAAAAAGTGTGCACTAAGCGAACCATGTCGATCGACGGCTTTCCTCGTTAGCCATCGCAGGCGCCACATACAACAGTATGAAAACGTACAATTCCTCAAATTCTTATTGGCTCCATTAATATCCTCCTCTCAGATGTGTTCTTCATCAATAAAGCTTTGCAGCATATAGAACATTTTTTATTCATCTCAGAATATTTTTAATGACCAAACCTTCTGAATATTCGATGATGTTATGTTTTCTAACGTGTTCAGTACTTGTTACGTTCATTTTCGAAATAACTGTCATAATCATATTCTGTGGCCTGGACCTAACTTGTTTCTTTTAATTTGAATTACCGTAAACCGGGGTTACTTTGCACACCCGCGGATAACTTTGTGCAAGGTAACGTTAAACATTTGCTGCTCTTATTCTATGTTGAATGATTTTTTTTTTATAATAAGATTGCATTAAAAGTGTTAAATACAAATTCATTCAACACAAAGTAAGTACTTTAAGAGCAGCAAATGTTTGCGTTCTCTTGTGCAAAATTACCCCCGGGTGTGCAAAGTAACTCCGGTTTAAGGTAAATTTCCTCTTTGCAGCATTTGCAGGAACACGAAAAAGCCTTCCACCTTTGTCAAAGTTATTGCTACATGCAGGAACGCAATAACCAGGCATCGTTTTTGCTCGTTAAAATTCGATGTTAGTAACTTATTTTAAAAGGTTAAGCGATTAAAAGTTCAGAAAAATAGGCAAAGAAAGAGAATTCTAACATTACCAAGCGAGACTGTTAATATCATACTAGTATTTGAGCAAAACACATGCGTTCTCCTATGCGTGGCTGAGCGCATTCAGGATCAAAACGGCGGACAGAAGCCATAAAAGTGCGAGTTGCACCACCCCTCCGCTCTTATCCAGGCACCCTAAATGAGAGCTTGGGGTGCCATTTAGTTTCGCTAACCATGGACTTAAACCGTGGTCATCGAGCGTTTAGGTTAAACTGCTACGTAATGTCCGGTTAATTCTTAACTTTGGTGTGATGTCTTAAAAGGGAAGGGGTATGGAAAACGTGAGGGGGAGAGGGGGTTGAAAAGGCCAAAAATAGCCTCTAAATTTTTTAAACGACCCCTATCTTGGTCAGGTAATTTTTCAGTGCCAGAGCCTGTCTTTCTCGAAAGCCTCGGGAATGGTCCTTGTAGACTTGATGACATTGAACCAGATAGCGTGACAATCGAAGTTATTACCGCGATTTGAAAGGAAAATCAATTAATGCCAAGACTCCTTTTTAACGGTCTCTGGGTCTACTCCAACGAGCTGGGTCTTTTACTCTTCTAGCTCGTTGGTCTACCCGGGGCAATCGTGATCTTTTTTTTTTCTTTACCCTTTTCTTAGGTAAAGAAAAACAAAATCACGATGGCCCCGGTCTACCACTGATCTCTATATTAACCTTCGAGCATAAAAATAGAAGATATCTATTTTTATGCTCGAAGATATTAACTCAATATACAATGGATTGCGCTTCCCATTGTAAGAGGTTTAAGAGAGGTGAGGCCACCGGTCGGCCATCTCACCTACACCATTTCAAGCCGTTTGTAAGTACATGCATTTCATACATTGATATTCCTGTAACTCAAGATATTTATTTATGTATTCATTTATATTTATGAAATATTTATTTAAAGTATGAATTAGTGTTATATCAATGTTTTTATTAACATTTTTTAAATTTTCCAGGTGCTTAAATTTCAAGTTTGATTTTTGAGCTTTTTAATGTAAACAAAATTTGATAATTGAATTTATGAATTGAAATTAATAATGATTAATTTATCTTTGGTAGAAAACAGTTTTTTTCATGCTAATACACAATCACAATTAATGATAATTGTTTTTAGCTTTTATTAGTTTTTTGAATAAAATTAATTTCATATTTTTTTGATTTTGACCCATTTATATCTAAATTGTAAGTTTTTCTAAGATCCCTACATTAAAAATTTTAAAATTTAAAATTATTAAAGCTCAATAAATTCATTTACTGGTCTGTTGAAAGCTTATTCTCTTTTTCAAAAAAACAAAAAAAAAAACAAAAAATCATTAGGCATGTAATACTTCAACTATACAGGGTGTCTCAGAATTCATTGTATGTACAAACTTCTAGGGGAGTTAGTATGGGTGATTCTAAGCAAAAAAGTTCATATGAACATGGGTCCGAATTTGAACGATAACTGAGATATGAACAGAAATAAAAATGACGCCACCAAGATCAACAAGTTAATAACTCAGGTTCTGTAAAGCCTAGATTAATTAAATTTGGGGGAATGACAGGCTACATAAGACTGTGTATACCGTTAAAATTTGATCGATTTCCAACAAGAAGTTTCCGAGTTACTTATTCAACATCATAACACGTGCTCACTTGTGAGTACTAACTAGCACTTGTTACAATTTTGACTGTGTAACTCGGAAACTTCTCGTTGGAATTCAATGAAGAATTCCGGAGTTGTTGCCGACACCAGGATTGAATGGCAGTGTTTACCTCGCCGTCTGAACCAACTCATGTCCCTTAAGGGGCTGTTTCTTTTTTGGGAAGCGGTGAAAGTGGCAAGGTGCAAAGTCTTTCATCTTTGAACTTCAGTCATTCATCTTTGAACTATAGGCGCCTCTGGTGTGTGGCGGCTCGTGTGCGGGCGGACCTTATCGTACTCCAGAAGAGAGTCCAAAGCTGCCATTCAATCCTGGTGTCGACAACAACTCCGGAAATGGCAGATAGTCTATTTCCAGTAGCTTCCGTCATTAGGGCAAAAAGTGCAGACTCTGCACTGCAGAGATCAAGGGGGCCTACCATGGTCTATTAACTCCATGGAGTCTAAATTAGTGATGAGCATGATTTCACTACCTGTGACTTTTTCACTGATAGTGAAATATCACAGGTAATCACTGCTACTCTCGAACATTCGAAACCGTTAGCAGTGATTTTCACAAAAGCTACTTTCGAACCTGTAATCGTTACCAGTAGTGATTTTATGTGTGATTTTCACTGTTTCACGGTCAATCGAGGAAACTGACGCATGCGTTAACGATTACAACTCTTTTAACTAATCAGAATGCACAGGAAAGAGAGCATTCGCTTTTTCCGTGATGTTTTCTAGCGATCGTTGATTAATTGACCAAGCACTTCGTACTAGTGCTTGTTTCTATGTCGTTTATCGATAATATTTCGTACATAGTTTCGTTTCATAAAAACATAAGCAAGAGCATGTAAAGGCTCCTGATATATTTATTTTATTTGTATCTGCAATTGATAAACAATAGATGTGATATCTAATTCTACGGAATACCGTGATTTCTTTATTTGTAGACATTTGTATACTCAGAGGGATAGCAACTAATTTTATTGTCTATATATTAATTATGCAATGATCAAACACGAAACGATATATATATATAGGGGACCGGGAGAACTTGGTCAAATATCGATGTCATCGATAATTTTTAATTGAATTACATGTAATTAATAAATCCCAATAAGAAAAACGGGACAATCCCGCAAAACCGAGACGTAACCCTATATATATACTAGCTACAAGCAGTTTGTTAATACAATGATAAAAAGCTGAATATAAGTTGCTATTGGTTACATTGACTTGGTATATTATCCCAGGGAAATGGAAAATCAACAGAATGGAAGAGTATACTTTCACAATAAAATATTGTATAATTCTGTATACAAGTTCACTTCCGTTTAAAAATATAAATTATTCGTTTATTAGAATATCACCATCCACGCGCTAAGAAATTACCGTATTACTCCAATAAATTTTGTATTCAAATATACTGAGAATAATTGAAAATAAAATTACATGCGCTACAGGGTGATCCAAAAGTCACCCAAAGATACTGTTTTCAAGTTACTGCGTGAACCGACTTTTGGAAAAATTATGACCCCCCCCCCTTTATTTTATTAAGTAAACAATATTACTTATTTGACTTTAACAATGGGCGAGGTAAAAAAAAAAAAAATGCGCGTCATTTACCCTTGCTATGCCACTGATAGTGACGTATTGTTTAGGGCAAATAAGTAATACATGTTTGCTAAATAAACGGGTCATAATGTTTTCGAGAATTATATTATTTAATTTTCAAAATTTAAATTTCTTAGCAGATGAAGGAGGGGGGGGGGGAGTAAATTCACAAGTAAACAACTAATTTATTTTTTAAAGGGAGTGAATTAATCACGATAATACAAGTTTACAAAAACTAAATAATATACTATTCTCCATTTTATTTCACCGAGGCGTCGTTATAGGCTAGATTATATACTCTTTAATAAACTCCTGTTTATACCAATCAAACAATGTTTACTTCGCACCACGTTCGCTTTAACGTAGTGAATCATCACCGTTTGTCTAAGGAGCAGGAAAAAAAAACAAATCGTGATTTCATGTTCACAGGTAAAAATCACTGATATCAAAAAGTAGCAATCACAGTTATACCTGTGAACGTAGAATCACGACTTAGCTCATCACTAGTCTAAATGTTAAGGATGGTAACTCATCCAACAGTCTTTGAAATTAATTTTATATTTATTTATTTGGGTTATGCAGCAATAACCCCTGGCAAGAAGGAAATTTTTCTATTCCCTTCCACCAGTATCCTAAAAACTCAGCATACCAAGATTATGCGTGGGAAATACATCACATTAAAGAAACCAGACAATACTTACATTCGTTATTCTCGGCAGTCTACCTAGTGCCAGAAGTACGCAGCGCTTTACCTGGTTTTTCGTCAAAATAATTAACATTTAAAAAAATCCATAAATGAAAATTAATTGTTCTTCATCAGAAACGATTAATATAAATATTATAATGGAATTCATCAAGATTTGTGATATTGGAATAAGCATTAGGAGTTAGCTCTATGTAAAGCGCTAAAATCTCCAGTGTTAAATGACTGTTGGCGCCCTGGTGGCATTAAGGCAGGACTTTGAATTATCTGTTTATCACCGGGTGTAGCAAAGCAATGTGCCGTGAAATTGCGTGGCTGCGGCGCGAAAAAAAATTAAGAAAATGTAAACACAAAACAGGAATTGTATACCAGATATTTTGGAAATGCTATTTATTAGCTTTATATTATTCTGCAATAATAGGTAATATTAGTGCCACAATAAAAAGTGGGCGGCAAGACAAAAAGGTTTTTATTTTAAAACGCTCGTGTTGCGCATGCGTGTTAAGGCAATACGCTACTCGTACTATTTACTCGCATTCGTCTGAGTCGAGAACTGCCTCAATTGAAAGCTATCTCAAATAAAAACCTGATCAAAATGACCGTGTATTTACCATTACGATTCAACAAAAAGCAAAAGCAAGGCAAAAGCTGATTTCTGTAACTTTCGCAAAACTCAGTCACAGTCTACCTGCGAGATAGTAAATCTCGCAGGCCGCGACGCAATTTCGGCAACTCTACAGACTTGAGCTCACTGGGCGGAGCTTCTCCTATGCCATGACACAGGCACCGCCATCTAGAGAGAAACAGAGAAACGCCATCTTTTAGGTGGCGTTGACACAGGTCGCAGATTACTAAAGTAAAAATAATATTTGAAATCTTATAAATTTAATAAAGACTTGTTTGTCGAGGTTCCCGATAGGAAAATAGTTAACGTTTTTGACTATCATCTGTGTAGCTAGGTTCGATTTCTCTTTCGGTGACTTTTTTTTCTTTTCAAAAATTATTTTATATGTTTCTTCAATATTAAATAATATCGAGAATAAATAAATAGTAAATGCAAAGATGTAAAAATGAAAATATAAAAAAACAAATTAGTAAATAAAATAAAATAACAAACATAAGTAAGCTTACGTAAAAAGACAATTTACAATTAAAAACTTTACAGCTCTCTACTCATGTAGGCTGTGATTCTGCATACTTGGTTGCATTTAAATAATCTTATTCTGTTATTAGTTTCTTCATTTCGTCCAACTTACTTTGTTAATTTTCACACGGATTTTCATTTTCTTTGCATTTTTATAACTTTTAGCACGCCTTTATCTTGTTCATTTTGGGGTTTTTTCCCCACCTCTTCTTTTACAATTTTAAATACATTCTAATTTTGTGCTCTCTGTAATTATGTTTGTTCTATAATGTTTTCTAATTGTTATTTCATATTTCATATTTGTATATGTACCATCCACTGGTGCAAAAGAACTTGAGATAACTAGTGGTCTCCCGACTCAATAGATTACATAATTTGTATTAATCCCCATTTTTTGCTAGGTTTTTTTTTTAATTTTAAATGGTATATTTTATTATTTTTAATTATTATTATGAAAATACACTAGTTTCACGTTTTTCTTTTATTTGTCCAAGAAAATAAATTTTTTTAAGCTTCTGCCAAAAACCCAACCTCTCAATGAAGAGTACCAATGCTTTTTCTTAAGTAATTGAGATATTTTCTTCTAATTATTTTACTTTATGCATTCTAATCTGTAATTATTCTCCTGTCATGACATATATAGTAAAAAATAAAAATCATCTTTATTAAAATCGTTAAAATCGCAAGATCACTTACAAAAAACATCAAGCACATTAAAAACGATGTTAATCTGCACACAGCATTCAAGAAATACTACGATTGTCCAATTTTGTTCAATGGTAAGCGGAACAAACATAGTGGAATCATGACACTCAAATGCCCGAACCTTCTTGATCCCACTTGCTGGGCTGTTTTTTCTTTTCTGTTTCAGAAGACTTTATTTTTCGAAATAATGATAATTTAAAACCAATAAAACCTAATAAACCTGACTCTTCAATTAATCTTGTATTAAATTTATCTTCAGCTGCCATTTTCTGGTTGCGCCATCTCCTATCAATAATGTTAACTTGGACCAAAATTAGAACCAAAATATATTAGGATAAATTGAGATAAAATATCAGATCGTATTTTTGTATTTATTTTAGAAACATATCAGTGTTTTTCCGACGAAGATTCTCTGAAAGCTCTTATTTTCCTAATTTCCTCTTATTTTAGTTATTAGGCAACCATTTTGAACGTCGGAGTTACTTAAGCTATTTCTACTACGTAGCCTGTGCAAATGACACGTCATAGGTGAAGCCACGCCCACAGAGCCCAAGTCTGTAGAGTTGCCGAAAGTGCGGCCGGGACGCAACTCAGTCCGAAAATTTCTCTAAATTCATAATAGATGGCGCATTAAAACTAACAACTGAGGCACGACAAGAAGCACTCCCGTTGTTTTTTTTTTGTTTTTTTTTTAAACGCTTCTTAAAACGAAACTGTCGTCTTATAACAAGTTTCAATTTGGAGAGCACCTAGTGTGTTCATGAACTGCATATCCACCTTTTTACTTTCGATTTCACGGGCGCGGCCTTGTTTAAGTTTCGAATGCGTCCGCCATTACAACATGCCCCTGAGCGTAGCCATCGTATATTTTTACACATACAGTGGCTAGGTTCTGAGCTCTCGGGTCTTCCGATTCCTCTCATCCACTCTTAAATTTTAGCATTACTGCCTATAATGTCGCTTCGTTAATTAAATATACCTAAAAATGGGATATTGTGTACAACATTCCTGCTCTAATTTTAATATTTAGTGGCAAATGATGAACATGAGTTTACATGCTGATGTCGAATTGCGATTGCATTCTTTAGTCTATTTTTAACGCGATTGTATAGGCAGCATGACGGTAAAAAAAAAAAAAAAAAAAAAAAAAAAAAAAAAAAAAAAAAAAATTATGAATATATATTAATTCTTCAGAATGTGTGATGTGAAGTGCGCACCCGTTTCATATTTCGACATTTACAATTATTTTATTGAATCAAAAGCATCTGACCATGAACAAATGAAAGCATATAAGAACTTAGAGGCATAAAATTATTTTCTAAGTGTATTTTTTGAGCCAGTGTATTATCACAAAAGCAACATATTACATATCTTAAACCAAAGGTCATCTCTTCTCAGTGAAGTAAAAATACAGGGTTATATTGTATAAAAACTATTACAAGGCCATCTGTGTCTCAGTGTTCTCAGTGTTCTTACAATAAATATGAATGATGCAGGTCAAAATTTAAACAATACTAAATTTATTACATATAGGAGTAAGGTATTTCGAAGCTTTGATTTCATCAACAGATAACAAAGCGTCTGCTTCGAAACGCGTTTTGGCTAATTTTCACTAACCGCACAATCGCACGATGACTGAATAAAGTTTTATTAATTTAACCATTACTTCTTAGCCTTTTACTGGGGCTAAATAGAAAAGGGGGTATATATCTGTTTGTTAGAGGAGGGGTATGGGGGATGCAGCCTGCTAAATAATAAATTCATTTAGCTGGGTCGCATTCAATCATCGCGGATAGTGAACATTAACAAGAGTATTTAATAAATTTAGTATTGTTTAAATTTAGTCCTGCCTCATTCTTATTGTAATAATGTTAACTTTGCAGTTCACAGCCATAGTGGGTTTAATATCTTTGTGAAATGTGAATAAATGATATATAGTTATTTACTGAAGCGGCCTTAGAGGGGGTGGAGTCCTTCCTACTAATACACTGCTTCGATGCTCAATTACATTCTTCCTCTCTCCATTTTCTAAGGAATTTTTGAGCATTTGAATAGACACCAACTGCACAATGCGAACCCATGCTGAATTAAAAGTTCAAATTGTAAAGCAAATACAAAGAATAACCAATCCAAGGCACTACGAAGGCACTGAGCTATGGCATGGTCTTCATTCATCCATCGCTGTGGGCATGTTATAATGGTGGACGCACAGTGAGACATCTGGCGGATTCAGATGACAACATCAGACTTGCAAAAGGTGGATACATAGGGTGACCAGATTTTGAAGGAAAACATGCAGGACATAAATGCAGGACACAATTGCAATCAGGATTAATAGGAAATTTCTTGCAAAAGTGGTACCGCGGTGTATTTTTATGGTGTATTTTCTAAAATTCAATGTAAACACGTTATTGAAAATGATAATTTTTACTTAAAGTATATAAAAAAAAATAAATCAGATCGGCCACGGTGGCTCAGTGGTTGCATGATCCCCTCTGATGCCCGAGGACGCGGGTATCCTTAGATCACGCACTTCCTTCGGAAGGGAAGTAAAGCCGTTGGTCCCGTGTAGTCGGTTTGACAGCTGCACGTTAAAGAACTCCTGCGAGGCAAAATTTGTGGCCCCTATAACGCCGTCCTGAAATGACCATAGTATTTGAAAAGGACGTTAATACCAACCAAACCAACCTGATTTAAACCAGAATGTTTATAATAATAATTGGAAAATGGTCTTTGGAGGATTTTTCACGCCATTACCTCCGATATTAATTAATAAATAGAGAAAAATATTTCAGAATATATATTTTTCTCTATTCAGAATGTTCATTTTTAAACATGTTTATGATTATCATTACGGAATGCAGGGCATTTTGCAGGACAAATTAAAAAAGAAGAACATTCTCATTTTTTTCAGTAGGTAAAGCAGTTTGCAGGACAAAACATAAAAAAGCAGGACTGTCCTGCAAAATGCAGAACTTCTGGTCACCCTGCATATACAGGGTGGTTAATAAACATGCGGCAAAAAATTCAACTGGTGATTCTTAAGGCTATTTTAAGAATCTTTTGTCCTTTGATGGTTTTCGAAGATATAAGGCGATAAAGCATGGCCGTATCCAGCGAGGGGGGCAGGAGGCTTCAGCCAACTATTTCTGTTGCTTGGGGGACCCCCCCCCCCACCCTCCGCTAGTATAACGGGGCCAGTTGTCGGGGAGAAAAAGAATTATCATTTTTATTGTGTATCAAGGATAAGGAAGGAGAGGAAAGAAGTGAAGGAGGTAGTTTCAGGTTTTAGTCGGGGCCAACGAAATATGGGACCCGGCGAAGATAAGTCACCTACCCATATGAATAAGGCCATCAATCCAACCTTCATTGTTTCCAACAAACGAAAAAAAAAAATTGACGGAGGCTCTGGTGATTGCCAAAGCCGCGGGTTTTTAAGGCGTGGAACTACTACTGTATGTTATTATTGGTTACCGTTAGTGTGTATTTTTTGGAGAAAAAAAGAACAAAATTAAAGGACAACATGTTTGTAAACATATATTATTTTAGTCAGATTTATTGTTTTGTTTTAAGAAATTAACAAAACTTCAAAGTTCATTTCTTAAAATAATTAATCTGCTTAAAATAATACATATTTTATTATATTACAACATATTTTTAATAGAAAACTAGAAGCGAACCCACCCGTTTGTACAAGATGGCGCAAAATTAATCATCCAATTTTGTTTTTGTATAACTTTTTTACTAAATAAAAAAAAAAATGATTTTGAGTGATGGAAATCTTTATTAGGACCTTTACAATTTTTTCTGTTAAGTGGAAAAGATGACATCCGTCAAGTGGCTGCGCCAGTGTTGATACACTTTTGTACCCGTTTTATCGCATTTTCCATGACTTTCCGCAAGACTTCCGATGATAACTGTTCGCATTCCTGTCGAATATTCTCTTTAGGGCTGCGATTGCCTGAGGCTTGTTGGCATAAACCCGCGACTTCAAGTAGCCCAAAGAAAGGAGTCTGGGGCGGTTAAATCGGGCGATCTTGCTGGCCATGCCAAATCGCCAAAACGGGAGATTACGCGACCAGGAAACGCATCCTTCACAATATCCATTGTGGCTCGTGCTGTGTGTGCGGTTGCACCGTCTTGTTGAAACCACATGTTCACCAAGCCCCGCTCCTTCAATGCCGGCAGTAAGAACTCGTTTATCATGGCCCTGTAGCGCTCGCCAGTAACAAAAAAATTGACACAATTATTCCACGCTCTTGCGGAGTATAGCGTTCCATTGCTTGTCTGTTTGTATTCTGCAGCTGTCTAGTTCACAAATGTCAAACATGGTTGACGTACGACGCCATTTGCAATAATTGCGCCATCTTCCGATACAGTGATTAATTTTGCGCCACCCTGTATAATCGGGAAATAACCCATTGTTAGATAACTCATTGTTAGATTTTTTTCTTTGTTGTGACAACGTCCACCCGTGACCACCGAGAGCAGTGTTGCCAGATCAGTGGTGTTTTTTAAAGCGCTTGCCCTTTGTTGGGCATTGTTAAACAATGCACAAAACAATGAAAACAAGGACAAGCACTTTAAAAAATACCACTGATCTGGCAACACTGACCGAGAGAGAAGGCCTCCGCAATGAAACTGAATACATTGTTACATCATCATAGATAGATTGTTGTATCGTTGGATGTCGCCGGCATAGCGAACTCTTGGGGACCATCCATATCCGCCATAGACGTGCAAGAGTGGAAAGTGCAAAGGATCGTAGGCAGAGTGCAAATCCGAGATCTTTTTCAGGCCACCAGATTTGCAATGGAGTACAATATCCAAAGACTCGGTAACGCTTCCATCCACAATGATGCCAGCCACTTCATTGGCAGTCGGTCTGTTATGAGTTCGCCGGTCCCTTTTCGTGGCTTCGTGAATTACCAAACGACAATCGCGTCCTTCCTTTGCAAATTCCCCAGCCGACACAAATTGAGCCACAAACGGATTTGAGGCCGAGAGACATTGTTGAATTGTTCGGACAATGTCCTCATCCAAGCCGTCCATGATGCTGAGGCGAGTTGCAACTTGTTGCTCCATATCGCCATCGTAGACGTAAATCTGGGCAAATTTGGGGGTGTCGCCTTCATTCGGAAGCAGTCCTCCCACTCGATGGCAAATACTTCCTTGAACGCGAAACGTGTAGACGCCTTGTTTTGAATTGGCATATCGTTCATCCACAGCAACATTTTCATGAACCGATGCTCCCAATGATGTAAACGCAAACACGCTGTTGTAGGCCCGAATTTTCTTCAAGAACTCGGCATTCCTTCAACGCCTCGGGCATTGGAGTAAATGGAGCAAGCACGACTTTTCCATTGAGGCAGCACATATTTGCAGTTTCACCTTTCCAATGAAGTGCACCACCAAATTGACACACATTCGTCATCGAACCAATCGAGTTTACATCGACTTGTGGATCAAAGTCTTCGATAGTTGAGATTGCGCAAAGTTCAGTGCCATTTGTGCTTGTTCGAGTACGTTGGCGTTGTCTTTTGTTTGTCTGGCGTGCTCTGATTCGTTCTTCATCGGATATTTGACTTCGTCGAGTTGATTGCTGCATAGCATTGACGATTCGACTGGAGCTGCATTCGTCTTCGGTCATTTGACTTTGTCGAATTGTATGGGCTTCTGCATCAGCTCTTCGCTTCGATTCTTGAACATCTTCCGTCATTCGCTGTCGATACGCGGTTTGTGCAGCATTGTGGCGTTGACGGCCACTATCGCGCTTGAGAGCAACTTCTCTGGGTTTTCTTCGTCGTCCTTGGACTCTTGATGAGCCATATTAAAGCGCCGTATAGTTTGATATCGGTTGGCTAGACGTAGCCGTCGCGCATCTCGGGACTCGTAATCTTTGGGAGTTTTAAAAGCTTCTTCAACTTCTTCAATTGAATTATACTTTCTCTTCCTTGGGGCCATTTTCCCAGCAAAGATTTCACTCTCTTAGAGATTTTACTGATTATTAATTATCACCAGTAAAACTGCCAAAAGTGATTGAATTCTCGCTTTCACAATAATACTCTTCTCAGCTTTTTTGGTGCAAATAGCTATGTCTTTTTAAAAATTTAAAACGTTGGGATTAGATTAAATATAAATAGATAGAATTCCTCCAATATAAACATGAAAATTGTTTATTTACCCAACCTAACAACAAAAAGAAATATGTAATAGTAAAGGAATCCACCATGAAGGACAACAGTCCGCCAACCCCCTGACCTAAATGTAACAATCCAAAATATAAATATCTGATTTTAAATCAAAGAATTTTAAAATAAGGCCACGGACTTCAGACTTTTTAATGTATATTCCCATTCTATCATTAATATCATGCATTAATTTCATGTTTTAAATTGTTGTTCAATCCGTGTGTTTTATTGGCATAGTTCATTGATTTAAATTGATAGTGGGGGTTTTTTGGTCTTAACTTCATTAATTGGAAACCTTTTTGTTAAAATTTTAAAATTCTTTGAAATCAGATATTTATATTTTGGATTGTTGCATTTAGGTGAGGGGGTTGGCGGGCTGTTGTCCTTCATGGTAGATTCCTTTACTGTTACATATTTCTTTTTGTTGTTAGGTTAATTTTTTAAGTTGGGTAAATAAACAATTTTCATGTTTATATTGGAGGAATTCTATCTATTTATAGCTATGTCTTGTTTGTCCGCTAAGTAGTTTAAGCAGAAATTTTTGTTCACCCGAGATGGAGCGTGACCACCGAGAGAGAAGGCCTCCGCAATGAAATGTAATACATTGTTATAATATCATAGATAGTGCAAATTCAGGCAAAAATCGTCAAAACAGTGAGTGGGAAACGGCGGAAGAAGTTGCTGGTGTTGTTACAGCGTTCAAAGTTTGACCTACTTAAACGGTTTATTTTTAAACTGTTTTTCGAAACGCTTCAAAGCGTGAAACCAGCCAATGTCATCAACGTTGGTCTTTTACACTCTGTCTTTTACATTTTCCCAGAAGAAAAAATCCACAGGGTTCGCATCGGGTTCGAATCCACACTTTGTCCTGGAAATTTTGTATCAAGGCACTGCCTAACTTGCAGGCTCCAGTGAGGAGGTGCTCCATCTTGTTGGTAGACTATGTTGGACTGCAGTTCTTCCACCTGTGGAATCAGGTAGTTCTCCAGAATATCTAGGTTAGGTTGCAGCGGTAATGGTGTCTTCAGCGAAAAAGAAAGGTCCAATAGGGAAGAATTTAGACATCAGAAGACACCAGATGGCAGATTGTACTATCCACCCTAAGGCAGCATTTTTTTAATGTTAACCTATGGGAGAAATTACAATTTTTTGTTCTGAATTAATAAAAATGGTGATGTTAAAAATATTAAATGTCTCACTATCTTTATTGATACCTATCACTTTTTCACAAGTTCTTATTTTTAATTAAAATGAATTTTTAAAATAAATTTGTAATAAAAATTTTAACAGAAGTGAAAATTTAACAATCGCTTTCTCAAAATTAAAAAATGCTAGGCTAAACATTTTTATGGAATTAATAAATTATGTAGCTCAGCAAAATGATGTTTAAAAAAAGCGGTATTTTTTATGAGAATTTTCATAAGAAAATCCATCTGGCACTTAAACAATTTTTTTTTAACAATTTTCATTTATTATTGAATTTTAATAAATCTTTGAAAACCGAATTGTTTCCCCTCGTACTTAAAAAAAATTCAATTAAAACCGCCGTTTTCCCCGTAGTTTAACATTAAAAATGGCTGCTTTAGGATGGGTAGTACAATTGGCCATCTGGTGTTTTGCTTGAGAAATTATACATTCTTCCCCATTACTCGATCATGCATTAAACCGCACTAAACATTAACCTTTGGGCTGTCGCGTATATGCTCCCTTAGAACGTGGGTTTTGTGAGCCCCAAATGCGGTAGTTGTGTCGGTTTACTGCTCCGGAAGTATGGAATGTTGCCTCATCAGAAAACAAAATGTCATCAAGGAAGTAGGATCATTGTCGATTTTTGGAGCATATCCTCAGCAAGCTTCTTGCGCTTCGGTCGGTCATCTGGCTTCAGTTCATGCATCATCTGGATTTTGTAGGGTGTAAGACGAAGGTGGCGCTTCAACTTTTATCCAGTTGACGAGCCGCTTGGCGAAGTGATTTACGGGGACTACGATCGAACGCCTCCTTGACCTTTTCTACTCTCTGCGGTGTCGCTGAAGGTCTAATCTGCCTGTGTTTAAAAATTTTTCATGCCATTGCTTAATTGACTTATGATTTGGAGGATCCTTTTAAACTTTGTTTTGAACTGTAATCATTAGGCGGTTTCACGCTTCGAAATAAACGGTTTATGTTTAAACGATCGGAAAAAAACGGAATGAACGAAAACGACACCAACGTCGTTTTTCCGTTCGTTTATTTCGTTTATTCGCAACATTTCGTTTATTTGAGGAAAAAAAAACATGGCTGACCACGCTTCGTCGAAGCGGCGTCGGGTCAGGGCTCAAAACAGAGCTTGGGATTTGGATGAAGAGCTCGCAATTGCGAATTATATTGTTGGATTTCCATATTTAGGCAAAGATCAGGTGAAGTAAATCATGTCGTTAAAAAAATCAAGTTGTTAAACATGTTTTGTAGTTGTAATCACACATGTACACTACAGAGTGCTCGAAAAACAACAAGGTTGCCACCTAGCGACAAATGCGCGAAAAAACTTGCGGGAATGAAGTCTTTTAAATGAACAATTGCTGCTTGTCTTCTCCTTTTCCATGCTTGCGTACTTTTTCCATGGACAAACTAAAACAAGTTTCATATTATAAACTTTTCATTGCCCTTTAGGGCATTTTTTATAAACTAGTCCTTTCCTTTTTTAAATAGTTGCATAGCAACTATGTAGAAAGGGGGATACGTTTTGTTTAAAATGAAATATTTTTTGCCAAAAGTGGCTTAAATATAAAAAAAATAGCCCATTTGTCATTGTTAATAATTAGAGCAAATTTATTTGCTACAAATATTCAGGATCTTAAAGCCCCGGCAATGCTTAATGAAAATGCAATTTCTCAGAAAGTGACTAAAATTCAAATTGATCCTGAAAGGGCAGAATAAGTCAGACTAAAACGAAAGTTGGCAATTTTACAGAATATTACATGTAGATTGTAATAAAAGTTACGCGAACTCTCTCTGACCAATCTCCCGGATGTGACAGGATTTGATATCTATGCATATTAGGTCCAATTATCTCGGAAACCACTGCACAGTTTTGAAAACGACATTTTTCATAGTAATCCTCATGCAAAACTATCCCAGAAAATGCATTTACTTTGTTTCTATTTGCAATACACAGAACCTGAGACCGACTTTACAGTGTCCAAAAATATTCGTTTTGCTACAGTAATCCTACAGTATACCCAATTAGCATAAATATTCTTCAAATTATTCTAATCCCTTATAGGAACAGGTTTGCTTGGCCGTTTTTCCCAAAGTTCAGGCGTTTTCGTGAAAATGATACTTTTTGGTGGAAAAAGTTCCCACTAGACTTCGGTTAAACATATTATATAGTTGGCGCTGCCATGCCTACCCTGATAACGAAAGTGACAAGTCCAAAATTAATTTTCCCCTTTAATGGAAAAATTCATCAAAAAGAAAGTACAGAGAGGAAGGGAGTTTATTATCATCTGATATTTTAACTTACAAGTAAATGAAAAATAAAATTCTAATTCATTTATCTAAAAATAAAGAGAACAAACAAGAGGAAGTCTCACTGCTGAAGAAAATTTTTTTTAGATGTTGTTAAAGATATAAATTGTGTATTTTCTAGAACCCAACTATTAGATGTAAAAATTCACGGTTTCTTTTTCTTTCTACAGATTAATTTAAAAAATGATTATTAGAAGCCCTTTTTAAGATTTTATGAACTGCAGCCATACACACACAACAACTGTTGTGAGAATGACTAGACGAAGCCATTTCAAATAAATTCGCTAATTATCTGGTAGTACGAGCTTCCCAGAAAATTTAAGTAGATTCTCAGAAAATTAAATAGATTTCCCTTTCAAATGGTTTTCTTGGGATTAACATAAAGATAGAAACGGATTCAAACGCTGCAAGACTTTATTTCAACCCTTCTCGAGAATGCATTCCTGCGCCTACACTGAGAATGCTTTCCCCTACATTCTTTTCAAAAAACGCCACCAGTTGGCGTTCCGCACAACTCCTCTTTGATTACTCAAGGAGGCTGCCATGATCAAGGTCTTTTATAGACCTTGGCCATGATTATAACAACTAGCTCCCTCTGCAGTCAAATTTCCGAAAAGAAATAAACCGTTTAAAATTGTAAAGCTTAAACCATTTGTTCACGGTTTTACCCACTTAAACAGTTTATTCATAAACAGTTTTTTCAAATAAACAGTTGAAATTATTTAAAATTATATGCTGTCGTCTATAGATGGCGAAACTTGTACTGCATTTCAAAATAATTTTGTAATTTTTTTATGTCTTTGTAAATTATTTTTATGTCTTTATATGCTACAGAATATAAATTTAAGATATGAAATCTCAGTTAACATTTTTACCAATTTCGGCGTAAATGGGTTAACAAAATAAAATTTCCCTATTATCATTTTATGAAGCGGCCCCTGAAGTGAGAGGATAGACTATCCAGCAGTACTGTTCTATATCTTTTTGCAACACCCTGTACATGTATAGTGAACGATTCCTTAGATTTGCTAGCTCTATGGATTGATAATAACGGATTGTCTCTAAACTATGCAAAATGTAAATATATGCCTATTTTTCTTAGGAACAAGAAGATTAATCTTTCCGAATTTAATTTTGTTTGTAGCACACATATCTTACAGCTTATTACTAATTTCCGTTATCTTGGTATTATAATTTCCAATGATTTTTCCTGGAGCCACCATATATAGAACTTGCTCTGAATTTATCAAGAAGAATTGGGCTTTTGTCTTCGCACCAATATTTCCCTTTTTCGAAACCCTATTTTGCTTTTTTCCATTCTAGTTTGTGCTATGGTATAATTTTCTGGGGGTTCGGTTTCGGAGAATGCATTACTTCCTCTGAAGAAAACTCAAAATTGGTTTGTGCGGATTTTATTAAATATACTCTGTCTCATCCGATTTTTACCTTGGTTGGGATTCCCTCTGTTAAAGAAGTTTATAGCTTACAACTTGCTACTTTTACTTTTAAGTGGTTTCGTAATATGGAGGTTCTCTAGGATATACTTACCCTACTCGTAATTCTGGGGCGGTTAGGGGTCGTCCATAAATTACGTAACGCTTGTGGGGGGGGAGGGTGTTTTGGACAGTGTTAGGTAACTTTACAGAGGGGAAGGGGGATCAGATATGGCGTTACGTAACTTTTCTTTTGAGATTTACTCAAGACTAAATTTATCAAACAAAGAACTACCTGTATGTAAGTTTAGTACAAAAAAACCTTGTAATTGTTTTACAAAATCCTTTATCCCGAAATTCTAAAAATCGCATTTTTTGTGGAAGATCAAGTGTCCCTAACTTTTCCACAACATCTCGGTTGGCTCAGTTGCATTCATGCTATGAAGTTTTTAATGTCACATCTCGGTTATTTATTTTAAAACTTATCTATTGACAAATTTGAAAGCTCCGTGACAGTAAACATCTGCTATGGTGGCCCTGTTATAGAATCATGACTGCCTGTAACGGGCAGATTTTCATGAATACATGAATGCAACCAGGTTAGTCAATATCGTCGCGCTTCTTGTACTAAATACCAGTTGTGACTCATTGCTTGCGCAGACTGAACTTGCATTTTCTGTTAAACTGTAATTCCGACACCACATTCTTCTGTAAGACGCCACACAGATATACCAAATCAAATTTCTGCAATAAATTCCATTTTTTGCATTACAGTATTAAGTAGCAGAAGAATGGAGCTTTTATAATGTCCGTCTGTCCGTCCATCCCCTTCATATTTTCCACATTTTCTGACGAAGACGTTGAAACTCGAAACTTAGCTTACCGTAGGCATGTCCTACTTCACTATGTAGTTTGGTTGTAATTGGCTTACTGGGGTCGGAGTTACAGGGGTGGGTGTTAGAGGAGACCAAGTGATCTTGTGGTATTTAGATATGTAAAGGAGTCAAATTCGATATGCATATTCCTGTAGGCAAGGTCTACATTATTATGAAATTTGGGTCAAATTGCTGTGGGGATGCAGTCACTTGTTCTTTAGAGCTATGGCAAAATATGGGTTGTGAGATATTATTCGATGGGAAATGATGAGAAAGAAAAGAAGATAAGCTCTTTTATATTTTCTAAAAACTACATTCGAGAAAATCAATTTTTTGATTAAAATTTAGGGGGGGGGGGGGGTTAAAAAGTCCAGATAAAGGGGGTAAAAATAGATGAACTCAGGGCTTCCGCTGCTTTCCTATACCGTCCTCGGGGGAATTAATGTCTTGTTGATAACGATAAACGCTTCCTCTTCTTTTTCTCACTAGCTACATTCAAAAACTCCCTGCTATAAACTATTTTTTTACAGTCGTTCTAGTCGTGTCGTGTTAAGCTAAATCACAATCCGTGCTAGAGGTGATTTTTGAATGAACGCGTTGTTGTAGAGTTGAATCTTCATTAGACGGCGTCCACCGTCACAGCGAGCAGGCAGCTCAATAATCCAGCATAAACGTGGCTGAATCAACGATGATATGCCAATTCGGAAAAAAACATGCTAATTGATGAAGCTTTTCGCACGTCTCCGAATACCATGTTTATACTATAATTCTTGATCATGATCATTTTACACACGTTCAAGGTGAATAATGTACAAGCCTCATCGACAAATCCTCTATCATTGTAGACTATGCTAATTACGATCAAGGTTCATAATTTTTTACCTCCAGATGGGGATAGTGGAGCTTTTAGCGATAGGCGCTTTACTGCCAACTCGATCTACTCCGATTATAAAAAATAACTGTTTCTTTTTTATTTCGGTACATAACCGATGTTCTTGAACAAATAGAGTTGCTTCTACACTAATTATTTATGGCATGATGGCGCAATTAATTTGTATAACTACAAAATAGTTGAATTTGTCTTAAAGGGCCATAAAAGTAACATAAGAAACAATATAGGCTGGGGGGGGGGGTCCACATTGAACATTTCAGTTACTGTGAAACTTCTTAAAAGAAACTTTATATCATATAAACACCTAAGTTTATTGCAGGATATGCAATATTGATGACTTGGGTTCTATTCTTCCATGAAATGCACAGTTCACAGCTTTCTCGATTGTGGCGGATTACAGACCAATGCGTGCCTCTTGCTGAAATCCTGATATTATTTCATGATTTGGAAAGTAGTTTTCTTTTCAAACAATGTTCTGAAGACTCTTGCATTAGTTCATTGGAGATATGTAAAAAGTATTATTGCATATCTTTTCACATATCATTGTATGGTTCATTACCCATTAATTTTATAATCGATATTCATAAAATACGATGTTCCTTCAAGAACTGGTCAAAAGTTCTGAAACTTGGCTACAATTTTTAATAAATCAAATTGAGCATACGATTTTGAAAATGCAGGGGGAGGGGTGTCCGAGAACAACGTTACGCAATTATCAGGGGGGATCTGAGGATGCGTTACAAGGGGTTGGGGGAGTTAAAAATGAGCCAATTTTGCTTTACATAATTTATAGACGACCCCTTATTCTTCCACGAGTTATTGGCGTTTATTAGGCTTCCTTTTTGTTTTATCGTATGTTAAAATGCCGGAACTCGCTCCTCCTCTATATTAGGCTGGCTAATTCGGTTCATACATTTAAACCTATGTTTCATCTCTTGTAACAACCATATAATTTAAAATACCGTCTAGTTTTTTTATATCATAAGATATAGGGCACAGGCCAACATTTTCTGTATAATTAATGTGGCTTCAACTCGCATGTTTGTTTATTTTTCGTATTCGAATGAGGCGCATACACATTTCAAAGCCCACATTGGAGTTCATATGGGATAGGAAATATTCAATCTCATATGTTTATACAATTTGATTTTTAAAGAATTTTTTGTCATAAATTTAAAAAGGAAGTTGCAAAAAAGGACTCGAAAATTCATTTGAAAAGTCTTTTATTTTTATTCATTATATCAAATATTTTGTACAGAACATCTTTTCAAAAGAACACAGAACATCACAATACGAATTTATTATCCAACGGATGACATTCATTCCTCAAAGCCAGGGCTCCAATTACATTAACATAAACACATCCACGGAATCAAAGCTATTTACTTATAAACAAAATAAAAAAATTAAACAATATTTGTGGACAACTTTAAATAACGATCAATGAACATGAATTTCAAATATAATCTGTAAAATTTACAGCAGAACAAATGGAAAGGAAACCACATTTGGAATGTACAGTCATTTTAACGACATAGTCAAGGAACTATTCAGTCTCAACTTCAGAAACAATACTTACACAATATACAAAGAAAACGGGATTGCTGATCTATTGCTTTCCCCCCCAAATATACACAGTCACCAGTCGTATACAGCACTGAAATATCCCCATCATTCTCGTTTGGATTGATATTTTGCTTTTGTCTGCAGGGTTTTAAACGTTTTTTTGTATGAATGCGATTGCTTTTGTTGCTCTTTTGAACATAGTCAACAGGTTCCAAATCGTATCCTTCTTAACGTTGGAATTTAATGAGGATTCGTCCCGAAAACATATAAAATCAAAAAACTTAAATAAGAAGAATCAATGAAAGCTGAAAAAATCCATTTCTTATAACAATAAAACATTGATTTTCAAAATATTGAGCAACCTTAATTGTTTATTATTTTGGGGAATATTGCACTGTGGAAATGTTTTTTAAACTAAAGTTGCCTATGATAACCTCGTCTTCTTATCAAAAATTAAGAACCACGCCATTAACCATCAAACAATTAATAATCAAAGTGAAAAAATCACATTCTAACTGGTGGAGTTGATATAGTGAGGTAACGTCAAGGGAAAATGGTAAGTGAAGAAGCTCTAACCTCCCCAAAAATGGATTAAATTGTCTTCTAACATCGACCACGAACGGAAGGGGAAAGGGATTGTTCAACCTAGTAATGAATTCATGTGCGATTGGCGTGCGGCTAGAAGTGTCCCTTTTCGAAAATGAAGGCGTTGTTGAATGTCCCTTAAGAAAACGTTTTCTTCAAGGATCTGTTCAGACGGGAAAAAGAGTTCGTAGGTGATAGCGAATTCTTAAAACAAAAGTCTATGACACTGTTAATCGAAATGACCTAAACAATCGGCTACAAACTATGTATTAGTGTGTTAATAGAAAATAACAAATCGGGCTACAGAACAGAGAAAGCTCGGAGATGAGACTTTCGTCAGCGGGGACCTAACGACATACTAAATAGGAGACAATTTTGCAGCCTTTACATTGCCAACAACTCAAGAGGAGCAGGAAGAAAGGAGCATTAACGTCAACAATTTCCAGGAATTCTTCTGTTTGCGTTCGTCATTCGGTAATATTACCTACTTCAAAATAATTTTTTTCCCTTTATTAAAGAAAATTTGGTTCGAACATACTAGAGAACAACCTCACGAACATAAAGTTAATAACTTTTCTAACTGAAAAGAACTTACATTCGGCAGTGTTCAAACTGAAGCTCTTGTCTGTTTGCTTTCAACATACAGAAAGAGACGGCCAAGTTCAATTACTTTTGCTTCCGTTTCCGACAAATTTTAAACGTATGACACTCGTTGAAAGTTAACTGATTGTCATATATTTTATAGTAAAATAATAAACCAATATAATTTTTACTTGACGTTTGAAACAAATTTATACGATTACAGTGGAGAGAAGAAACTATTTGATTTAAGAATGACCAAGCAATTATCCTGACCGCAGTCAGATAATGAAATCGGAATTTTACATTGTAAATAAGATTAATATGAAGTCCGTAATTTACGAAACAATGACAAGTTAGCTTCTTCTTAAGCTGCAGTGTAAGTCGTTCTATAAAGTTGGAAAAAAAAGATAAAAGTAAGATATCTAATTTTTCTCTCTAAAAATATATTTAAATATTTAGATCCGTAGCTGAAATTTTATAGAAAGTTTTTCTAAATTTTCAAAGTTGTATGTTAAGGCTTGAACCAATAAATGTTAAGAAATCTATTGAACGAGTCAAACTGAAATGATAATCGTTGATAGATTCCTTAAATTTGTTAAACAAGAGAAAGACATAAACATACTCTATGTTAATATCACATCAACTGGGAAAAATGTAAGAAAAATATTTTTTAAAAGGGGTCAAATTTTGGACTAAATTCAAGAGGTGATGCTCAATAAGCTCTCCCATCTTTTTTTTTTTTTTTTCCTGTCTGCGAGATATCACTAAATATGTCTATGAGGCTAAAACTATGGACTGTCTACACAACTGTAAAGAGTTAACACGATAGGAAAACACGTCGGATTCTACAGGAGGAGATGAATTCTCCGTTATTGTTAAAATTTGTATTCTATACAAATACATGTATATTGGCACTCGGTAAAACACTAGACTGCAGCTGCATCATCATCAGACTGCAAAGGAAAAATATTATAATTATATAACCACCTTCATGGTAGATGAATTTCTACTGGAACTTAAGTTCGCTTTCATTTAATTTGTTCATAAACATTCGGTTTATTTGATCTCAAGAGAAAAACCGAAATCCCGAAAACGGAGTAAAGTTATTTTTTAAAAATTATGTTGAGAAAAATTGCCTGAAGATCGGCTTAAAAACGGAGCTAGTGGAACGCGTTCATTCCTTTGAGTCACGTTAGGCCTTTTAATGGCCAGATTTAATTTGAAATAACTAATTTGAACACATTTTTGGATTATAAAAATTGAAGTATTCCAATGAGTTTCTTTATTTAAAATCTATTAGTTCACTCAAAACACGGTACATTATTGCTGTTTTAAAGTAAAACTCTCGCACTTTCATACAGGACAAAGTTCAAGGTTCCATACTTTCCAATTGTTAGAGATGGAGATTTAAGTGCCTTTATTTGTACAACAGTTCGCAATATAAATCCTAAATAGTTACTATTTGTATGGATATAGAATCACAAAAACAAATGGAATTCCATTTGTTTAGAGAAAGGGTTAATTCGTTTTCTTTTCACTAAAATGACAAATACGGCAAATATATATTTAAAAAAGAAAACCAGTTGAGAGATGGAACTTCTAATTTCTAAGAGACCAGGGAGGAACAAATCATTTCTGGCACTATGATATGAAGAATTATATTAATAAGATTAAAACGCTAATCCATCCAAGAGGATGGGGGTTAGGGGACAAGACAATGAATCGGACATGACCAAGACTATGGATACGTTCGGGGGAGAGAAAGTAAAAAATACGGATTAAAAAACCCTAGGATATTTTTTTTCAAAAAAGGAAGACATGGGAAATGGAAACTGATATGGATAAACGAGGCTTCACGGGTGTCCTCGAGAACGGGGAAATGCATGGGTTATTGAAACGCCAACATCTGATGTACCTAAGAAACAAAGATATTCATTGGGCATTCACTTGTAGAACAAAATTTTCAAAGTTTCTAAAAAAATTGTAAAAAAAAAAGTTTAAAATTTACAGTATAAACGATTAAAGACTACCCCACACGAAATAAACTTCGCCACTGGAGTTTGTAGACAAATTTCAAGAGATATTTACTGCACAGTTAAGTTTTTCTATTTTTCCTCTCCGTTCTTTGGTAATTTCTTTACCACGACCAACATGAGTTTTTAAGTATATTTAGTCTTCAGGTTGAGATTTATGAACCCAATTTTATAATTAAACATATTTCAAAATGAAAAATAAAATATACAAACTCATTTGAATTATTTGCAGAATGACAGATGAAAAATGGTTTTACAAACATTCTGTTTGAATTACAATAAATATTTCACAGCCTAAATCGTCAAAAACAAACAAACATTGAAAAAAAAACAAACAATAAAATAAAATTTTTTGTTCCTTATCAATCTGCATTTCAAGGAAAGGGGAAGGAAGAATATATTTTAAAAACTTTCTCTATTTAAAAGAGATTAAAAATAGGGAAAAAAAACGTTCACAGCAGTGGGCAAGAGATCAAATGGCGGTCGTTGCTAAAACCTGAGTAGGAAGAGAATTGTGTTTCATTTTCATGTAATCTGCTGTTTAGAAAGGAGCTTCACGTGCATGAGTGCTGCCCCCTTCCTGAATGGGTGTGGTGGCCATGTAGGGATGTACAGAGTTGGTCCCCAGCTGCCTCCTCACTTGCAACTGCATTTCCAGGGTGGCACTGTAGGCGTCCTGCAAGCGGGCTGTCTGGTCTTCGAGCTTCTCGCGCAGATTGCGCAGCGTTCGCAGCAGGATCTGTCGCCGGTGGAGGATCAGCTGCTTCTGGAACTTGATCTTCTCCTCACGTCGAATGCGCTCTTCCTCTCGTGCCTCACGAATCTTTTCTTCGACGAACATCCGCTCTAATCTAAGACGTCGAACCTTCTCTTCCAAGGATTCGCGGATCTCTCCGAGAGTCCGCGAACCAAGCTGTGACGTGGAACCGTCCTCGCGTTTCTCTTCGTGTGCAGAAGACAACGAGTGCGACGAAACCGACAGTGAAGAGGACTTTGGTGACGGTGCAGCGTCCATCGAGTTCGCCTCCGACATGGGGCTTGCCAACTGACTAGTGGAGGCGTTCGGTGTGTCGCTGTCGGTAAGGGCCAGCGTATCCGTTTCGACGGCCACATTATCGTCCGTCGTAGCATCGTCGCCAATTATGTTAATAGCTAGATGGTTCATTTCTCCCTCGAGAGGTGTGCTCGAATCGGACGACGACTCCTCGTCCATGTCGGCGTACTCGATTTTCTCGCTTGCCGTGTCCGAGTCGGAGGAATTCGGGGCGTCGTATGTCGGAGTGCGTATACCGTCGTCACTGTCGCCGTAAAAAAGACGATGACGATTGTTGTATGCTGCTTCGTCATCCGTGTCATCATCCAAGATGTCCGTCTCCCTCTCATATTCATAGTTCTCCTCGAACTGGCCAAGTTCGTTAAGTGTTTCGCATTCATCTGAGTCACTGTCGCTCAACGCTCCTCCTCCGGTCTTTGTCTTGTCCTGTTTCCCTTCGGCAGCCGGTTTGTCCCGTTCATCAGAACTGACCGTTGAATCACCGCAGCATGACGTGCTCTTCGACGAAGACTCCGGAGTCGTCAGGGATAAGTCGCTGGGCGTAATGTCACCACCAGTATCGCTGCTGCCGTCCGTCGTCATCGACATATAGGAGTGGCGAGCACTCGATTGGCTGCCGCTCCCTTCTTGAAAGTTATCCTCTGACGTCGAACCACATTCCGAGCTCGAGCTACTTGTCCTAAACGACTTGCCGTATTCTTTAGCGCTCTTTGGGGTAAGCCAGGGATTTGTGCGTATTTTACTGCGCTGTCGTGGGGAACTGATGTTGGAGTTACGCGAATCCTGCACCTGATCCAGAGGCAAGTATGTTGTTCGAATCGAGTGGAGCTTGCGAAACTCTTCGACCAAATTGCATTGTTCATCGAACATGGGATAGCAGGTGCAAGCGAGAGGCGAGAGTCCCGTGTTGAAGCAGGCGCAAGCGCACACGCCACGGTTCCCTCCACGAAACGGAGAATAGAAACAATTGTTGCGGTTGGTGCGGTCGTTAAGAAACTGAGCATGACTGGCGTGCAAAAAATAGCGGGCGGGCGAGGTCACTTCGGGGGAATCGAAAGTATGGTCGAGAACCTCCGGAAGAATGATGGGTTGGCGCTTGGGTAACTGGGGACTCGTCGGAGAGTTGCCAGCCGAATCCAGCGAGGGCCGTTCCGGAAGACTCACCGACAGCTCCGAGCCTTTCTTGCTCGTCTTCTCTTTCTTGTTCTTCTTTTTGGGACGCACAATGTGCGTTTCCATCCACGAACGAAACTTCATGGCTGGAATTTAAGCCAAAGGAAAGGAAACTGTCGAAGCGTTGGTTTCAGAGAAGGCTCTTATTATCTTCTATAAAATCCGTTTTGTTACTGTGATCTAAAAAAAAAAAAAAAAAAAAAAAAAAAAAAAGTAAAAAATCAAATAAGTAAGTGGGACCTATTCATTCGAAAGTTAAAATGAAAAATTTTAAAATATAATTTCAGAAATATACATTTATAATGTTTACAAAAGAATCTGGAAAAACAAGCTTTCTCGCTATTTTATTTGCATTTATAAACATGGAGATTGTGGTGTTTAGTATTTCTTTGATATTTTGCTCTCTATTAGTCATCACTTAAGAGAAATTAGAACAATGAAAATAAATAACAGCCTTTGGGTATTTCTAAAGAACATCATCTTTTTTTTTTCAAATCTAAAGCTTACTCATCAAACATTAAAAGCAAATACAATTCAAAATATACTTTACCAAAAATTATTTTAATTAGCTAAAAGCTAAAAACAATTTTCAATGTTATATTTATATGAAGTTAGCATTACATACAGCACTTGTCCACTGATGAAGCAAAACAGATGTTCAGTGTTTGTGTATCTGTGGTTAATAGTCTTTGAAACGTTAACAGGAATATACCAGGATGAATCGAAAAATTTCTGGAACTGCCGGTATTTGGCAGCTCTTTTTCAAAGATATCGTTACTATGGAAACATTTTCATATGAATCGACTGCAAATATCAAATCCGGCGGATAATTTGGTATCCGGGTGACGACTATTGTCTCTTCGATTATGAATATAAACGAAATTCGAGCGGTCATAATTTTTTTTTTTTTCATTTGGAGGGAGAACCGCAACGAAAATCGAATCCGGAATGGACGCTATCCTTTCGAAGTCATCATTTTCATTTTCCATTGTGCGTTTTGGGTTTTAAAATTTAAGCCTGGTCGCACGTACACAAGTGATGAACCACGTTTAAGAGGGCTACCTCATTAGAAATTTTGGATAAAATCCATAACCTGGCTTTGGCAGATAGCTGAACAAAAGTACGTGAAATTGAAGAAGCCATAGGCATCTCTTATGATCGAGTAATTCATATTTTAAGATTTGAGTTAAAAATAAAGCTTTCTACAAGAGAGGAGCTGCATTTCCTCACTCCGGAGCAAAAGCGCCGCATTTGAGCGCGGATCTCAGCTGATCGTTTGAAAATGATTCTTTCGGCACGATTCTTGACCATGGATACGACTTGAGTACCACAATACACCAGAAACGAAAAAGGCAGTAAGAACAGTGGATTAGACTAGAGAATTGGTTCTGAAGAATACAAACGCCATACAACCGTCTGGAAAGAAGTTGGCATCAGTTTTTTGGGACGCCAAAGGAATTTTGCTAACCTTGAAAAGAGAAAAACAGTTACTAGGAAATAATACATCACTACACCGTGTGCCAATTAAATATCCAGACTGTCGTTACTGAAAGAAAACTACAAATGGTACTTATAGAAAATTATTTTTACAGTAGAACCCTCAGGAACGAATTCTTTGCTGCCGAAGAAAGAGGATTGTCTTGATCCGAAACTTCTTCAGAGGAACCTTTTTCTGCTTGGGTGAGATGGGTGCATGCCACTCCTGCTCTTCAAAAGCTTCTATCATAGTTTCACCCAATTTAACGTAAAATTTAACGTGCATAGCTGTCCCATTTTGAAGTTTTTGACGACACTCTTACATAAAAGTTTATTGTCGTTCTGTAATCGGAAAAAATTGGTTGCCCAATCACGTTGAAATTGGCATCACGTGACAAAAATGTTCCAAAAAGCGGTACATACGCTTTTTTGAATTTTCGTTTTCCCTAAAATAAAAATCGGCCTCGGTGGCTCAGCGGTTGCGTGGTCGCCTCTGATGCCCGAGTACGCGGGTTCGATCCCGGCCGAGGACGACGAGGATTTTTCAGGGGGAAATCCTGAGATCACGCACTTCCTTCGGAAGGGAAGTAAAGCCGTTGGTCCCGTGTAGTCGTTTGCCGGCTGCACGTTAAAGAACCCTTGCGAGGCAAAATTTGCGGCCCCTATAACGCCGTCCTGAAATGACCATAGCAGTTGAAAAGGACGTTAATACCAAACAAACCAAACCAACCAACCTAAAATAAAATCAGTCTCGTTATTTAATTGGCAAACGGTGAACTTTTGGTCAAGGTGGATACAGCTGCCCGAGAATGACCAAGGGAAAGTGTTGTTTCCCTACGATAATGCACCCGTTCATTCAAGTACAATCGTCCAGCAGAAATTGACAGAACCGAAGTTTGAATTCAGAGCATCGATCCGTATTGCTTGATTTGGCTTCCTTGGATTTCCACTCCTTTCCAAAACCCAAATATCAAAAGAAATTTTTATCGAGTGAAGAAATTATCTAGGCTGTAGATGGTTATTTTTACGACCTCGAAAAATTCACTCGAAAAGCTCCGGAAACGTTGGACCAAGCGTGTTGAGCTTCGAGGAAAATATATTGAAAAATAACTTGAGTCAGATTTATCTTATTTTCACTGTATTCCGGAAATTTTTCAATCCATCTTCTTGATCTTGATGTCTTAATTATTTTTTAAAGGGAAATAGAAATCATTATAATATTATCAATAAAAGCTGAACCCCTGTGATCGTCTCCCCAACCATCACTTTTGGTTGCGCCGTAGCATGACGGCATCAGAACATCTTCTAAGCTTTTTTAACGCTTTTTATAAAATATTTTTAACGCTTAAAATACCAGTAAATTTGTATTTCTGAATGAGTGTCTCGGATAGAACTCCAGCCAATTGGACAAGATTTTTATAGTTTCATTTTAATTATAAAAAAACCCATCTTAATTATAAAAAAAACGTAAGATTTATCCTCAAGAATGAAAGTTAAACTAACTGCTATCAGCCGTGACGATAGGTATTGGCTGTAAACTCATCCTTTACTGTGATCACTGCGCTGTCATTTCAGTAGATCAAACAAATGGTCTTCAGGGGTTCAACCTGTTCAACTTTTAATTTAACTATTCGCTGAGATACATACAATGGGCTGGGAGAGGGGAACAGTTATTCTTTTAACGGAGATTATTTTTTTTTAATTTACATAAAAACTTCAAAAACGAATTGTGACTTTGCTTTGTGACATCATCTGTAGAAATATTATTCAACTTCCAAAACGAGTATATCAAATTTTTTATTATCTTATGTAAGTGAGCGTTTCTGATGTTTATTTCGTGTTTCTTCTTTAAATACGCATTGTTTGTGATAATTATGTGATAGTTTTAGAAATGAATATTTATAGTTTTATATTTTAATAATTATGTTGGTTTTTCTGAGGAAAGAAAGAGAGAAAATTTCTGAATGTTACAGAGTTTGCGTGATAATTTGACATCTGAAGCGAACAATATTAACGAGTTAAAGCAATCTTTCCTATGTACCTACCGCCCCTTTATTAAAGATACCAATGATATAGATGACTTGGAATGTTACTATCAATTGGTTTAACTCTATTTTAGTGCTCGAACATTTAAATCATAAGAAATAAGCAAATTGCGATTGGCTATATTAATAATAATTGACAAAATTATTATCAATGTACGTGTAATGTAATTATCAAAAGTATAAGTTTATAAATCGCTTCGGTATACATAAGAAATTTAATAACTAATTGTTCATTGGCAAAGCATTTATCTGACTTATAAAGGGAAAAAAACGATATTGTGGTTCTCAAATTTTTCATGAAAAAGTAGCATTAACGTTTTTTTATTCATAATTGTATTTAGACGAGAAAATATAACTTACGTGTAAAAACTTCTATTTTGCAAAAAAAAAAAAAATAAAAAAAAATAAAAAATAAAAAATAAAATAAAATTAATAATAATAATAATAATAATAATAATAATAATAATAATATTATGCCTCACTTAATATTTTTACTCTAAGACGTTCAACGAGAAATCATTCTATGCAAATTATAAACGTAATGGAGAACCAAATTAAATATTCTTTCTCCCCATCTAGTTTCCATCATTTCCTCAATGCGCCCCACAACCGGCCTGATGGACTCGGTCTGCGGTGGTGCGTGCACGGCGGAGCAATAAAGAGAGCACGCGTCTCGTTTGTCCACTGATGTTAACGAGGCTTCCTGTGGCGTTTAAGACCGTTGTGTGGCCCTTTTAACAAACTTCAGCCACATGTAAATGGCCCCAAAAACAATTATCTTCTCCTCTCCTCCCCATCGCTTCAAACTTAATTGAATTCCCTGTCGTTTCACGTTGAACACGTCAAAAAACTCCAACAAAAAATGCCATCAAAATGTGTCTTAATGAAAGGAATTAATTAATCTTAAAGTTTCAACATTTTTTCAATCATGTCAAATAATATTTTCACGAAAAGTAAAACATTAATGTTAAACATTTTTAGCAAGATAAATAGCATCGTCTGTTGCAGTCATTCTCAACGAGGTATTCAACATTCAGAGGACCCGATGCAAAATATTCAACTCTGAGAGACTTTATCAGATAATTATCTTTAATTTTTTCAAATAAATTATACATTCAATTAGAAATTTTATTATATATGTAATGGATTTGTAATTTGATAAAAACTCATTGATAATTAAACCGTTGAATGAAGGCAGCTTTGAGTACGGCTGCTTTATTAGATTACTTTTATGCAGAATTTTTGGAAAAAATGTGAACATTTATTGTTTTAAAAACATTATATGATCTCAAAAACTTCCTTTAAAATTACTTTAACATAATTGCAAACAGACAGTCTTCCAATATATAAAATTTTAAATTACTGCATTAAATAGACTATTGAAAATACTATTTGCCCAATGTACTACAGTGTAGGAAGGAAGAATTAATACTATTCTGCATATTTAAGTTTCTCATAATTCATCAAGCCTTCGTAAACTGTCCGCCACTCAAATTTAACATTTTCATTCAAGTTTATATAATAATAGCTTATTCTAACTAATTGTAGTCCATAAAAGACACCAACAGTAATATTTAGGCCATAAAATATTAATCTTATGGTCATTACTTTCATTTCAGTGATGCAGTCAGCAATTTAAATTTAAACGTGAAAGCTTATCAAATTCGAGAATTGTTGCCAACAAAATAAACGCCCCCCCCCTTTCCTAGAAAAATTAACAATCCTCTTAATGACATACTGTAAAAGAAGAAAATAAACTCTAAATATTTAGGTTGAATGTAAATATTTATCTTACGTGAAAACTTCTCAGCACTGTTTAACTGACGCATGAAAACATTTGAAACACATGTCTTATACTGAAATGCTCGCAAAACGAAACTCGTAACAAAGCTGCGCGAGCTGAACTCACAACGTCAACAATCGGGGCTCGTTCAGTCATTGTAGCTGGGCGGCAAATGGCCTCTGACTGTTGACTAGAATCGCTGCTGAAGTCAAGGTTCAAGCCCATCCTTACGGTCAATACCCGTGTACTATGGGTCAATAGAAAGGCAACGTCATAAAAGTAGCTTTGAGTAACAAGCTTAGAAGTTCTCAAGAGGAATTGCTCTTAAATCTTCTCTAATGTAATAACTTTTCTAAAGCGAAGGGCTTTCGAACACTCCAGAAACGACGCCTTTGCGGTAGATTTTAACGTTATTATTTTCTTTAATGGCTGTTTAAAACAACAAAGGCTTTAAAACCAGTAATAGGTCGTCTACCTTATATTTTTACTAATTTTTTCATTTTCTCAAAAAAAAAAGCAGTTCGTTATCCTCAACAAGAAATTTGTAATAACTCGAATGGCAGCTGATTTAAAAAATCCAACGGGACGATTTGATTCAATGATGTAATCCATTATATAAAAAGAATGCATTAATAATAAACAATTTTATTTTTGTACATTCTTAATAATATAGTTCCATTATGAATATCATGAATCTTAAGTTAAATACAATCACAATAATGCGTCTTTTATTTCAATAAATTTCTATATCGGTTTATTAAATGTGCCTTGCAGCTTGTCAAAGGAAAGAGTGACCTGCAAATTACGAACACATCCACTAAAAGCCAAGACGCATTTGTAAATAGCATAACTGACTGCGAAACTTAAAGCTGATGATTTGAGAAACTTACTTCTGCACAGTAATTTTCAGCACTTTAAAAAAAGTTCATAGCGACAGGGTAAGAAATAAAGTTTCGGGTGAAGAAATCGATCACCATTTAAAACCTCTCCCTTCATAATAAGAGAATGGAGTCGTCCCATTTTCTTCACAGTACGAACGAATTCAGCGAGAGGAGGTGGGGTTGAGGAGAAGAGAAAGAGGTTGCGTCGCTTCGAATTTCACTTCGAGCACATGATAAGTGGAGGAAAAGTAAAGGGGAGGGAAGGAAATGAGGAGACGTGAAAGTGAATAGCAAAGAAAAATGGACGGGCAACCCACAAGACAGGACAAAAGCGAACAACAGAATTGAAAAGATTTTAGAAATGAATTTCTCTTCCTCTCTCTTTCCCTCTCCTGAAAATTCTCTCTTGTGTCCATGGTAAACAGAAAGTAAATGTATATACCGGTATCGAAGTTTTGTATTGTTTTATTATTTCTTGCACTGTTTATATTTTTCAATATTTGATTTGACATTTAATGGGCAAAATGCATATTCGAAAAAAATCATGCGGGGTTGCGCGATGTATGACAGAATGGGAAGTACTTCAAAGAACATTAATTTAAATAAAGCAAAATTAACTATAATTAAAAATAAATATTTTTAAACATAAAATAGATTAAGCCATCATGGTTCCTTCAAATCAAATAAAATTAATGCACTTTCTATTTTAATCGGACTGGAGGGTAACTGCACTGCATAACAACCAAAAAACTCCGCCAAAGGAATGGCTTCTCTGCATGACACAAATGCTCGTTGTGCCAACAGCCCATGGTGAGTTTTTCGGGCTAGAATAAATTCGTTTCAGCAAAATAAATAAACAAATAAATAAACGAGCTTAATAGATGTTACTTGAAGTGAGAGGTAAAGTATGGAATATTTTAAATGAGTAAAAATTTTCCATTTAATAGGAAAACAAACAAACGTTCTGATGAGAAAGTGCGTTTTCGCTAACAGGGTAAATGGAACTTGAAGAGGTGTATTTTGAAAACTAATTTCATATCTTCTAGCATTTATCGAGAAAGTCACTCTAAAGGATTTTGGGAGAGGGAGGGGGGGGTAGATGGGAGATTTACACGCGTTTCCTTGGCAACTATGACGCCATGGTTAAGGGCAAATGGAAAACTGGTTAACCACAGCAGAGGAAAATGTCCATTTGCGAGAAACATCAACGGCTCGATGGGTGTCAATTTATTTTTATGTCCCCTACCATCGATTTCCTTTGGTAAAAGGTATAATCCATCTTCTCAAATATTTTAAAGTAAACGTGTCCTAATGTCTCCATGCACTTCTCTAAGTAATTTTCATTCTCATTCTACTTTATTATCAGAAGAAATAGCTTTGTACGAAATATAATGTATTTGAATGTATATCAATGAAGAATATCATGATACTACTGAAATTGGACACAGATTGGTAAGACCCTGAAGGAAACTGACCTTTCGGATAGAAACTATCTTTTGTCAAAGCAAAAAATAAGAGCACTTTTATATTTTGTTTGAGAAAGGATAGCCTTTATCCGAAACGTCAGCTTTTTTTCAAGGTCTTACCACTCTGTGTCCAATTTTGTTTTATTCCAGGGTTCTGGGTCTAGTCCTTCTTTTCTTCTATATGTGTCATTTGATACTCATAAATAATTATTTAAATGTATATATTAAAACAATAATACAACTATTTAAACAATATACAACAATAAATTATCTAACAAACAATTATCTATAAACAATTTAAAAATATTCATTGTTTATTCTATCTTCTATTTTCTGTTTATAAAGTTAAAATTAAACAAAAAACCAACTGATGACGAGAGAAATCTCGAAAAACGTTATTAATCTAATACTGTCTAATTTTTTTATTTAATAATTATACCTCATAAATTGATTAAACATCTGTATAATAGTCTCCAGTTGCCAAATAAATTATCGCCGAACTAGAGCGCTTAAATTAAAATATTATGTGGTAAAAACAGGACATTATAGAAATATCTACCAGTGCTTAAACACCAAAGGGAAATCCTGCATTCAGCTAGGTTGCCAACTGGTGAAAAATAACAACTGGCGCACCAATAGCTGTGTTACCCAACAGTTGGACCACAGACCTCGTTCAACTTCGGATCGACAAGGAAGCTTGATATGCAAAAGGTGAAAACTTATCAAAACGCTAATAGAGTGAATAATTGTTATAAGATTATTTATTGTTTTATTATATTTATTTAAATACAACCTGTGACAATAAAGTTTGGTGAATGATGGCATATTGAGAGTGGATTGCTCGCTTACATGAAACAGCAGTTACTATCCTTCAAAGTAATCCCCGTCGATGGTAATGCACTTCTGGGAACGCCTGTACAAGTCCTGGAAACTCCTGTCGTAGTCGTTTTTAGGGATAGCCTTCAGTTGGGTCGTAACATTACGTTGGATGTCTGGCCACTTCGGGGGGCGTCTTCTACGGTGTTCCGGCCTCCTCGGAACCGTTTAAACCACTCATAAACACACTTCAAAGTAATAGCACTTTCTTTGTAAATTGTTGTCATCATTTCATGAGTCTCTTTCGTTCGCTGATCCATTTTGGGTTTCGACCGCGCGTACTACGCCTTCTCTCTTCAATGTCCTGTTTAAACACAATAAACACACTCGCAACGCTGATTCTCTCAAATTTGTTTAAACATGTCTCGACCTGTCTGGGGCAGGATACGACGATGGTGCACTCTTACGACCGTCTATCTGAATATACTTCATCCACTTCGCTTCCAAATTTAATAACATATATAAGCAAATACGTGTACTATACAAAATTGAATGAATATTATCTGTCTATGCCGGAGGAAAATTTTTAAATCTTTTGATAATCTTCTTTAACATTCATATTTAACACAAGCAAACTTTGTTTTAATATAATGCATAGTTTTTTTTAATAAGGACCTTGTTATTTTCAGGTCTCTTGCCAAGGTTCTTATGCTCGTTTGTCGTCTGAAAAATAATCTAAACGGAAAACTTGATGAGAAGGGATTAGAAGTGGTCTTGGAACCCCTGCGTTGTTCAATGTCGTGGTTGCAGTAAGAGAGCGGAGCAAACAGGAAATGGCGTAATCTCTTGCTCCATTTCGAACGCACGTTCACATATAGACACCATCGATTTTGACTTACCGGGCGGAAACAGAAAGTTTCGAGAGAAATATCTACTTCACTCTGTCCTTTACCTTTAAATTGAATTCGCATTAAATTTAAGCACCAGAGAGTTCTTTTAACGACAACTTCTAAATTGTATAAAAACGACGTCAAATAGAGGCAGGTTGTTTGTTCCACATTCCTAGTAAAATAGCATTTCAAGATTAATAATGAATGGTATTTACGAGCTAAAATTGATCCTTTTACGAATTCCACTATAAGGGAATGAAAAAATTATTGCTCCTAATGAAAAAAAAATTATTACTCTTCTGCAAAAACAAGAAACAACTATCATAGATGAAGGGGAAAAATATTAGCTGATGAAAAAATTGAAAGATAAAGTTATACCAATGATTGTAAATATTGCTTAAGGTGTAGCTGAATAGGGTGTTTATAAATTATTGCACTGGCTTCGTAAATTTCTTGCAGCCGTTTTATTAGTATTGTGGTATAAAGCTTGGTTATATTAAACATGCAGATGTTTAATTTTGTTTCAATTGCCTGTCATCTCAAAAAGAAAAATTTCTAGTCCGTTTTTCTTTGCGAGGAAAAAACTGATATGGTACACTTATCTGGACATACTTGAAAACTGGTTCATGCTACAACCACAAACCTCCAGTGCGGACTTCATCTTTCAAAGAATGGCACTCTGACACATTTCCACGTCAAACACGTGATTTTTTGAACATCATCCTGACAACCCCCCCCCCCCTATGATTTTGGGAAACCAGTGCACTCTTTTTTTTTTTTTAATGTAAACACCCTATAGTTTTTTTAGAAAATAATAAGAGTGTATTTCTGAGTTTTAAAAAATTCTAAATGCATTCTAACGACACTACATTGTATTGCCTAATATGTGAAGAAAAAAATCCTTTTATTATTTGGGCAATCATCATCCCGTTATTTATTTCTTTAATTTATGAAACACCTTCTATGAATAAGTTGAATTAAGCCTTTTGTAAGTAAATGGGTTTCATGAGCGTAAACAAATATATCAATCCTAAGTCTAGATTATCAAACAGGCAAAGTGTTTCCCATTTAACTAAAGGGTAGTTTTCCCGTCCTTAAGAGACCGTCTTATTTTCTTACTCATTTAACAGTTACGTTTTGCTGATGGCGGCGTCTAATGTTAGGAGCCGTAATTGGTGCAATCGATGGAGAAGACCAGTCGTAGTTTTCGCCGTCTCGCAATAATCGTTAGCGTTTGCGTGATGAGGGCCCCGAATGGCCCTTTCACATGGAAAACATTGGTCTCCGCCATTGTATTTTCCTTATCGACTCCTATTAAATTATATCTAAAAAGCCATCCTCTCTTCTGTGGCTGCTTCAATTTCAATTTTCCACTCCGTCAACTCCGTTTTACTGCCGCCATTCGGATAATCATCTCCGTCACGTGGTGGCAATCGCGTTCCGTCCTAATGAAACCTTCGCACCCCGAGATCGTACACAAACACATACACAAACACACATCCACCACAGACATACACTCCGGGATTTAACGAAATTGGTATCGGATGAAACAGGTGTTTTTGGCCAACAAATGAAATATAAAAGCTAAAATTAAATATGAAATTCATTAAAGCAGAGATGAAAACGGAGAGGAAAGATTCAATGTAACGTATGGAACAGAAATTTCATATTAATTAGGACTTATGATCGTTTTTTTTAATTAGAAAAAAAAAAAAAGAAAAAAGAAAACGTTGCTGAAATAAAAGAAGTAAAAATCTTCAAGTTAAAGCAATGAAACATCGCTAAAGAAATTAAAAACACTGTAAAACCCATAAAACGAGATGGACCATCTTGTGTGACTGCATACATAAAGACGAAAATTGAATGATTAAACTGAGGGAATTTTACAAATTTGTCTACCACTGAATAAAATTACACTAATTTAAACTCTCAGGAAATTAAAACTCACTGACACTTTACGATCATTATTTCTTATTCAAACTTGAATTTGAAAATTAAGATTAAGAGGGATACCATTACCGCCAATTTCTAATAATGTTTTGTGATATGAAAATTTGGTGGTAAATATACCGGGTGACCCAAAAGTAACAAAAATTTTAAAAATCTAATAAATCGCAAAGAAAACACAGTAACTGATGAATGGTCTGTGACACAACATACTTTAGATATTTAAATTATTGAAAAAAATAGGAAATAAAATTCCTCAGCCTGGACTCAAACCAGGAAGGTTAGGGCGCCAGCGCGATTAGCTGAAGGTCCTGGTTCGAGCCCAGGCTGTGGAATTTTCTTTCCTGTTTTCAGTATCTGATGCGTTTTGCATGGAAATTTACAGAAAGAAGCGTGACCTTTCATACACAATGAAGAAATTTAATATCCGAACAGTTAACCAAAAAGGGGGGAACCTCTAATCTACAAGGATGGATTAGAGGTTCCCCCTTTTTGGTTGCTCCATTCCAAGTTTTTGCTTAATTTTTGTTCAGAACAGTTACATTTTTGACAACCTGATGGCGTCGCAGAGACTCAATGAGCGGCGGTATTTAAACAGAATCCCTAACTGATCCTCGCCATACCGTTGGTGCTACGACTGCGCATACAGTCACACAGTTTACCATATGTCTACACAAATTATGCCATCCCCTACGTAGTTTGTGCGAACCACATAAGATTATTTTATAGGGTGGTTATAATTAAACTTTGCCTACTTCACCTCTATATGGAAAACGAGCGATCGCATGAACAGGAACGGTAATATGAACATGACCAAGGACATGCGGGGAGAGAAATAAAGAATGAAATACTTTTAATACATTGCGATATCATACAATATGCCTGGTTTTCGTAGACGTAGCGTCCGTCACGCTACGGATTGTGTTCGAAATGGCGCTCAGCAGTGTCCAGGACAGTCTGAAAGCTTCGCCAATAATGCTCTGCTCTTCTTGTCGAAGCCCATGTAGACTCTTCAACAACTGCATTGCTCTTGGTCCTTGAGTTTAGCAACACCTGTGGACGATAACGGCACCTGGTGGTCTTTTATGGTATTAATATAAGCGACGAACTATGCAAATCTTGTAGCCCATAATCTGGGCATTATTCTTGTGGCCCATATTATAAGTATGAAACGTACTAGTATAACTATATTCGATACTCGTATTATAAATACTGTCGAGGATGGGTTAAATAGATTGAGTTTTATTATAACCATCCTGTGCATTGCGATTTATTGCATTTTCAAATTTTCTGTTACTTTTAGATCACCCCATACAGGCGAATACTCGGACCTTTTAAGCCAACAAATAGGAGAATTCTTAAGTGAATACACAGCATTCAGGTATTAGTCTATTTTTTTTAATTGATTAATTTGGAGAGTGTTCGAAGAGAACTCAGATCAGAAAACAGCACAACAGCAAGTGCATCCTGAAAGATTTAACCTAACCCTTATGTAATAAACAAACAGATCCAACATTTCAGGAGATAATATAAAAGAATGCGACCTGAAGACAAAACGCTCGTGAAAACCTTTGATATTTCGGTCGAATATTCAAAAACACAGCCAAGAATTGCACGCTCTTCAATACTTTTCTTTCAAGAACAAATGACTCTTATTTTACTAATCATAACAACGACTGGATGTATACCGTCCTTAGAAAATGAGCCCTCCGAATGAGTTTTTGCAACGCTCTCACACGATTCGAAACGTTCCCTTGTCAGTACTAAATTCACCGGCAAAGGTCCGCTCAGAATTCTGGAGTATCAGATATTAAAACTTTAATTTTAACTTTCTGACATTAATAGCGTTCAAGATAATATATTGGTGGCAGGTGAACCGATGAATGAAAGGAAAGCGCTTATGTATGGCTTTAAAAATATCTTAAAAAGTTATTTATAAACACCACAATACAGACGAGACTAAGATGCCCAGAGTATGAGATGTTTCCTGAAAATAGATTTTAATATTGATTTCTGTTACTGGTGGTTCTGTTGATTATCACAATTTAAACGTGTTTCAGTTCTCGGACAGAAATTACCACTATTGTGAATTGATCAATAGAACGAATAAATCCTGCGTTGCAATTATAAATCACCAAAGCAACAAGTTATTATTCATTCGGGAAAATGATAAATGGCATTTCATAAATATTTTCAAAAAGAATCCGTAATCAAAATTCATTAAAATTTTTCAAGTTAATGTGGAACATTCCAGCATACTTTTCTCCTGTTTCACGTGCAACGTTTCCTGCGGGGGGAAAAAAGTATCACTTTCAAAACAGATAAACTAACCACTTTTGTTCACCGTAAAGTTAAATAAGAAATATTCAATTTAATGCTCGCTCGAACTAAAACTTATCTGGAGTGAAGAGGCCTTGCTTATTAATATTAGATAAAGAAGAGCAAATACAAAAAAGGAGCGACGGAGAAGATCGTATACGTGTTGGACATTTTTTATTCATGCAAAGCATCAGTCATGCTTTACCTAAGCATTGCTTCGCTTTCTTATCCTGAAAATCCGTCCTATACTTTCCTCTTGTGGCAACTGCTGATAGGGCAAGAGAAAAATTCATGAATGTTGGACAAGAGATGACGGGAATGGTGGATTGGTTGGCCTTGGTTTCCGAAACGACCAACTTAAGGCCTTAGCGCCCGTGATTAAAGATAACGAGCTCAATGGCGTTGGTCTCTTAAGCCCGAAGGGCCCTAATCTAATGAATTCGATGCTAATGTTCATCGGAAGACGAGGGAGAACGCGATCACGGAGTAATAGGCCTAAATCGGGGCAACGACCGAAGCCATTTTAAATCGATGCACGCGCTCGTTTATTCGCTTGTTTGTCTTTTGAGTTGCTTTTGTAATTTTTCTCCTGTAGTCATTTACCTCTCCAAGAGATCTTTCTAAGAAAGGGGGCTTTAAGCGAAGAAATGCATTATTCATTAAGGATTACGACAGAGAAGGAAACAAAAATGACGGTCATAAGAAATGCGCTCTATTATTAATCTGCCTTGTTTTCAGAGCCAGTAAAAGCGCAAAGTTTTTGGGTAAAATTTTATCGATTTTTATTCCCAGTAATCTTAAATACAATCAATAGTTTAATAAATCGAGGTGCGAGTGTCACCTTTCAAGTCGAATATATTGGCATTTGATAAAGGTCGAATAAAATACTCTTATTTGCATTCCAACCCCCAACTGCATTGTTCATCGAAGGATAGACAAATCAAAATTTCACTCTCCCAAGATATATTTTTCTTTCTTAAATTATTTAAAAATTGAAATGTTTTATCGAATAAAAAGTTCAAATTGAGAATGATAAACATTACAATCATATGACACTTAAAAATCTATTGGATTAAATCTTATTCGAACTTGAAAGTTACAGTTTGATGAAAATGAATTTTTAATTTTTAATCATAGATCTTGATCCAATTATGACAGAAAAAGGAATTAAATTAATAATTGATAAATCTAAATTAAAACTGTTCAAACCAATTCCTATTATTCAGAGACGTTGAAAATCCAATAATTAATTTAGCTTCACAAACGGAAGAATAGGTTATTTGTAATCCTATTACACAATAACATTCGTTAACAATCATTAAGCCAACCCATTCAAATCCGATAGATGGAATAATACACGTGATTATTAATTCACGGCACGGATTGGAGTAATCACAGAATTCATTACTTTTAAATGTTGTTTGCATTATTTTGGATAATTCACAGAAACATCATCCACGAAATATATACTTCATGATATTGTCCTCTAAAATCCAATTAAAAAATCCCAATTAACTGTTAAAAAATCCCAATTGTACCGGTAACTTTTAATAACGTTCATTAATTTAGTTTCAAAGATAGTGAGAAATGTAGCTCCGTTTTATAAAAAAAAAACGATTTAAAAAAAGTCCCTTCACTTATTGGTTTTATGAATAATTAAGGCGGAAAGGTACGAATGCGCTGATGTGTCCCTAGAGAATTGCGTATGTTTCGCAGTCTGCCACAATATAGGTACGAAGACTCTCAATGTTATTAGTGAAGAGTTGTAGAAACTGAGTTCTAACATGGAAACAAAGCTGTTCTGGACCCATGTCCATATAACATATTTTCTTCCTCTAAATGCGAGATTGGCCCTACCTGAAAGTTTGGCCGTACCTTTTTATTACACCCTGTATTGCAATTACCATTTGTTTACATTTTTTAATATGATAAGCTTGCATTATATTTTTTTAAGAGAACGATAATAATTTATGCCATAACCTTTTTTCCGTTAAAGGATATCACATGCGGTTAGAAAATTTTGCAGTGGAATGTTTTTACATAAAATGTGACCACGGCTCAGGTTTTCACGGTAAACTAATCTAATTTCAGCAGGGTGCAGACGGAAAGTAGGTGGGGAGGAGGGCACTCTGAGCACAACAGGGAATTTTCAAAACCCAGGGGTCTCCGAGAGTGAAATCTGGTGGAAAACATTATAAGGAAGGGCAAAATTGGGAAGGGAAGATTAAAAATTGCAGATAAAATAGATGATCTTAGGGCTTCCGCTACTTTCCTATACATTTCTCGGGAGGATTAATTTCTTTTTACACTGAAAGTTAAAATGAAACTTTAATTTTTGATCTCCGTTGAGAAGTCTAATGCCTAAAAGTTGAATGCCAACATTTGTTTCGGTAAGAGCTATAACAATTTTGATTGACTATTTAAATTGAGTGATGCCCATTTCCGTTTTCCCAAAGAAATTGTGAAATTTATTTATTGCATAAGGGATAACATCCGATTAAAAATGGGAAATAAGGATACCACTTTTGAACGCTATATCTCTATTATAACGACTGTAAGCTATAAATGGACAAAAAGTGTTTGTAATTGTTTGCATTCAAAATGGTTTCATGATTTTCACATGGAAGAGTTCACAAATGAAGCTTAATTTCGGCGCGGCCATAGATTAGGTCTCTAAAAACATCTGTGTAAAATATCGCTTCGATAAGTGAAATAGCGTAGGAGAATATAGCAGAAAAAACACACGTGCGAACACGTCATGATTCTTTGAGAAATTTTTTATTTTGTATTTCTCAACTTCTCTTTTTTTGTACACAAGTGTAGAAGTGGATGCAAAATCTGCTATACAACTATTCGGAAATTTAAAAAAAATACAAAATATAAACAAAATAGAATAAGGCAACTCTTACTGAATTCATTTCTAGCTTAGAGTATTTCTAAAAGTTTAATCTAATTTGCCAATTGCAAATCGCCGTCACGTCAGATGAACAAAATTTGTTTATCGTATTTCTAACAAGTACAACGAAGCACATAAGTGAAATTTCTTCTTTATGGAAGTGGAAAGCGTTGCAAGAGAGTGTTTCGATGTGCTTTTCCACCGGGGCGAGCCTATTGCTTTGGCTTACAGAGCACTTAAGCAGAGCAATTTCCCTGTTCGTTCCATAGGAGAGAATATTTGCAGAGCATCTCTCGCTTTCTTTTTTTTTTTATTGTTTTCGTTGTCTAGGAGTGTTGTAGTAAGGGTCGGTGAAATTGACAATGACATGAGAAACGTTTTCTGCTGCCATCAGTTGCCACGACGACGCGTTGTCGTTTCCCGAGACAAAACTTCCCTGCGACAGCCAACGCTTGAGCAGTAAAGCAAATGAAAATCCCCAAATGCATAGATTCGCTTGTTTCAACACTTCCGCCACACTCGCATAAAAACAGAAAGCAAAAATCCGCGGAGAATAAAACACAAACAGGCTAGTAAAACAAAACAGTCTGGGACAGGGATACATAAAAAAAACAAACTCAAATATATCCAACATTTTTGAAGTGGTAAAAAGAATTTGTGTCCAAATACTAAATTGAAAGGCCAGCCATTGAAGCATTTAACTTAATATAAGAGGCGAACTTTTAATAGAAATCGATACTTATTAGCTCCATAAAGTTACATATATGATATAGTTTAAGTTGTTCCTCAAAAAAGTAATTCCATCTTCAGTAACTTCTGTTCTACCGTGAATACAATTTTGTCGCTCTTATGAAAAATAGCAGCAATATTGTTCATCTTTAATGACGGCCCATTTATTAAAATGTAGTGTTGTTGAAACAAAGGCTTGCTGAAGGAGTTTTTCTTGTTGATTATCCCAAACTAAAGAACTGCATGCCTTCAAGTAATCTAATCCCATCACTAAACAACAAACAGGCGTTAAAATGAGCAAAGCGATTATGTGGCTGTTGAACAGAGAATACACCTGGATATTTGCAGAATAATCGATTGTTCTCCGTGCTCTTTTAAAGAGCTTGAATTTTTAACTCGCTGGCGTTTTATCCTTTTTGTCTGTTCAATTTATTCTCCATTAAAAGAGTGATAAAGTACCGAGCATCTGTTTTTAATCGTTACTTTCATTTTACAAATAAAGAAGAACAATTAACCTTTGCCTCTAGTTTTCACAAGGATTTCACTTTTTACTTAATTGCAGTAATTTTAGCTATATAAGCAATGCCTTTCTTCAAAAATGAATTTATGTATGTAAAATTATTGGTGTAAACTTGTTGTCATATACCCATACATTTGAAGGGTATGAAGGGCTAAAAATCAAAATTTCATGTTCACAATCGAAACGCAAGTTTGGGGACAAGTTCGAAATTTTATTTTGTGTAGGCGTAAAATAAAGATTATCGCACTTGAGTCATTTTTGTGATGAAGCGATTTTTTCCCCTTATGGCTCTTGATTAAATAATGTTCTATTTGCTATTTTATGAAAAGTATTAAATATTGCGCATATCTTTGCCAAACAGAGGAGAAGATGGTAATAGGAAGAGTTGCTAACAATGTGGAACCCCTGAATCATTAGAACAGTTACATTTAGCTGTATTCTAAAGGGTCGCTATAGTTGTGCAATGGCTGTTGATCAGGAAACTATAGTTCTTAATGGTTGTTTGTCTTTAGTCGATCTTGAAATGTATGCAAAATCTCGTTTGTTCATGTATCAGGTAACTTCTAAAACCAGACGCTTTATTTATATATTGCTATGTAAAATTCCACGTGTTTAAAAACACTTAGTCTCACTGGTCTTTTTGTAGGCTTCATTTCCAAGATGGCGAGATTTTTAAAATTGATCACCGCTTGCTTCTCTACTATAAGTTTTTTTTGTGAGACTTAAAGTTTGTTCTGTGATTCAACGTTTGTTCCCAATCAACGAATTAATAACTCACGTTCTATGATAGCTAGGAAGCTGAAATTTAGGGGAATACAACCCCTAACAAAAAATATGGAATTAGTTTTGCCGTATTGACAAAAATTATACGTTATACATCAGATCTGATTAACAAATGGATATATAAATATTCAATAAACTGAAAATTCACCTAATGTATTCTACTTCTTTAGCATAACAAAAACTTTTAATGCAGAATAAGATATGTCTTTTCACAATTGCCATGTTCGCAAAAAGCTTGGAATCGTCACCCTTTGAAAAAAAAAGTTTGGAACCAAAAAGCAATATTCACCTTTCTACAACTGAACTTACCTTTGAAAAGTGAGCATGAACGGAAATTTTAAGATTTGCATAATTATTACACAACATAGGCAATCGTCACCGATGGCGCCTGTCAAAGAGTACTGGGAGGCTTTTAAAACACACCTTGTAGAATTGATAAAGTCTGGTAAAACACAGTGTGAGGTAGCAAGGCATATGAACTGTGCACAATCTACTGTTGCAAAGATTTGGAAGCGGTTTCAAGAAAATAGCACAGAAGTGGGCGCCCTAAGAAAACCAGTATCAGGCAAGACCAAAATTTACAGAAAATTGTGAAAAAAATGCGAGCTTCATCAGCAAAAGAGTTTAACAATGAATGGAAGAAGCAGAGCCAAGTCCACGTCTGTGATTCAACAGTTGCAACAGACTAAACAAGATCAGAAAAGCAAAAACAAAACCAGCGTTGACGACCCAGCACAAAAAGAAGCGATTTGTATGGTCAAAGAAGCACTCCAAGTGGATTCTTCAGCGACGAATCAAGATGATGAAGGAACGGGTAACGATGCAGGAAAATTTGTGTGGCGTCTCCTTACGGAAAGTTTCATCCAGACTGCTTAAAGTCAAGCAAAAAATTTCCCCAAAGTCGGATAATTTGAGGGTGCATTTCAAAACACGGTGCATCATTAACAGAACTGTCAATTCTGAAGTCTACATTGACATTTTAGAGCAATTTTTGATTCCGATAGTCGAAGAAACCTTCCAGGATGCTGTTATCTTTTAAGATGACAACGCTTCATGCCACAGATCTAAGAAGGTTAAAGAGTTTCTTCAACAACGAAACATACAACACTGGATGAATGGCCAGCAAACATTCTGGACATGAATCTAATCGAGAACGTCTTGGCTGAATTGAAAAAATCCTGTTTCGAAGAAAAAGCCAACAACTCTCCAAGAACTGAAAGTTGCTATTGTAGAAAGTTAGGCAGAAATTGATGAAAACTGCTGTTCAAAGCCAAAACGCATTCAAGCTCTTCTCAAAGTAAAAGGGGGGAGGGCTACTAAGTATTAAAATGTTATTATAGTTCATTTAATTTTGTAAAATTAAGATTCCAAACTCTTTGTTCTGAAAAGTAACGATTCCAAACTTTTTACGAAGGCACTTTTACGAAAATGCCATGTAAGTACATGAGGCTTTATTTTGTAATAAAATTTCTTGCTATATTAAGTCATCCATACGAAACTTTTCTGGTTGTGGATTATTTATAAACCCATCTGTTAATGAGATCTAATGACAAATGTACAAATTGATACTTGACGACGATAATGATTCCATACTTTTTTGTTGGGGGTTGTAATATGGACAGGGTTCCAAGCAGTTTTTGTCAGGGAAAGTTTTCACGTGGTGCTAAAGATGAAATGTTGATTCAGTGTCTCAGGTAAAATTTCTGGATTCACGTTGTATATGTAGAAGCCGGAAAAAAAAGATTCTGTGGGTTTTGCAGATAGATTAAAGAGAAAGCAAAAAGAACTTCATTCTTATTTTTAGCATTATTTTATATAAATTACTAAACGGACAAGCTACGGTAAATATTTAATACTTTTTTTTAAATATAAATACTTTTTCTGATTAATATTCAATATTTTATGATTCTTTTAAATTTCCTTTACTTCAAAAAATACTAGGTTCATATTTCCAACATCTTTTACCGATGACCTATTTTACTTTTTAATGTCAGTTTCCTGGTAAGTACCATGTAACTAACCACTTTATATCTTGTTTTATTTGCTTGTTTATGGTGTCTGAGTCTTTGGGGTCAAAGATTTTGAACAAGATATTGTCATCTACATAACTTCGGTTGAATACATATTACTGCTCCACCACATCGCTCCAATGTCGTCCGCGAATGGTTCGAGGAGCATGCGGGAGAGGTCCAACGACTGAGCTGGCCAGCCCGGAGCCCTGACATGAATCCCATCGAGCATATGTGGGATGCTGTTGAAGTCAGGCATAAAGTAATGGGCCTAGGCCTGAATCTTGGATAGCTCCTCGTCGAGATTTGGCAGTAATTTGGAAGTTACCGTATATGGTGTTATCTCTATCAGAGAAGTAATCTTTGATTAGTGACAGATATGGATCAGTAATATGCAAGGCTTGAATATCGTTTATGAGTTGTTTACATAAAACTGTATCAAAGGCTTTGGAGACATCGGTCTGGACTAGTACTGAGCTTAAATTTTGGTCGTATGCTTTAACTGCTTTGATGTAAAGATCCGTGGGTAACCACTGTACACAGAAACCTGGGCGTCCGCCATTTTGTTTGGGGGGGGGGAGGTATACGAGACCAGAGATTGTTGAGCAGTTCATTGAAGATGATTTTTTCTATTAATTTGGTTAATGGAGGTAGAGCTGATATGGGACATAGTTTTCTTTTTGATTTTTGTTTCCTGATTTGTAAATTGAGAGGATTGTTGCTATTTTTAGTAGTCTTGGGAAGGATTTTTCAGAGATGATAGTGAGGCAGAGATTTAGTAGTTTTTGTAGACGTGAATATTCTTGCTGGTATCATATGTGTGTTAGTTATATTGATTATTTGAGTTTATTACGAATTGTGAGTAATTGTTTTATTGAAGGGAGTTTGGGATATATTGGCGGATATTTAAATGTGGTTTGCCATGTGATGGGGGTGGAAGATTCATCGAAACTAGTTGGATTGTTTAACCATTCTACGTATATTTTGCGGTGGTCTTGAGATATCAGGTCCAGGGGAAAGTTTTTTCGTTTTTGCAAATGTTACAATTGGCGCTCAGATTAATGCATAAATGAATTTTTATTCATCGAAATAATCTCCATCATTATCAACAACCTTCTCCCAACGAGATACTAAATCATAAATCCCTTTTTTTATAAAAGTCACGAGTATTACAGTTGAAAAACACACCCAGTTCATGTTTTAGCTTTTCTTCTGTCTTGAAGCACTTGTTTCTCAAATGGTTATCGAGAGATCGGAAAAGGTGATAATCTGTTGGAGAGATATCCGGAGAGTACGGTGGATGAGGTAACATTTCCCAGGCAAGTTTATTTATTGCCTGATGGGTCAGCTTTGCCGTATGCGGACGCATGTTGTCATGAAGATAAACAACACCCTTACGTTGTTTTTGCTTGATTTTTTCATGTGTACGTTGAAGCTGACCAACATACACGGCTGCTGTGATAGTTTGTCCTGGATTTTGGAGCTCATAATGGACTACACTGGCCAGTACGTGGTTCATCTTCAAGACGCTCATCACCAGTTCTAAATTTTTTGAACCAATTCTGTGCTGTCCGGTCGGTGATAGAATCATCACCAAATACTGTATAAATGTTACGAGCAGCCTCCGCTGCTTTATGGTCAAGATTTAATTCTTACAACATCCGGGCTCGAATTATTGGTGTTGTAGGTGCCATTTCAGACGTTTTTTCAAAATAAAATTGAATGTTTTCACTTAGACAAGTGCAAAAGAATGACCAATCATTTCTCTTTAATGTATAAAAAATTTGCATTATTCAGATCATCCTACGAGAGGATTGTAACCATTCAAAAAGTAAGAGTGAAGAAACGAAAAAACTTTCTCCTGGACCTGAATGTTTGTGAGGGTTGGATTTACAATTTACGTGTATCATTTTGCATAGTGTTCGATTGGATGAATTTGACATTACAATATTTCTTTTGGTGAGACGAATGGCTTTTTTAAAAGCCAAGTTTGCGATTTTATAAGTTAATAAATTAAATTATGATGATTTTTGTTTGTATATAATTTTTATAAGTGGAAACTTTGATTTTCCAGAATTTGTGGAGAGAAGTATTCCACCATCTTTTGAAATGTCTCATATTAGAAGATTGAGATATTTTGAAATTAGATTGGTAAGCAGCTAGTAATATTCCCGTAGTTAATATGTTTAACTTGATATTAGGATTATTTGAATGATCAAATGTAGACCAGTCGATGTTATTTAGTTCTAAGGAATATCAAGAGATATAGAGGAATTTGATATAGGTTCTTCCATGAAATGCTATCCAACCTAACGTAGAGCTTTTAAATTGAGAATTAACCCTCATTCTATTTGACCACACTTTCAGAGGAAATCTATCCGTACAGATGTTGCTAGGATACCACCATTAATGCTCTTCCGAAATAGGGAAGCAGCCCTTCACGAGCACAAAAGATATCATGAAACATGGCACTACTCAAATCAAAAGCCACAACGTTTCATTAACAGAACCCCTAACTCAAATGGAAAATGAAAAAAGAATATCACTTAGGGGCATATAACCAGGGCAGGTCTTCTCTTTAAAGGGCCCCGGGTGCAAGAAAACTTTCGAGGTTGGTTTAGAGGCCTCTTCAATCGTGGGGCCCGGGTGCATTGCATTCGCTGCATCCCCCTCCCCCAGATGACCGGCCCTGCATATAATTGAGAATGAACTTAACAGTCGTTTTTGGGGTTAAGGAAGCTCAATTATAACAAATATTATAAAAAATATTGTTGTAAATCGCATTTTTTACTGTAACTGTTGAGTTCATATTAGTAAATCGCGTTTAAGCTCATGTGAGGAAATTACTACAGTCGATCCAGCCTTATTTTGGCCGAGATGTGGTGGATGTGTTACAAAAAAATATTGTTTTATTTTTGTAGTAACAATGTCCAATAATTGAAACGGCCTTCACATCTCAGGCAAACAAAGATTGGATGGACTACAATGATGTGGCCTTGCTTAGTCACACGAATGGAAGTTAATAATAACTCTAGAATAAAGCAATACGAGAACTACGAGAAAGACAGGTCCGGGGGCTCAAAAATCATCTGACCATTGGGGCCTGAACCTTCATTGTTTCCAAAAAATGAAAAAACATTGATTTTTAAAATTCAAGATGGAGACAATGAAAATTGGATTGTTGCTCGGATTCCGATGATCAGGTGACTTTTGAGTGCCAGGCCTCGGAAGCAATATTAAGACCGTGTCTAAAAAATCCGACCGAGCCCGACCGCAACTGAACAAATCACGCGACATGTTTACGAATGATCATGTTTGGCATTAGTAATTTCCGTACTGCTAGAAAGCATTTAACAGTGAAACTTTAAAAATACACTTGAAAATTAAAAAAAGACCAGGCGCACAAAATTGCTATTATATCACATGATTTGGTTAGTTGTGGTGAGCATCGCTCGACCTTTTTAGTCACAGCCTAGTTGAGATATTTACTAGATATAAAGTTAACAATGAATATATAACAGCAGAAAATTATATATTCATACTTCTCACAATATCAATTTCATACGGTAAACCCACTTATGTATTTATAATAACTCACCTAATGGTTATTAAACTTTTTATTGATGTTCTTGCTTTTCGGGTTGGAGTGTAGTGGCAATAGTCTGAAATAATTAAAAGAATTATATGATTATTTTGCTAAGATACATGCTTAAATCGCGTTACTTATGATTTTATGGTTAAAAAATGAAAAAATGTAAATAAATCAAAAAATCTGTTAAAAAGGGAAAAAAAATGGCTGTTGAAGATTTTATTAAATCTATAATATTTGACGATAACGGATCTTTTTTAAATAATTATTTGATGGTCCTTCGAAGGATTTTTTGTAGAAATTACTGCTATTTTCATTAAGCCTAGTTTTCAGTATTGTATATTGTTAAGTGGGATTAATAGTGCGACTAGCTATGAGAATGTAATATGGAAATGGAAGACTGTAAGTTCGATTTTCATAGGTACACGTGATTGTCGCTAAATGCACTAATGGAAAAGCAGACTTTACACATTACAAAGGGTAACGAATCGATACGAAAGATTTAACGCTGTACTGCTAGACAAACAATAGCATATTAATTTTTAGTTTACTCTCTCCCTACAAAGGAGGCTACAAAACAAGTTGGCATTTATACTAGATATTCGCTTCAGAAGAAATACAGGTGATCATTTAATCACGCAACCCGGCATCCTACGAGTACTCTAGGATGTAAAGGCATTTCAGTGCTCCCGAGGTAGGTAGAGACAAAATCCACGTACTTTATAAAATCTGAAGCGGAGTATTACAAGAAAGATGCAATTTCGAGTCACTGTACGTTTTTAAGCAAGGTGGCATCCAACATGGTTAAGAGGGTTCGCGAAATCTTGAATTTGAGGGTTAACGTTTTGAGCATTTACGGCAAATAGATACGTCATTATTGTTATTTGTTATCTGTATCTCTTTTTTTTTCCTATGAAATACATGATATTGAACACATGATGAATGCCAACTTGCGTGATAAATCCCTAGCATATAGTCACCATTAAAAAAGCAAAATACGGTCCATTGCTATCGGCAATCACTTGTTTGTTGACGTCAATACTCGTAAAAACAGTTACTCCAAGAATAATTGATGAGTCCAATCAAATTCATAATAACGATGCCGTAGATCGTGTTTATGATTCGATGATATGCAGGTCGTGTTTATTCAGGCTCAAGGGGCACATTAGAGCATTTGTTATGCTAAATCGTATACTCTTTTATGTTTTTAATCTGGAGTACTAGTTCATAACAAGTGTTTTGTTTTCCTATTGCTACTACAACAATAAAACTTTGTTGTATTTCTATATCTAATTGGAATACAACCTATTTTCAAATGACATTTTTTTTGCTCAACCTGACCTCCCCAACAAAACGCCGCAGTTTGTTACACTGAATATATTTTTTGGCTTTAGATTTCCAAGTATTGAATCTAATTTAAGAATTTTTAATTGCGTTATTTATATTGGATTTAAAATTAACTACCATTATACGGAAGATTTTCAAGGAGACGTTGGAAAATTAAAAATAAAATGGCGGGGTAAATGTGTTCAATAATGATGTGAAACGAAATTACGTCCATTTATATACAGAAAACCAACTACAACATCATCCCAATCCAAAAAAGTTCAACACACCCAATTCAGCATCAACAAGCAGGATTTTTCTCCCTTATAAACAATGCTTAAGATTCCACTAACAGATAAAGAATAAGAAAATGAAATGAACTATAAACAATATAAAAAAAAGGTAAATAAAAAATCAAAATAAAATGGGAAGCCTAACCTCTGAAGCCTAACCAACAGTAATGAAATTCTTTAAATGTGATAATGTTTGTAAAAAGTAGGATAACAGCTTTCAGAGTTCATTCATAAACGGTTTCAGAAAGTTGAAGTTTAGACAGCAAGCCTGGTCCATTTTTTATCTCGATTCCTTTAAAAAGCGCAATTTTTTCCTCTCTTTTCCTTTATGATAAGCAGGTTGTTTGCAAGAATTTTTTTTTGAAAGAAAGAAAAGAAGGTAGCAGAGAAGAAGGAGGAGGCTAGAAGGAAAAGGAAGCCTAGATATTAAAAAGTACGCGGGGGTTTGTGAAAAGGCGCAAAGCTGTCCATAAAGCCCCGAGCGGCTGCCACCGACGCCTCTCCATTTCTCTTCAATGGAGGCAGATGGCGCTCGTAAACGGCGCTTTGTCCAATCGTGTTCACTGCTGCCAAAGCTTCGTGTTCAAGATGAAAAGGAAAAGTTTTACATACTACACTGAACTGAATCTTTCCTTATGGAAATTCTTCAGTGATAAAATACATATGCAAAAGACGGCTTCTATGCTACGAGCGGCACTTCTTTGAGGCTCCCACACGCAGTGCCACGTGCACATACGGAAGAGCTCCAAAAACTGAAAAGAAAAACGATTCAAAAGAAAGGAGGAGGGGGGGCAGAGTAGATAAATGTATATGCCATAGTTTATTATTTTTTAATTCTGACAGCTAATTAAACCTTAACATTTAATAACAGTTATCAATTTATAATTATACATATAACTAAAAATGTTTTTTTTTCGGATAGCCCATCTAGAAATTGGGAAAAGGAACAGATACAGCTATTTTATTCTTTCAAATAAAATAAATTCAAAAAGCTTCATTGTGAAACAAAAACGCAAAGCATTGAAGCTTCAGGTTCGCTGCTAGCTAAAACACAGATGCGCTAAATTACCCCATATAACAAATTTTAGAAGCATTTCCATTAAATATAAGGAACGCCATGATACGTTATTGCTTTTTAATTAAATAAACCATTTTGCAAATAACGACGCTTAAAGCCATTTGAGAATCAGTGGTACTAATAACGGCTCTCCCCTTGAACGTAAATGTAATTTGCTTGCACGTTAATTGAGTTTTATAAAAAGCAAAAAGGAACGACTCTTTCATTCTGACTTTAATGAAATCTAGATCTCGCTGACAAACTCAACTAAATTCTAATTTGAAGAGAATCTATCCAGTAGGATATACAAATCGTTTCATGCGTATCGGTGGATGGACCGAAGATTTCATGTATTCAGTTTCTTTTTCTTTCATTTTTAAGTTTATGAAAACAACGCAAAGAAATTGAGCTAATACTATCAGAGGTGTAACATTTTATTAAGACATGCTCGCATCTAAAGTGAAACTTGTGTACCTAAAGAGACACTGTAATACTGATTGAATGTATCAGCCAAAATCTCCGAGTATTTGAATATATCGCGCAAACCACTAGCCCTACGAAGTTGTGCCGCTATAGTCTCGCCAGCCTTTCTTTGCCCGAGATGTGATGGACTATACAGTTTTTTGTTTTTTTGTTTTGATGTATCTTTTAACCGTTAGTCTTTAAACGTGCACGTGTTTACGATTTCGACCGTTTTCTTCTTATCATGTTCGTGCGTGTCTGTTTATTGGAATAGCAATAGAAAAGTACTATATTAAATTTTACTTCAAACTCAGCAACGTAGCAGCTGAAACCAGACCATAGAAGAAGTATTCAGACTTAATGTTGATCGTTTATTTTGCCATTCGAGTAATTATGCAAAAGGAATTTTTGCTGCGAGTTTTTGACACGAAGGAAAATATGAGGCGCAAGCGGTCTAAGATTACTGGAAGGGAGACTGACTGCACGCACCTAGCTCTGGAGAAGGACTTCCTGGCAAAAAAAACAAAAAACAACCTAACACCTCCACCGTTCCCTAAATGAAACCTCACTGAAAGAATGGTGTTTTGATTCTATTGGAGAAATCCAACCATAATCGCGGCAACATTATAGCCGGCATATTTCAATGGCCATTTTTGAATAAGAAATAGAAAGAGCTTAAAGGGCTCCTTAAGAAAAAATGAAAAACTTTTCCATCTGTGGACTAAAAATGTTTTATTCTTTTTTTAAGGATTTTTTCTTCCACAGGTTCTGGTGCCCTTCTTATTAGCTTAAAATGGAAAATCGTTAAAATCATTGATTACAAGCCAAAGGTACTATTTTGAAGTGACGGCGGTAATTATGATTTAAAGTACCTAACTTTGCATAGCACCTCCTATAAATTCTCTATAAAAAGCTGCAGAAGGAAATCATGCGGGGGGAATATATGATTTGATTTGACTCCAGTCAAAAAGAATAGCACAACTGCTGTTGAATAATAACATTTTATTTGTATACAAGTAATTATACAGGGTGCGGCAGCGTTCATAGCGTAATATTAATAGCACATCAAAAGGAAGTAAATCTAAGCAGCATTGGAAGCTGTCCAAAACTCGTCAGGGATACTGCCAACGGCAGTTCTGATGCGGTTCTTCAACTCAGGAATGGTGGCACAAGGTGTTCGGAATACACTTCTTGCTTGAGGTACCTCCAAAGGGAAAAATTCAGCACATGAGAGGTCGGGTGACCGTGGTGACCAGGAGATGTTACCATTAGAGAAATTACTGTACCCTCCTCGGAAAGGTCTGTCGCAAGAAAGCCATGCAAATTCTGGTTGTATGCGAGGTCGAGGTCGCTCCGTCTTGTTGAAACCACAATTGGTCCACTTTCACATTCAACATTTATTCCAATGATATGTCTAACGCCGCTTAGATGAATGTGTTATGCAGCGGGGACATCATTTGACAGGAGTCATATTCAAACATTAATTAACCCAATCAAACATTGACTTACAAATTAATAAATGGCATACTTGTAACTGCTATTTGACATAAAGAGTAATAAATAAAACGCATTTACTTCATTTTGGTGTACTATTAATATTACGCTATGAACGCTGCCGCAACCTGTATAAATAAAGAAAATTTTTTAACTCTGTGTTGGCAACAATGACCCGATCCAATAATAACCGGGCTCAACAATACTTCACTAAATATTTACTATGAAGTTGTGACAATACTGACAACAATATTGATGGTATTGTTAAACTGCCATCTTATTTTGTTTGAATTTCTGAATTGTGTAATTTCATAAATGATATTTTTCCCTCATAAAAAGAAGAAATGCGATTATTTTAACTACAAAAATTCGGGAATTGCCAGCAACTGAACATTATTCTACATTCGACTTAGGTCATTATTAGGGGAAGTGAGTTTTTAATGGCTCGTTTTGTAACATTATGCGACAATGAACCAAATCTCGACAGGATTTAAAATCCTAGCAAAGAAATATGAAAAAATTCAAATTTCCAAAACAAAAAAAAAAAAATTGAAAATATTTAATTATATTTATTCAAAGAAAATCTGTAACCTCAGCCATAATCTATTAAAAATTAAATGAAGATGCAAAAAAACAATTTTAATTATCACTGTCAAAATTTTAATTTTCAATGTTCAGGATAAATCTCTAATATTCTAATTGCTTTTAGAGAATTATCCTTTTTATCCTTTTTTTGCTTTGATAAAGGATAGTCTCTATCCGAAACGTCAGCTTTTTATTTTGTTTTTATATTTCTAGTCTTACTTTGATTGTAATCGTTTTTATTAATTATTTTGTTAATTTTTAATTAGTATTGTATTTATTTTTTCATTTCTAATATTATATATTATATTATCAATTTTCAATGTTAAAATTCATTAAAATATTAAAAAAATTAATTTAAATATTTTAATTTAATTATAATTGAGATTAGAAGTTTGAAGAGTTGTAACGGAAGAATTCACTCTCTAGACTATGGTCTCTTACCCAATCAGTAATGCATCATATATAGGAGAATGTTTGGTATATGTGTATTATAGTATACCAAGGCTCATACTAATTCAGGATTCGTTAATACTTACGGAAAATAAAGATAAAACTTAACGAAATGTTAACACACTATCTGCATATACTTTCAATATAATTTCTTATGCAAATTCAAAGTTATCCGCCGCTTAAAAGTTGGTTATACACAGTGTATCGATCCGGATAATCAACTTTTTAGCGATGGAATCCTGAATTAGTATGGGCCTTGGTATATTAAAATACACATATACCGAATGTTCGGGTTATTAAAAGAAAAAGAAACTGCAGGAAAACCAACTTCACGTCAGCCAAAAAAACAGTCGGCAGACTATCAAAACTGCGGTAAAATTTATCGTCATGGATTTCAGTACTGCCGAAATTCAGACGTTTGCTTACAAATTAAAAATCTTATACGCGTTCATTTATAAGCTTTAAATATGTTAACGAGAAGAAATACGAGAGATGAACCGGAACAAGGCCTTTTTACCAAGTTTCTTCGAAAATTATCAACCAATGCAATGCTTTTATATCACTAGATCATGGCCCAAACTTACAGGAGTTCCAAGCTAACGTTTGCGATAAGTTGAATTTTCACGGCCGAGAGCTGCATATGAAGGTTGAGAAGTGGACACGCCACATTGCATCATAACTACAGTAGCGACAACAGCGTGTGCTAGTAGATTTCAGATGTGTACCAGAGTGCATAAATTGCGACTTCACCTATTCGCGTGTATATAACGAACACTAGAAGAAGGAGGTGTAAAAATGGATGGACTAAAGAGAGAGGAGTAGTGCGTAGACCACTATGGACCACTGCTCATTGAATTTCTGCCGAAGAAATGCACCATCAATTCTGCACAGTGCTGCAGTACTCACGAAACTTCGCCAATCAATCAAAAACAAATGCGCGGGTCTTCTCTCATAACAAGTGATCCTTCTCCATGACAATGCGAGCTTCCATGTCTCCCGTGAAACCACCATGACGTTACAGAAATTCCGGTGGGACGTCTTGGAACATCCTGCTTACCACCCAGATTTTTCACCATGTGATCACCACATAAGAAGGAGGTATAAAAATGGGCCGCTCAAGAAGACATTGCAAGGGAAGAGTTTCAATTCGGACGAAAACGTGAAGATTGTAGTGAAAGACTTTTTCAAAAAACAACCATAAACCGTCTAAGCCAAGGGAATTGGCCTGCTGTGTAAACGATGGGACCAATCCCTCAACAAACATGGTGATTACTTTTAAGCTTCAAATAACGGTCTTACATATCCGGATCGTGTCCGCTTTTCATTTGGGCAATCAATGGAAACTGACAAAAATGCAAAACAACGTTTTAGCGCAAAGCTTGTAGCGATAAAATGGAATAAATTTTATGGAGCGACGATCTCGTTTTAGGCTGTTCCTATCCGATGCTCAATCCTGGTGATTGGAGAATGTTTACATGCTATAAGGTCTTATCCTAAAGTTCGCAGATAGTATATTGTTTGATGGTTGCGTTTTGTGGCATAGACTGGGTCCGTTGGTTTAGTGGATGGGACCATGTTTGCCTGTAGATGCTATAATGTTCTTGATAATTTCGGACTACCAACACCGTTTCAATGCTATGGAGAACAGCCAAATACTTTCCAACATAATAAAACACCTGATCATAATGGACGGTGTCACCTTACACAGTGGTTTCAAGATTTTGTCTAGAGAACTCGCCTTGACTTAAATCCCACAATGATCCTTTGAGATGAACTGGAATGTCAAGTACGAAACTTACCGATACGCCCCAGTTCCCTGTCAGGATTATGTGTCAAGTTGAAGGATACATCGCATACATACAATGTTATCGGAAATTGATTAAGGGCATGCTCGACGAATACAGATTGTGAGTGCGGCTAAATGTAGGACCTATCAGCATACTAAAATGCATATAAAATAAATATTATATATATTCTATATTTGATGTCCGGATGCATTCCTTTTAGGACATATAATAAGTCTTCTTTCGAATAAAATATACTGCTATTGGTAAAGTTATTTTATTGAGGAAAGTATTAGAATTTTGTCATTATGGTGTTAATGATTCCCTGATGTTTCTCAAAGAAGTTTTCCAAATCCCAAGAACTCATTTTGAACCCTGCAACACCCAAAAATAACTCTTCTTTCTCAGAGCAGCTTTAGTAGTAATGGTTGATCCCTGTGGACCACATGATCGATGTGTGAAGAATTTCGGACGAAAAGGAACCCCAGGGAGCAAGAGCACCGGTCAAAAAAAACTTCTAGTTTCAAAGGAAAAATAAAATACACAGAAGATTTCACAACTTCTTTTTTATTTATATTATAAAACTTGGCTTGCATTTTGCAATATAGTTACTCTTGCTCTTATTGCATTTATATTATTTTTCTTTGAAGACCTAATTACACTAAAATTTTATTCAGAATCTTCTCAAAACATTTTTGATAAACGAAATAAGAAAATTGGATGTAATTTTGCGAAAGTAAAGGCATCGGAATTTATGAAAGCAAAATCTCACATTCGTTGGAAGGGTCTATCAGAAGAATCGTATAAGAGAATGAAGAGCTAATGTCATAAAAATGTTGTAATGTTAAATGGGTTTGAAATAAAGGTTGGAATAATAATATAACTCATTATAAATAGAACGAAGTAACAATGTTCTTGTTGTCTTAATTTTTCTTATTCGTAGTGAAAAAAAATGAAAGAGATAAGGGTGAAGAGCTAATTATAGCAGCGTGTTTTCTGCATTAAGTTCTCCTTGCGGAACATCTGTTAATATTAAAAAGAAAAAAAAAAGGTACAGGGGAAAAATAACTTATTTAAAGAACATATATTCTTTCGCTAGCCTTTATCTGTGTCCTCTGATGCCCCCCTATCACCCTTTATCTTTCGCTGTAAATGAGTAAGACAGGGCCATTAGTTGTCTTCTCCCTCTCCCTTTTCGTAAAGGTTAGCGGCCCTTCGCACCGTTTCAAGCAAAATAAGGCAAAAGAGTTAACAGAAAGTGAGAACGAGGGAGCGACCGAATGATTGAACCCTCGGAAAGTAATGAAAGAGAAAGGCTGCCGGTTCGTTGATGACGGATAGGAAACTGGAGAACACCCACGCATCACAATTAAGCTTTCCGTCGAAGACCCCTAGATCAATTAACGATAATTGGCTTCAGAAGCTCAGCGCGCAAAAGTAAAATAGGAATGGAACGAAGAGGAGAGGGAAAAGAAAAAGCGGGGGATAAAAAAAGAGAGAGACCCAACCGAAGAGAACTTAATTACCGCAAGGTGGTGTCAACCACTTATACAAACGAGTTGAGTTGCACGAGACAATCAGCAATTTAATGCTAATGAAATGAAGGATGGTGGGCAACTACACTATCAAAAAATCCTTGATGAAACTGGAAATCTTGATTCATATCAGAGCAAAAAAAACTGTACAATGTAGACTACATATGAATATAAATAAACCGCAATATTAAATTCTAAAAAAAGGAAAAATTAAAGTAACTAAGCCAGAAGCTTCACAACAGGAAAAAAATTGTAGGTTGAAACAAGGGGTTTGTTTTCATTGAAATCGAATTAATTTTTCAAAGACCTGAGCACTAGTAAGTACATCAAGTAAAAAGTGCATCAATACCTATGCTATCTACACAATAAAAATGTAACGATACTTTCAAGCTTTCAAATTTTAAACTTAAACATCAGCATATAACAACATAGGTATATAGGAAGAAAAGTGACGAATTTTAAAGTAAATCCATCACTAAAATAAAATAAATTATCTTTTATGTAGTTTTCTTTCAAAGCGATTTCTAAAGAGATAGCGCAATCCGAAAACGTGCAGTGGTTTCCACGTTCCAAATCCAAAACAGAGTCGCTATCGCAGAATCCTCCAAAATAAGATGGAAATAACTCTGACATTTTCCTGTGAAAAAACACCGACGGATGTCCCACTGAGCGATCTGGAAGGTCATCCAAATGCAGAGATACGGAAATTCAACGTCTTGGGACATGCATATCAAACAGCTGTATCTTCCACATAGCAAGCGCGAGCGCACGTGCTCCTCCATTTTGGAGAGATAGAAACACATTTTAACAGTGGGTGTCATTCTCAATTCTTTAGTTTAAGAAAATTCTCTTTTTCCGCGTCTACAGATAAAAGTCAGAATTTAACGTGCCTTTCAAATTTAATCTTCAATTCTTTGCTTTTATGTTTCCTAACTGCATAGAAAATAATGCAACACATGAGTTTGCATGAAAAGAAAAGCAAAGCAATGTTATGAAAACATTTTTCAACCCCCATCAAAATAAGTAATTTTAGATTAAATATCATCATTATGTGATCCAGATAAGTAATCAAGACACTCATGATGGATGTCAATGGCTATATCGATGTCTATCATTATAAATCGCGTGTCATGGGAAATTATTAATTACAATTTAAAGCAAAATTGTCATAATAACTTATTTTTTTTGGTGAAAAACCTTTTCCAATTCAGTGTTCGCAGGTATCGGTAGTTATTTATATCGATAAGTCTTTTAAGGATAGTTTCCTTCTACGGATCTACAGCGGCTAGACGACTTTCCGTCTGCGTCAGTAGGTGACATTGACGAATGAAAGTTCTTCGGCATTGCTCCATTCGCATGTTGCGGTGTTTCAAAATCAATTCCATTGCAGATAAGCAAGAAAATGAATGGTTCGGATCCAAAAGGCAGTGGAAAATATCTGGAGTGATAAATCGACTGGAGATGAATTAAACTGAAGTTCTAGCTAGAAAGGGGGGTAGGGAACGGAAACCACCTTGCAATTTCATCTAATACAGTTATGTTGGGCAGCCCACACTTAAATGAGATAGGGAGATCGAGCAAGAAGATGGGAATGTACCAATGCATATGAAGCAAACGTGTTTGAGATGTTGCGAATCTTGTATAAAAGGCCATTAGTCCTTAATGTAAGCATATCATTAAGTATACGTTTCTGAAAATATAGACGATAACGTTTTTTTAAGTGATATCAGTGAACGATTTATATCAAGATATCCACCGGGCCTTATTGAAGTCGGATTTCTTTTCAGCTATTAAGTTAATCATTTCATTGATAAAACTTTATGAGCTGTACAGATTTGCGTTAAGGAAGCCAAAGAGCAAAAAAAAAATGTAATAAAAAATAATAAACCTAAGCATAATTCAGCAATTATTAAGTAGATTAATTAATAACATTAAGCTAGTGAAGAAAAAAATTAATTACTGCAGGGTTTTTTTTTGTTTTGTTTTGATTGCTTGTTATTATATTACTTCATAAATAACAGATTTTCCACTAACAGTGTCAGCTAAATAGGTGCAGAGAACGATAGAAATATAAATGCTACAGTTAATTATTTTTTATCTAATAGGAAGGCCGTAAATATTGTTTTTGCTGAATAGTTAAAGTGCATTTTTATTAGAAGCGTGTAAAAATTAAGTCATACAGTGTTCATTTTTAAAGAGTATGTAAAATTAGGCCTAAAAAAACGCTTTGAAACGTTGCCTCATTTCCAACGATTTAAAATTTTTGTAACGTTACAATATTTTTTAAAATTAAATTTGCAAATTAAATTTCCGAATTCCTCTTTTAAATATTGAAATATTGGAAAAAAAATAATTTTGAATTTCTCCACAATTGGCATTGGTGTAAGTTATTGGTCGAATCACAATTTATCACAATTTCACCCATTAATGACATTGACCCTATAAAATGAAATAAACTAGAATGTAACTTTAATCTGTCTTCTCGGGATTAACTTAGACGACAACAACAGAATACGCGATAACAACCTTTGGTCCCCAATAGAATTAAATTAAGTTAAGGAAGAGTTATTTATAAAGTATCCTATATACGAGGGATAAAAAAAAGTCTAAAGTATCGTATAAAAGAAAATTCTTAAAGAGACTGTTTGTGAAAGTGATTTAAGGCAAACACTTAATCGACACGGGAGAAAACGATAAAAAATGAAAAATCACATAAGTCATTAAAAAGGGATGAAAATGGGAAAGGGACAAGGTGAATACGCGGAGGGTACGCAATTGTCACCTACATCTTGTGGAGGCGTCTACATCTCCGTTGGCGGCAACAAGGTCCCCAAGTGTGTCCAGCGGAATGAGTGGGCGGGGTGGGCGGCGGATGACGAGCTCCGTCTGTGTCACGATGATCTCCGCGAGCCAGATGCCGTTCTTCGGGCAAAAAAAAAACTTTGCCGGTGCAATGAACCCAACAATGGCACCAATCACCTTATTGGTTGCCAGCCACGCGTAGTGACGTCACAAACAAATGCTACGTTAGGAAAAAGACGACGATGTAAGAGCAAAAGGCGAAACATCGATGGATGAAAAAAAAACGGAAAAAAAAGATTGGAGCCCCCCCCCTCCCTTTCTTTTCAGCTCCAATCGAAGCGAAAACTCATTGCATCGAGGGAAAAATCGCAATGTAGGGGTTGGAAGTGGCGGATAGAAAGAAGGATGCATCATTCCTACTAGAGGAGTGAATGAGGTGGAATGAAGATAATAAAAGATGAAAAAAAAAAAAAGAAAACACAAAAGGATGGGAACAACCCACATATTTATGAAAGTAGAAAATGAAAGGAATATAGACTGAATGCATAATAAATTGGAAACGCCAACAGAAATTAATGATTTCTTGTGTATCCCAGTTTTCAAGTTTTCAATAAGAGATGTTCAAGAAGATTAGAATTGAAAGATATTAAATTGGGTTTTTAAATCAGTATATTTTAGTAATTTTTATATCCAAAAACAGTGGTATAAAGAGTATACAATGAAGCTTTGTATCAAAAAATTTGATAAGATTATTTAGTGATTTAAATTGAATTTATAAAAATAGAACGTTACCTTTCTTTTGTTTTGACTGAACATTAATGCTATATGATAAAAACACTTATCAAATATCGAGTTTGCTTCATTGATAGCATCAGTTAGAACTCATATCAGTTAAAACTATAAAAGTAAACAGGGGGGAAACAATTAATTTCCCATTACTAAAGTGTCATATACTGTATAGTTAAAAAAAATAAACTTGATAAAGAAAGTTTTAAATCATTATACTACAGAAATGAAATTCGTTTACAAGAGACAGACTATAAGAATTCTTAGGAACTTGTAAAAAATACAGCATATTGACCAAAAATTCGAAACTTTATGAAAGGCAGAAATGAAACCTAAACGAGAAATTCCACATAGCAGTGCAGTTTTCCGGTCTATGCAATCTATTTCCTAGCTATCGAGGCGAACGTCAGCTATTAAATCAGATGACATCTGATAATTGCTTTCCATGGATCAGTTGCTTCATGATCATCTACGTCATCATAAGATTACAGGTGAGTCAGATGATAGCACAATACTTTTAGGAATGAGAATTTATGAAAATCAAAGTAGAATGCTTAGTGGTTATTATGAAAAAAACAAACAAACACATTTGATCATTTGATCATTGTACGATTATTGGCGTCAGACAATTTTTCAAAATTTTTTTCTCCTATTTAGTGAAATTCATATAAAAAGTCCATTTCTCTTTATTTAAACTTTTAGATCTAAGAGGAAAATTGGTGCTTCTACGAATATACGGAATTTGTTTAGCGATAGAAATCAATCGATTCATAACATCAATTAATGGAACTCATCAATCAACCATATTAGTTTACAAACGAGCAATAAAGGAAAAAAGGTACTATTTAAAATATTAAAACACTATTTGGTCTTATTGAGAGATAAACGGCCAAATGGTGTTTCGGCATAATACATACCTATAACTTATTTACGAATTCCGAATTTATTGATTACCGCATTTAAGACTTTTGTTATTGAACCTATGATGAAATAAAAATTGGTGAAATTTGACTCTATGGTGACACACAAAAGGGAAGCGAGCTAGTTGGATTCTATAATCAGGAAATGATAGCTCACTACACTTTTTTACATTAATAGAATCAGGGGTTTTAAATAAATAAACGCTTAGTCACCCCTTTTCTTGATCACGTTTACTATGGCAGTTTAAAAAAAATTCTTAAAATCATTTACTCAGTGCAGAACTCTCTAACTTATAAATTGGCAGTATCGTAGACTTATTTTATTTTAGTAGAAATGGTTTCATTTAAGTATACCCGGAAAAATCATTACGTTATGACTTAACGTCTTCGCTTCCAGCCAGGATTGCCAGGTGTGAATATCACAGATTCCGGACCTCTACCGGAAAGTAGCCAAATATAGCTAGTTATAGTTCAGTGAACTCACAGTGAGTACGGTTACTGGACACCCTGATAAAGCACGTTTTAAGTAAGCCAGCAAGGTTTCATCGCATAACTTTTCGTCTGTGGAGAGTTTAGATTTCTTCATTTCCAAATCAAACTTTGCTCCGAAATCTGTCTTTTCCAGCTTTAATGAAATAAAGTCACAGCCAATTATTTCAACCAAGGCAGGTTTCAGAAATCGTGTCTTTAAACTGCCAGTACAATTGTCACAAGTCAGCATTTAGGTTACTAGATTCCGCTGGTGTTGCTTGAAATGCTGTAATTTCCTTCTCAAAGTCTTGAATAACAGGACAGACAAATTCCAAGTACAACTTATATCTAACAGGGAATCCCACATAGCCTATCCGCTTTAACAATGAATTATCCTTGTATATGAATTTTTTTCGTTTTCGCGGTATATTTTGAAAGAAACACATTTTCGCACTCTCTTATTTTGCAAGCATCTATAGTAGCTTCAGATGAGTAACATATTTCAATTTGGTGGAAATCTGTGACATACATGTTCGAGGGATTCCTCTGTAAGTAGAATAGCAGTAAAATCTAATCAAACTTGAGAATTAGAATAGACTGATGCAAAATAAGCCTGTAACTCCTACCAATATGTGATAATCATATACATGTAAATACATTTTCTTGAACTAGCCATCGTGTTTAACTAGGAATGGTAAAAAGGACAGATCCTTTGTTTTCACCACGCTAGTTCATAATATCATAAATTTCTTTAAATTCGTTCCTCTGTTGAAGTTATACTTAAATCATTTTGGAATATATCTTTAATTAAGAAGTCCAAATTTGATGGTAATTCCTCGACTGCATATTTTGAGCAGAGATCTAAGTTGTGGCAAACACATTTTACCAAGATCAGGTTTGGACATGATGAAAACGGTAAGTTGTATGCACCATGTGAACCGGACGGTCTTCAATTTCTTGCTTGAAGTATTATTACATTTCGTTCGTTTCGTAGAAGTTCGGCAAGAATTGTTCACATCATTACAGAAAACTGCATTCAAATACTATCAATATTAAGTAAATTATCGGAAGCATTAAAAGAAGTGCTATAAAATGGGAACAAGATCACAACAGGACAACCTCTTGAACAGAATAGCCACATCTTGAACGCTCAAAGAGGATTTGGTGCGATTATGCAATAAGCGGAAGCTGATGCCTATTAAGCCTCGTCCGTTACCGACTCGTGGCGCTTTTTTGATGTCAGGAATTAGCACTGGAACAGTTAGAGCTTCATATCACAGTAGCTCTCTTCCCTGATAAAACAATAATGGAATGAATGGTCGATGTCAATCAATGCGTTGTTCTATTTTTTTCTTTTTTCCTTTTTTTTTTGATCGACTAGGCCAGAGTGGTCAAATTGTGTAAAGTGTCGCATTGGTTTAATCGTGGCTCCAACTTCCTCAGCCAGAAAAGCCAAAAAATAAAAAATAGAAAACACGAAATTCTGGTAGCCCCCAAAGCTGGCACCAGCTTCCTCACCTCCCCACCAGCCTAGAGAACTGAGCGCGCCCATACGATAAGAGTGCCAGGTGTCAAAATCACTGTAAAGAATATATACAGGGTGAGGCTGTAAGCCCCCGCCCCCCATACAATTTCAAAACGAGTGGAGATATAACAAATCTGTTGCAGGCAACATGTAGGAAATTAAGTAGGGGCTAAACAATGGTGGTGTCACATTTGACCTTTGACCTCGAATTTTGCACCTTGCAATTTGTAACTTTGTAACCGTTACAGGTAGAGAAAAATTTCCATTTGTACAATTGTAGAGCTCAAAACGCTGATTTTAACAAAATAAAAAATAAAAATAAGCGTAATAATAAACCCACTATAACAAAATGAAATTTCAGTGCTCAAGCTACATTTTGCAGCCATTACACGTCAACGTTTCCATATCGATGGATTGGCCGAGGAGGTTCAGTTCATTGGCCACCACGTTCGCTTGATTTGACACCGTTTGATTTTTTCTTTTGGGGATACAGCAAGGAGAAGGTGTATGTCACTGTATCAGCATCAGTAAATGATTTGAAACAACGAATTCAGCAGGTTTGAACAGAGATAACACCAATCATGATGTTAAATGTGATGGGTTCTGTGAAATACAGTGTACAGTTATGCATTCCTGCAGGACACCACATTGGGCACTTCATTCATTGACAAAAGAGTGAAATTGTTTGTTAAAATCAGCGTTTTGAGCTCTACAACTGTACAATTTGAAATTTTTCTCTACCTGTAACGGTTACAAAGTTACAAATTGCAAGGTGCAAAATTCGAAGTCAAAGGTTAAATATGACACCACCACTGTCTAGCCCCTACCTAACTTCCTATATGTTGCCTGCAACAGATTTGTTGTATCTCCATTCATTTAGAAATGGTATGGGGGGAGGGGGGGGGTAACAGATTTTTGACTCATCCTGTGTACAGCTCCAAAAAAGATTATTAATAATGTGTCCGATTTCAGAATGAGGAAAGCTGCCGATTTATCAGAGTTTGAAAAAGGATATATTGTGATGGCACCTTGCCTCAGAAGCATTATCTCTGAAACGGCATACTTGTAAGCCACTATCATGAGTATGTAAAAAACGTGGTGTTGATGGTTACGATGACGCTAGAGGACAACGAAGACCGTTACGCATTGTTCATAGAGACTGCATGGCCAGAGTTCGACAAATCACCCAAATCTATAACAAGGCTATGTTTCACAGGATATGTTCATCGAATCCTTTCGTGTGTGGGGACGCGTAGCGACAGACCCAATCGGATGCTAATGTTAACTGCACTCCATCGACAACACCACATGAAATGCGTACAAGATCATCGACTTTGAGCCGTGGATGATTGGTAAATAGTAGCCGTTCCGACGAATTTAGATTCCTGATGCATGCGTACGCCGATTACCATCGGAATCTACGGCACCTGAATAATACTCTGATGGGCATCGCAACTGCCTCGAATAATACAGGAACTAGAGAACCCGCTGTTCGGTTTATAGTATTAAATTCCTCAAGATTCAGTTTATATCGCCACCCCATCAAATCGATGCTTCGCAGAGTGGACACTTTTGCGGGCTAAAGGTGGTCGTTTTATAAAGGCTCTTCGGTATTTACGGTGACATAGAATATATTTATAAATGTTTGTGAGGTAAACTTAATAATGTACTACTCTTTAAGGAAACTTTTATAGTATATTATTTTCAAGAAATATCAAATAAATTCATAAATTAAGAAGAGAAAATCTTGAAATCTTTGAAATCTTGAATATCATCAAAATTCTTCGAGTGCGTCAGGAGATGGACTTAGGCAACAGACAGAGAGTCGAATCATAATCGGTCGGGGTTTTTTTTTCTTTTGCCCGCTTCTATGTGAAAAGAATGTTTAAAGGGAATACTTCGAAAGATTCGACGGCATACAGCGTGAAAGAGTTGAATTTTCAATAGGTTGCGTCGAAACGCAATAGATTACGAATCCCTAAAAGAAATGAAAAGAGTATTGTGAAGAGAGAAACGAGCGCATGTGCACCAAAAGAGCAACATCGGTGCGGATGGAAAGAAGAAAAATCTCTCGAGTTAGGCCAATGACAAAAAAATGATTTACTTGGGAGCAATAAAACTGCTCAAATCTTTCCGAGGAGGATTAAAACCGTCGCTTTTGAATTTTTCGTCAATATTTCGTTTTTAGTACGGCAAAAAAAAACAACGAAATAATAAAAACGAAACTTGCTTCTGTTTGTGCAAAAATCAAAATTAAATAAAATTTCATAAGAGTACGATTTTGTCCCTAAAAATGTTTATCTTCTTCACGAGGCTTAGCAAATTTGAATAATCAAGACGCTTATAGGTGTTTATTTTAAATTATAGTACAATAACAATATTAATCTAAAATAAAATCCGAGGAATTCTATGGAAGTATTTGTTTAAGTTTTATGAATTTTAAAGTTTAAAATTTTTAAAGGGTTGCTTAATTTCGCAAACTAATACAACTGAATATAGACTAGAATCCTTTTGCAAAAGTGAAAAAGGCTATTCAAGTTTTTTTTTCTTATTAACCGTAAATGAAAAAAACTAAATATATAAAATTTTAGAAAAGTATGGATATAATATTAAATATAAAATTGATTTTAATATAAAAGTTAATATAGTCTTTGTGCACTGTAAAATATTAAGATATCCTTTTCCAGTAGATACATAATTATTCTGTTAAATGCTTCAAAATGGAAATTTATACAAGCTCTGATGAGTAAACAGGGCTTTAACATTTTAAATAGGGATAAGTACGATGAGCGTGTACATAGAAAATGATATTCTATGGTCTTCTATTAAATGGAAATTAAAAAAAAAATTAAAAAATGAATTGATACTTTAACTTAATTAGTATAAAATTGTAAACTGGCTAAGCATTTTATAACTTCATACATAAAATAGCATGTTTTGTACTGTTTCGCTTTATTAGAAATTTTTTAATTCTATAATTCAATATTGAGGCTATCCAATATTTTTTTTTATATTATGATACAATAATCTATTTGTTAAAAATCAAAACTTCAATTATTGTCATTTAGAAATATTGTATTTAAGGAAGATATTTTAAATTGCATAAGGATTCCATAAACAACTTGGTTTAAAATTAAAAGTTTATAAAGTATTACTTACGACGATAAGTAAATCACATTGACAATCACTTTAAAATATTTTTATTCTGTACACTTAACGAATAAAAAGCATTTCTCGTGTTTATATTGGTTAAGATGATAGTCAGTTTTAAAAAAAATTAATTCTATGGGTAATTTTTTTTTCTAATTTACAAATGAACAAACATAAAAGTTTGATCATAGTGATTTACTACTTTCGGTCAAACTTCATTAATTTAGATATTTAGCAGTAGAATTTATATTTTAAGTCTTCAATTTTAAGATGCTTATTATAAAAACTGTCCCAAGACGGCACAAGCTGAAATGTAAGTCCGTCACCATTAAGAAATAATCACGTTTAGGTTGGGTTATTCAGTTTTACAACGTCAATATACTAGGTAACCATAAAAGTTCTTGCCATTTTTATGTTGCCATAAAAGGAAGTGATAGAAGATATGCAAATGAGTGTACAGTGTGGTCCAAAATCTGTCAGTGGGGAGTATAAATACAGGGTTGTTGGGCATTCACATCAATCACATCTCGTGCAGAAATGAAGAAAAATGGAGGTATCGAAAGAGATGGTTAGGTGTTATTTGCTTTTTGACTTCAAGGTGGGCTTATCAGCAGCAGCATCAAGTCGTCGAATGTGTCTTACGTTTGGGGATGATGCTATGAATGAACACACCGCAAGGCATTGGTTCCATAAATTCAGGTCGGGAGAATTTACCATTTCTGATGAAGTTCTTAGCCTAGTGTGCCTGGTGGACTAGACGCCAAATGGTTCACTACGAGCTGCTATCAACTGACCAAACCATCACTGGAGACCTGTACTCCCAGCAGTTGGAACGTGTGCAACAGGCATTGCAGCAGAATGAGCCAGCATTGGTGAATCGCAAAGAGGTACTCTTCCTTCATGACAATGCCTGGTCAACTGTGGCGCGGGTGGCCAGGGAAACCATAGAGTGGCTTGGCTGGGAAACTTTATGTCATCCAACTTACTCACCAGATCTTGCTCCAACGGATTATCACCTTTTCCATTCTCTGGACGTTCATCTTCGTGGAAAATCCTACACCAATGATACAGACCTGCGAAAGGCCCTCACGGACTTCTTTGAGTACAAGACCGGCAAAGTTTTACAGCCAGGGGATTAATCAACTGGAGACACGCTGGAAGAAGGTGCTAGATGCCAATGAGGATTACTTTGGGGACTAGCGATATGCTACTTTTTGTGTACATCATTCTGTTTTCCGGAATTAAAAACGGCAAGAACTTTTGTGGTTACCTAGTAACATCGAAATACAACCAAATTAAAATTGAATCAAAAATGTATAAATACAAATACCTGATCAAAAACAATATTGTAATTTAAAAAAAAAATACCGAAAGGGGAGGAAGTTAATGTTAAATAAAGTACTATTGAAAATTTAAATCACTTTCAGGATTGTTTTTATATCTTGAAAGCGAATTAAGGCGACTGACAATAACAAACTAATAGCTATTTTCAAAATACACGGATATCTAAAAAGATTCACCCTACTTCAATCAACTGTCTATAGCTTAGCCTACACCATAAGAAACAGAAACCTTCCAGTTTTAGAAGCTCACCGAGTAATGAGCATGAAAACCGTCTTCAAACTGCTGTGGATCGTTTTACTTTGCTCATGTAACTATGGGAAGTCACATAATTTGAGAGAAGATCTTATAAAAGGAGGATCTGACCTAAAAGAGGATCTTGTAGAGGGCGATTAGTGATCACCCATCTCGGCTTTCACAATAAATTTTTAAAATTTGATGCCCCCTACAAGAAGATTCTACACGAATGGATCAGATTCCAGATTATTATATCAGGACCTTTACTTATTAGACACTACATGTATCTTCGATTGATGTATCACTAATTACTCTCTATAAATGTTAAATTAAAAAAATATACAGTTAATTGAAAGATCTGTATTATAATATAAGCAGGACAATCATAGGTAATAATACAGTAGAACCATTCTACAAAATCTAGAATTGATCAAACCAATTTCAGGAATCAACTCCATTATTGTATTATAAAAATTCATAACATTATATGAGGACGAATATAAATTTAGAGATACAATCGGATACGTTTCTAAAAGTTTAAAGGTGGCGAAGATAGTTGAATTTATTGCATGCATGGATATCCGAACAATGAGGCAAGGAAAGGGTGGAATGTGTCTTTTCCCCCCATTAAAGGATATTTAATGGAGCACTCTTTTGTCCGCAGAGTGATGTGTATTTAATGTTTTTTAATGCCGAGGGCTAATTCTCTATGGTGATTCATTAAAGACTATTTGCACAGGAACGAGTAAGGTTCTTTCACTCGATAAGTTTTGTACAAATAATGGAAAGGAAACATCTGAAATGTGGAGGGCAGGGAGATGAAAACAAGAGACCTTCATTAGCTCAGCTGAGCCTATAATCGAGAAATTTAGCTCCAGAGTTTTTCTTATAAGAAGTGAGATTAAGTAACCAATTCCAATATTTTTAAAAAATTTTAAGAATACACGATGATTGCCTACTGTTGGTCTGTAATCAGACTGAAAAGCTCTGCTATTAACTTTAAGCAAATGGAAACAGTTGATAAAAGTTGCAGGAATGCGAGAACAAATGGAAGCTCTACTATTAACAAATTAAATCTCTTATGTTTGATCCTGTGTTTTGGTCCTATCTTTTCGAAAAGAAAAGATAGTGCACCTGTAATTCTACACTCATGAATTGATGAAACGTTTTAGACTTTTTGGGTTCTTCTTTTATTTCTTTTAAAGTTTCGGCCTGAGGGTATAACAAAGAATCTAAGTAGACAGATTTAATAATAGAAAATTATGAAATCTTTCGACGACATAAGGCATAATGGAAATGTATCGAAATTCAAGGCATCTTGTCTTTCTCAAAATAGCTCTCTTGCCGTATAATTAGTTAAAAGGAAGGGATTCTGTAAAATAAGTATGTACAGGCATCAAATTATGTAATAAAATATCTTTTTTCATTCCCAATACAGATTTGCTTGTCAAAATTTCCGATGTTTTTTTTCCCTTCTAAGATTATAAAAACAAGTTTTGATCCCTCCTTCTCCCTGTCTCGTCGGAAATTTTCACAACAATCTCCACCCCAGAGTTTGTGAACCCCTGAACTCAATACTTTTAACGCAAGTTATGTACATTAGAACTAAGAGAAATCTGCACATTCCGGTGATTTCATTTGTACATGATGAAGTGAATATTCAAGAGGAACGATTCTGTTTAAGCATATATTATGTTCTGTACAAAGGATTCTAAAACATTGTTACGTTTTCGATAAATTTTTTATCGGATAATTTTCTTATCCAATGTTAAGAGCAGAAGAGGCTCTACGCTGGAATTTGAGATGAACGCAAAATTCAGAAAATACGAGCACATCTGTAACAGATGACTTCAATACAGATATAGATTTAATTTGATGAAAAATTTAAGTATATTGAACAAAAAGGCTAATAATAGAAAAGGGCTTTAAGGAAATTTTTAAACGCCAGACCTCTACAGATAAAATATTTGAAGTTGAACATTAAGAAGAGAAAAGTTTCACACCGATCAAATCACATTTCAAGTGTAATTGATAGTTTATGGATATGATCGCAATTAAAATTTGAAAGTCTCTTTGAAATTTAAGTGTAAAATTTTCAAATTAGAAGAAATATCGACTTTGCTCATTTTGGTGATGACTGATCCATATGGGATTTTTACCAGAGAATAAATAACTCACTTGGGAAATTTAATATTCTTTAATCATTACAAGAATTTTATCTGTATCTGAAGCTTTAAATTTTATGATCCACGCTCTCTCAATATGGCATTTTAAGAAAAAAGCGAAAAATAAAACGAACTATTCATTAATTAAATGGAGAGGAGAAATTTCTTTGAATGAATTCATCACTGGGTTTTGCTCGAATAAGTGGGATTCAATAAAAGGAAACGATAAAAGATTAACAACTCGCAAATGAAAGACAAACTTTTCTCAGTTTAATTAAAACTCAGAACATTAAACGGCTTCAATCTAGAAAGTCTTCTTCTTTAGTTAAATAGCCATGAAAACTCTTAGGAACTAAAAGATGGTGAATGTTAATTTTATTACAATCCTAAGTCTCGTTTGGGCGCAAAATGACTCTAGCAGTTGATGCGCCCTAACACTCCAATCACCCAAGTCTCATTGCAAATATACCTTCAAAGTGACTAAAGCAAAAGGAAGGAGAGCAAGTCTTCTCTTCAGAAATCAAATACAGCATTATAACGATAGTGCCATCTAAATACCACGATTAACAAATGTTTACTTCACCTATTTAACAACTTATGTCGAGCACTGAGAAAATAGTCTGTTTTTCTTCGACTATTTTGAAAAGATTATAACTAACTCCACAGCAGATACGCATAAGTTTGAATTCAATATTACATGTTTACATTAAGATTCTCAGTGCCAGTACTAAATATCTCATCGACAGACTTTATTTTCTTTACTCTTTCTTTATATCTCCTGAAAAAGTCTTCTACGATTTCTAATTCAAAGTGCTTCAATGATTATTCCAACTATTACACAATGTGTTTCAAAATATTTTTACATATTTTTTTTTATTTTACAATTAAATTCAGAACACTTTTCCCATAACCCATTCAAGAAAATGGAACAAAACAATTTCAAGGTTTTAAAGTGGGGACTAATAATCTCGGACAATAAAGGTATTAATTTTACAACGAAAAGCAGCTTAGTGGAGAGAGTGAAAAGTTCTTGCCCCGTCCCTCCAGTCCATATATTTTTGATAAACTGTTTCTTCGTCTTAAAAGCTTTCTCTCCTTTGTTCTTAAGGCTCAATTTTATTTAGAGACCCGGCGGTCCTTCCATTTCTGTTCATTTCCCATCCAATCAAGGCGAAGGAGAGCAAGGATCTTCCCAATTAGGGAGTCGGGGTTTTTCGTCCACCCTTCTACCGAAAAATAAGGGGAAAAAACTCGTGACATTAATGGACCGATCAATCTTCGGGTCCGACAATCAGAATGATAAAGAGCAAGAACAGAGGGAGAGCGAGAAAGAGAGAAAAGAGAGTCAAGTCGATCATGTCTGAAGAGGAAAAAGAGATATAAAAGGAAAAAAAATTAAATAAATTCCCTACTGAGACAACAAATTGATACGGCTAATACACACACACACACACACATACACACGCGCGCGCACACGCACACACACACGCACACACGCCCTCACACACAACAAACACACATACACCATACGCCGACACTGACAAAAGAATTTGAACATCCTTTTACGTACATTGAAATACTGTTTATTTCATCAAGAACATGGAAGAGGAATGCATATATGAAAAGAGAATATTTATTTGAAACATCGATCGCATTATCATTTGTTACATTACTCTAATGAAGTTGAAAACTTTGCCAGCTACTTTGAGCGTCAACAAGGCCATTAAACACTGTCAGAGTGATTGATAACCACAGAAAGTCAAAGAAATCTAATTGGTCAGCTATTACGAGAGATTGGAAAAGTAAAACCAAGTACTGCTTCTATATTTTTAGCCTATTTTTAGCTAGGCCAAAATTAAGATTGTTGTAAATCCAATTATCTTTAATAAGATGTTTGCGAAGCAATCTACATAGTATACAATATCATTTTTCGCTTGCAAAAGACTTCAATTTTCATGCTTATAGCAAAATAACTGAAATTATTTCAAAGCAATTAGGAAATATCATGTCAGCGGATATTTGTTTATTAGAGATGACAAATTTCACAAAGTAAGTACAAGTTTCATTTACAGTGAAATGTGCAAAAGCTGACCTACTAATCAGAGTTATTTTCTGATTGTTATTTTACTATGATTCGAAAATTAAGTTCTTTTCTCAGTACCCAAAAACAAAACTTAAAGACGCCAAGCATAAGAAATTCCCATGAATAAAATTTAAACTTCAAAATACGTACGGAAAAAAAACTTCACTAAAGAGATGCAAATAAAGTTTGATGATTTCAATACTTCATTATTAGAAGTAATTTAATGCTTATTTATTAATACAATTAAAAAAAGTCGTGACATTAATGGACCGATCAATCTTCGGGTCCGACATTCTTAAAGATAAAGAGCAAGAACTAATCAATTTTTTTAAAATATATCGAATTTTGAAGGTATGACATCTTCAATAACTATTTTATTTAACAAAGACTGCCCATTATTACGTCCTTAATTGCTTCCTTCTCATTATTAGCTATGCAATTGCTAACGATCCTCAAAAATTTTAGGGCATTACTTTTTTATGGTTTCTATTGAGAGATTTTTATTTAAATTTTAATTAAATACGAGTGAAATCTTTTATGACAATATTTGTAAGAAGAATAAACTCTTTGCACCATGTCTTCGGATATCGCATTATAAGGATTCCCAAAAAGAAAAAAATGATGAAGGCATATAATAAAAAGATCTTGGAGGCAAAACACGAACTAAATTAAAGAAATATTTCGTCATAGTCAATAAAGAAAATATCGCAAATTTGTGAATGTAAAGCTGTTCATTTTCATTAATATAATCAGAAGGGAGAGAAATGTTTTAAGAATAATAATTTAATTATGACTAGCATATACTCAATCCTATATTATGAAATCATTTTTAGTAGAAATTTATTAAGAAAAAAATTTATAATTAACAAATGCTATGTGGTTTTAAGCGAATTTTGACGCTAACATTCGAGATAGAAGTTACGCTTAAATTTTCCCATTTGCCTTATTAAACTTTCTATGGATATCCGTTACTATATTGACATCTTTAGATTTATTTTACAACCAGAATAGTTAGAAATGTTCTAATTTCTAACGATGTTGTTATGCTGTGAAATTTTATTTATGAGATTTCGTTGCTATCCAGATAATAATTTCTTTGAAATATTTTCGTATTCGTTTTGCGAAAGCTCTACAATTTTTCGATGAATTTTCATAAACTGCACTTAAGTTTTTTGCCCTATTTCCACAAAGAACAGACACATATGGGCACGGATGTTTTGATTTCTGTCGTCTCATCATCATATTCATGAACGATCCGTGAATCATCGCCCCATTAAGTCAAGAGAGCAAAGGACAAGACGCTAAGTTAGTCCAAGCGTAATTGTAAAATGTTAAATCCATTCTTGAACGGGAGAGAAAGTTGTTATAGCTCATTTCCTTAAAACATATTTGGTTATTTTGAATTACATTCTGATTGTATGAACAGAATGGTCTTGTTTTCTTTTATTTTAAGAACCCAATATATAATTGGTAATTATCGCAGTCTTTAAATTTTTCTATCTTCGGGCCAGGGAATCATCACACAGTGAGGCGAATCTGGCAGTTTGCCTTGGTACGTTTCACTATGTAGCGAATAAATCTTTTCCATATGCTGGCCCACATCGGCTTCTTTACAAAGAGACTATTAAGTCAGTCTATAACACATTTTAGCCTACCTGGAATCAAAAGTCTACTTAAATTCCATACCTCAAATAATTTCTATGAAGAAAAAATTAAACTCAAGGTAATCCAAAGAATATTAGGTTAGTCGGCGCGGCAAAGTGTTCAACCTGTTTTCGGACTTTGTTTCACAATACTTACTATATGATGGATCAATACAGTTCATCTAGCGTTCATCCATCAAGCGTTCATTTACAAGTTCTTCAATTCCCTTCAAAACTCCCATCCTTATTCATTGGTGAACTTTAGCTTATTCTTTATTTTTATTTATTATTTTATCTTTTGCAGTTATAAGGAGTAATCGTTCATTAATAAACAACGTATAATGATCAAATTCGTTCAAAACTGCTTTTGTGATAATTTGGTTAATGAATTGTAATAATAAAAATAAAATCTTCTCTAATAAAATACACGCAATCCAAATTAAATTTGATATGTTATTAAAACGAATATTTTACAGAAAAGAAATTTACATTTTTCTTTGGTGACTGTTTATTTTTTTACGTTACTAATTTACACTCATTAGGCAAATGAAAATAATTAAACTAAGTGATTAAAAGTAAGTTTTCAAAACAAACAAGTTTTAATGGCTAACATATTAAAACAAGTAAACAGGACGATAAATATGAATAAGTTATAACCATTTAAAATAATGATGCTAAGCCTGAATAAATTCTTTAAAACAAACAAGGTGTAAAGAATTTGCGTAAGCATTACCATTTCTGATGCGTGCATGCATGCGTGCACTCGGATGAATGAGAGTAGAGAATGGGGGTGCGGTGGAGGGGGGGGGCGGTCATCCTATTCGTTCTCCTCCGTTCTTACCTCATTAGGTGGCGGTGCAATTATTCCGTCGAGGCGATGAGTGATTTCTGCGTTATGCTTGGGTTCCATCAGTCAAAAGGTAGGCGAGCGAGGGCGTTGTAGCGCGTGCGTCAGGTGCCTCCATCTATCTGAAAAGAGATGAAAACAAGGTTTTGAGCGAGCGTCACCTGGCGTCGCGAAGCGTTTTCATTCGCCAGCTGTTGCCGAACCGAAAAAAGACATTTCCATCCAACGCTTCCTCGTGATTGGAATCGTGACAAGAAAGATTAACGTTAAAAATTGGAAGTGCCTTTAAATGCCTGCCAATGACTTGGAAAGGAGGCAGTGGCCCCCAAAAAACTATTTCTTAATGAGTTAAAGAAAAAAAAGAAGATAAAACACGTCGATATTAAATGAGGAAGCAACCGATTGGCAATTGCGTCATAAGGCATCTTTTTAATAGTTCGGCTTGCAGGTGAAAATGTAAAATTTTCAAACTGGCTTTGAAGTTTGTTTTTTTTTTCCCCTTTCCTTTTTTAACTTCGCCCCCCGATATAACCAGTGAAGATCCATTTTGGTAATCGCTCTTGCAATTTTCATCGCACACTTTAAGAGGAAGCCAAAAACATCCGAGTCATCAAAGTTATCGATTCCCATGCGATGTTCCTGCCCATCAAATAAATCATAAAAGACAACGATATTATCGTCGCTGACTCCTGATACAATGCGTGATGATTAATTAACAGAGAGCAAGCTTTCAACTCTTTAAATGTCATCTTTTATCAAATAAAACATACATCATTTAACTTTCTTGTCTTTCATCCAAAGGTAATTATAGTGGATTGCATTTTCTAATCTCTCATACAATCATCATTTTTCTTTCTATTACAGCAATTTTAAATCTTCTATTAATTTGGGAAATCTTTTAATAAATCGTTTCCTGGCGGAATGATTGGCTTTAACTTACTCAAAAACCATTACGTAAGTTAAAAAAATCTCGCTCATATTTTCAAAACGTATTTCAATAACTTAATAAAGTTTTAAGATGATGTTCTAATTTAAGGTCATTAAATGAGCTTTTAAATTTCTGAATAGAATTGCTTTCTATTCATATACATTATTATCTGGGATTGCCAATCAAATATAATATGCTATAAATCCTCAAGAAATTGAATCGATTTAAGAATTTTAAATAGTTATATGAATTCGTTTTCCCCTCTTGTCAATGAGGGAGCTCTGTGAATATGAGAAGTAATGTTTTTAGCAAAATAGTCCGATTTTCATTTTCAACTACCTTTACATAAAAAAATAAATCTATCTATCCATAACAAAATTAATAAATATTCAAAATTTCTTTTATTGAGCACATGAAATGATAGAAAATTTTTGAAATATGATTTGATTTCTAAGAAAACGGTAAAAAGTTATCTTAGCGCATTTAAACAACGACCAGCTGCATATGCGTAAAATTGACGGTAAAGTTTAGATCTACTACAATGGAAATTATAGATATTAAAATTTTCTATTTGGAGAGTGGAATTACGCACAATGTTTTTATTCTTCCTCCTGTAGAAAAAATTAAAAGCGGTTTCTTTTAACCGGTTCGGTGACCGAGAACGCTAAGGCGCAAGTCTTATCGCTCTCGAAATCAGCGTGTCGCGAGTTCGAATCCCGCAGAAGGCATGGATGTTTGTTTTCGTCCTTTTATTAACAAGCTTGGAAGACCAAGACTGTTTGACCTTCACGGCGAATTCGGAGGATACTAATCCCTGGATATCGGTAACATTTTCTTGATAACATAACATTTCCAACTTCCATGCGAATGATTTGGATTAGGGTTTATAGAGAAAACACCATGTATCGTTACCTATAATTACTCTCTTGGTCCGATAAGCGTTAGCTCTTCTGGTTGCTCATCGGTTAACATCTCTGGAAGAAAGTGCTGATACATGCGTATATCTTCAAATCGTTATGAAGAATTAAATGTACTGAATCATGAGCGAATCCTAATAATTTTGTCAGCCCATCTATCTATTCTTTGCGGTCTTCTTGACCTCTTCACCAAACTCTGGCAAGCATTTCTTCATTTCTTACTGGATGTGAATCGTTTAAGTAGAAACAGGGCCACGCTTTTTCTGCTCGTAAGCCTTATCAGCGAAATTATTTAAGTTTCACCTACCCAAGTAATGTCTCTGTAATAGTCCTATTGAGTTTTATATTCAGTCGCTGCTTTGTGTTTTTACATCATCTTACAAATCCGTCGAAATGTTCTACAAAATGTTCTTCATCGTAATAGCTGCACTATCCCTACACGTCAGTCGATATCTTTACACGGCCTAGGGTTGCCAATAAAATGCAATGGCGAAGTTCGATTTATTTCTTTTGACTCTACCGTTTGAATACGCGTTTTGTGTTGTACGTATACTACTGTACATCTTCATTCTTAAATGTTGATCCCTGAAAAAGGTTAAGAGGTGCATTCGAGGAGGATGTCATTTTCTCCCTCGTCGTCGAGGCAATCAAACAGAAGCTTCTGTACATTCAGACCAGAGTCAAGATTTTTAGGCCATGAACGGCGTAAGGACGTAATTCTTGCATTATAAAATACTTTTCAGAGCTTGAAATACTTAAATACATTAAGATCTTGTTAACATGTTTTATACATAACAAATAACTCTCAACAAGTTATCGACATCAAAAACAATACTGTATGTATTCTATATAATAACACGACGAGAGGCCGTCCTTCAGCAACTCTAAGCAAATTCATTGGGTATATCAGCAATAACAAACCTAATGTCGATGATATTGAAGATCAAATATGATCAGACATCATTAGTACAAAAGTTTTTGGAAAAATTATAAATTTTAGTTATGAAGACTTCTTATATATGGGTATAAATTCTTCTTGAACCTGTGAAATGACAGTTTATGAACTTATTCCTTATTATACATACAGTCCGTCCCAAAAAATTACGAACATTGGTTTTTTCTGTGTAATGGAAAGAATTCAACAAATTGTTAACATAGTTTATTGTTACTCTACAAGATAGGAAATTATTTCAATGCTGCTATATGTTTAACAGTCAGATCACATATGAAAACATCCGAAAAAAAAGAAACAGGCGTTTTTGCTGTCCCAAAAAATTATGAACATAGTATGAAAAACGTCAAACAATACAAAGAACGTATGAATTAATAATCAATAAACTTGCCATTTCTTTTAATCACTTCAAAAATACGATGTTTTATTGATTCAATGACTTTGCGCAAGTTCAGAAGTGGAATTTCCTCCCATGACTTTAGAACGGCCGTCTTAAGGTCCTGAACGGAATCAAATTGACGTCCATCCTTATAAACAGCCCTAACCAAGATTCCCCACACATTCTCGATTGGGTTTAAATCAGGACTCAATGACGGTCATTCTAAAACAGGGATGTGCTTTTGATTAAGCCATTGTTTTGTCGATGCTGATGCATGAATTAGAGCATTGTCTTGTTGAAAAATGTAATGCTCTCCACCAATACGGACAGCTTGTGGGAGTAAATGTTCGTTAAGCATCTCTTGATATGCCGTAGAATTCATTCTGCCATTGACGATTGCAAGTGATGACTTTCCGTTCATGCTGAAGCTACCCCAGATCATCAGGGAACCACCTCCTTGAACTCTCTTGCTGAAATATTGTTCTTCATGGCGTAGGTCGTGCCAATATCGCTGTAGTCCATCAGGTCCATCTAGACTGAATTTTTTTTCGTCACTGAATATCACATGTTCCCACGCCTTGTCCCAGGTCATGTGATCTTTGGCCCATTGTAGAAGTTGTTGCAGATGTGTTGCTTTAAGGGCTGGTCGTTGTTTGCGTTTCATGAATTTGATGTTTTTGTCGCTTCTTAAAATGCGATGCACACTTGATTTGGAGATTTCATGATCCAATTCTTGGGCTATTGTACGTGTTGAGCAATTTTTGTGGGTAGCTAATCGCACTACTTCTCGTCTAGTACGGCTAGTTGCCTTTTTCTTGCGGCCACTTGCGTGTTTGTCGCTTGCAGTTCGTTTCCCTTTCAAATATTCATTAACTGTCGATCTTGCACGACCAATTCTTCTGGCTATTTCAGCTTGTGAAACACCTTCAGATGCCAGGGCATCCATATAACCTTTTTCACGTTCTGTAACATCTTGTGAGAAGTGGTCAATTTTTTTTTTAAAACTTGTAGGACTACAAGCAGAGTTCCTTCTATCTATCTATATGCAACTTTCATGTTAATAAATGCTTCCACCTACTGCGAAATGATTCATGTTCTGTGTGTTCGTAATTTTTTGGGACATCACATTTAAGGTAGACTGGATGGTTTGTTATTTCTTACGTGCCTAAATATTAAACACATAATAGCAACATTGCGAGAAATGCCTATTTTGTACAGTAACAGTAAACTGTGTAAACAATTTGTTGAATTCTTTCCATTACACAGAAAAAACCAATGTTCGTAATTTTTTGGGACGGACTGTATAATGCATGACTATAAGTGATATTGCGCTAGTTTCGAATTTGATCCTATATAAGCAGCAACTAAGAGATCAAATTAATTCTATGAACAATTATTTTCTCAATTTGAAAAAAAAGTCGATTAAAATATACCATGCATATGCTTTTATTGACAAAACAAAAGGTATTAAATTTGTTGGAAGGGCAAACTATTAATTTGAGTCAAAATTTAGATAAAACCAGGTGAACTTTACGAACCTTAATTAGGATTTACCCAGAGATATCCTCTTTATTGTTTTAAGGTTATTCCATTTTGTGAACATAAAAAACATGCTCATTAAATGATCCCATCAATTAGAATTTTTTCCATAACATTTTCTTCCATGCATCATTCTAATGCAACACAAAAAATGAAAAGTTCTGCATAGATTTAAAAGTTACTGCCATCTTCCGACTCAGATTAACGAAAAACAAGGAAATTAAAAGGTTTTTCAATTTCCGCTGAGCAGTTGATACCGGAAAGCCCTACTTGCTATATTTTAAAATTTAAATATAAATTCCATAAAAAATATTGCGAAATTCACCTTAGTTAATCATCTAAAAAGAACCTGCAGAATTTCATGACATTTAATTTAATTATGTGTGATTTTCTGTCACTTATTGTCAAATAACAAATAATCTACAAGTTCAGCCTTGCTGACAAAATTATTTGGAATCAACCTAGCTAAAAATTCAGAGAAGGCATTTCTTGAGGTGGAAATAATGATTCCGAAATTTTGGAAATTAATATATCTGAACGGCAAATTGTAATGTTATGAAATTTCTTACACCTCTTTATTTCCCAGTGTTTTAATTAATGATCAACTTATTCCAATTCGCAGATTTTTATCAAATTCATTGGGATTTAGAATTTAGGTAATTTTAAAGCGTAGCCCTTGAACCAATAGGTGCTAAGCGTAACCAAAGAGATTTACAGTTCACACCATGCCAAGATGAATGTTTAGCGTATAAATTTGTGGGCTGAAACTATTTATAACACGGTATGGTGGACCATGAAATATAGATAAGCGATCAGTTAGCAGCGATATCGAAAATCGAAAGAGAAGGAACATTTCATGTGCCCAGGGCCAACCTCACATGGTTGGTAAAACAGGGATAAATCCCCGGAGCCCAAAGCTCTGACGTGAGAGGGTTCAGATAAGAAGTTTCTTATCGCAACACAGCAGGTGCAAGCCTTGACAGCGAACACTTTGAGAAATTCAGTGATTAGAAGCAGTGTATAAGAAGGAGTACAGGGAGCTGGGAAGAACTTTTGCCGCGGGATGGAGGGGGCGGGGGTACCTCATCACTCGTAATGAATCTACATGTAACCTTAAACTTAGATGCCAAATCCCTTTTCATGACGGTTCTCCGGTTTCTTAAACATTATTACCTTAATGAACGATCTCAGACACGGACGATAGGAGGAGAAACTCTACAATCGGGGCCTTTTTTTGAACTCAGGGAAGAGGGAGAACTTCTACAATCGGTTCTCCCCCTTCCCTGTTTGAACTTTAATAAAAAGAAGCCTCGCACAATACGGGATTTGCACAATTGAAAGGTTTTATCTATAAAGTAAATCGGCGCAAGGAATTTTGGGATTAAAAGTGGTACAATGATGATCTTTCAGCGGTGCACGCGTATGTTGCCATGGCTGGATACTGTTTTGTAATACTTCTTTTGGAACAGAGATATATAATAAAATAACATGAGACTATGGGGACAGCCACATATAATCAATGGAGAAGCTTTCCAATGCAAAAACTGTAGGAGATGAAGGTGAAGTCTGCCCTCACCATCTCTTAAATTTAGTAAGAGATGTATATAAGTAGAGACCTGAAAGACTTTAAGGATGCCACATTACTGGAAAAAATGAGGGATTTAGGTATAGGGGACATTCAACTAACCCACTCATTTATGATAATTTTTGAAGGAAAACGAATCCCAGATTCAATCAAGGTTGGATATTTGAGAGTTCGAGTTAGACCGTTCCTGCCGAATTCATTTAATGAGTAATGAATTTTAAAGGGGTAGTTGTCAAAGAACCAAGCACTGCGACCTCAGGTTTATTGTACTAGACCCAATGACGATGAAAGAACGATTATGAACGGGACAAACACAAACATCCATGCCTCGGAGGGATTCGAACCCGCGACGACTCGCTGGTGTCGAGAGCGGAAAGACCTGTGCCTTAACCCTCTCGACTACCGAACCGGCCGAATTCATCTATCTAAACAAGTCAGACGGATTATCTATCTAAGTCCTTACTATTTATAATTACTCTTATAGGCAGAAATATATTCTACACGGTATCCCATAAGTTTCCATACATTGGGAAAATAAATATTTTTTTTATGAAAACCTTTTTTATTTATCATAATTTAATATTTTATTTTTAATATTTTTATAATAAAGAACAACGAATTGAAATCATACTGAGGGTCGATTCAGGAAGCAGTCGCGAAGTTACAATCGAATTTAACAGATAAATAGATTTTTTTTTTCTTATGTAAGGAAACTTATGGGACACCCTGTATATATTTTATTCCTCTTTACCTTTTCGGTGTCGAGGATGTAAATGATCATTGGATCTAATGGAAATTTAGTCTAGCAGGATAACAGCCAACCACTAAGGCTTTCAGTAAAGGGACGTAAAGCCAACTTCGTCTTCCATAATTGTTAGTAAAGGGACAAACACAAGCATCCGTGCCTTCGGACAAGAACTGCGCTTTAGCGCTCTCGGCCACCGAGCCGGCCATTGAATATTATATGGATTATTTAAGGTCATAAGAGCTGTTGAGAGATCAAGTCAACAACTATCAACCTTTTCCCGAATATTTCTCTCCAGAATCTAAAAATTATTAGATTATAAGAATCTTTTCTACTGCAGCTCCCATTGAATGGGTCTTTTTCATTTCCCTAAATATTTTTATTGGCAATTACTGGGAATTTGACCCTCGTCAAAAAAAACTGTATTTTATCGCGTTTGAAAAAAATATATTTTTTTTTCATTTTAAAAAGAGTTTAAAATGTGCGGTAGCTTTAGCAAGGTCTTTTTTAATTGAAAAGAACTTGGATCTTCTTCAGTATACGAATATTCAATATTAAATTGACCACGAGAAAGTCGATGTACAAAACGTCGTTGGACTCCTTCCAATTTCTCAATATGACATGAAGAACAACCGTTCCAAACCACACAACAAAAAAAGCAAACGAAACTAAACCAATGCTCGAAACAAAGTATTCCGCACAACAGAAACACCACCACAACGTTGGCCTGAAAAAATACGAGAAATCCATCCTATCCGTAAAAGAAGCTATCACTATATGTTTCCCAAAAAGTAATCATAAATAACACCGAGAACCAAATGAGAATAAGCCCGGGGCAAAATTTCACCATTAAAATAATATTTAAATATAAAATAATTAACCTTTCCAGTAAAAGAAAGAATCATAGTTTTCTCAGAGTTAAATTGTGAATGATTCGCTGAGACCCAATTAAAAATTAAATTGATAGCAGTTTGAAGCTCTTCAGAGTCACCTGGACTCTGAATGCGTGTGAAAATTTTTATACCATCAGCGTATAAAGGAGATTTAACTGTAGTATATGCAGGTAAATCATTAATGCAAAGATTAAAAAGAAACGGGCCAAGTACTAAGCCTTGGGGAATACCTTTTCCTGACAGAAAGGGGTATTAGAAGTAAAATTATTAAATTTCATAAAAAAAACTGTCTTCCCGCTCAAAAACTCATCACCGAACTACTGAAGTTTGATGACATACCATCAAAATTTAATTTGGAAATCAAAATATCAAAATTCAAGCTATCATAGGCTTTCGAAAGGTAAAATAATCGTATCTGCCTGACCTCTACCTTTCGTAAATTATTTCAAGTAGTTTGAAAAAAAATAATATTAAATTTCACAGATTTTCCCTGAATGAAACCATGTTGGGATTCAGAAAGAAAGGAACTGAACCAACTCCTAAGAGTAGGTAAAATAGTATAGTCAAAAAGCTTGCCCAAGCATGACAAAATAGAAATAGGTCTACAGTTAGAAAGAATAGGAGTATCTCCTTTCTTAAACACCAGATTCAAATAAGTTCTCCTCCAAATATCCGGAAAACAAGGAAGTCTTCAACGACAAATTAAAAATATAAAGCAGATGCGGAAGCAGGACGGCAGACAACCTCTAATTATAATAGGATGCATATAATCAGGTCCAGATTATTTCTAGGTATAAGATGTGTAGCAGCAGAAAATAACAAAATATTACTTAATAATAATAATAATAATAATAATAATAATAATAATAATAATAATAATAATAACTGAACGAACCATGATTGCCATACAAGACTAAAATCTACAGAAAACGCATCAAAGGAACCATCCAACACGTCATAGCCAGTTGCAAATACTCATACAGACAGACTATTTACACAAATTTGGTTTGGTTTGTTTGGCATTAACGTTCTTTTCAACTGCCATGGTCATTTCAGGACGGCGTTATAGGGGCCGCAAATTTTGCCTCGCAAGGGTTCTTTAACGTGCAGCCGGCAAACGGCTACACGGGACCAACGGCTTTACTTCCCTTCCGATGGAAGTGCGTGATCTCAGGACTTTCCTCCTGAAAAAGTCCTCGTCGTCCTCGGCCGGGGTCGAACCCGCGTCTTCGGGCATCAGAAGCGATTACGCAGCCACTGAGCCACCGAGGCCGATCTATTTACACAGACATAACAAGATAGTCAACATCATAGCCTGTATCAACATATAGCTAAGATACACAAAATTAAAGGTCATCACACAAATTATATTTTGATGTAGCTACAATCACTGACAAAACTATCCCTCATAACAAATCAAGCATTACGCTCGTAGATAACAAAAAAAAAAGTGACGTACATAATAGATATCTTCATTCCAAATACACACAATTTACAAAAGGCATACACCGACAAAATTATAATACCCCGAAAAAATTATACGGATTTTGCACACGAAATAAAACGTCTTTGGAGAGTTATCAGAGTACACATTGTTCCAAGTACTAAGCCTTGGGGCTTTCTTTCTCTCACTGGGGTTATTCCACACTCATTATACAAAAGCCTGTCAACAATGAATTTAAACCCACACTTATACAAAATCTTATAGAAAGCTACAATCCTAAACACTTGTCACATAATAAGGAAATTCCTATACCCAAACATCAATATCTCCACAAGCACGTAATTTTTCCCTTCTTTGCATTTGAACCCCTTGGGCTTGGTCCTCTCTTGGCTTCCACACTTGATTCGTGTTTGGTTTTTCCAAAACAATAACAACAACAACAACAACAACAACAACAATACTAATAATAATCTCCCCAACTAATGAATTATTATTTCCCCATTTCCCCTCTGTTTATTAACTTATAAGATCTTAACTGGTCGCAAATGAATTCCGTGATGCATCCGCGCATGTCTACAGTTGTTGACATCGTGTCCACCAATAAAGCATCAATTTACATTTCTGATATTCAAAGAGACCAGACACAATCAGCCGATAGTATTTAACAAGATTCGTTAGCAGTCGGCTGAAATCAGTGGGATTTTACAGGCAAAGAATACTGTACTGTTTACTTAATTTTGCTACACTTTGAATAGTGCTAACATAAACGATAAATTGATGTCCAAGAGATTTAACATGGGCTTTAACTGAAGGGTCTTATTTTTGAATTTTAAGTTTCGCCAGAATTGACTCACTTCTCACCCATCGTCTAGTGCATATGATATAGAGGATTTGGTAGTAAACGTCATGTGAATTTCACGGAGAATTAACGTTATGATTCGATGTCAAGATAAATCGATGGGGCTGAGAGACACTACTTAGTCGGCACGGTTGAGTTAAATGATCCATTGACATTGATACGATATAAAAGCAGAACGTTTGTTGACGATTGATGGATTCAACGAGCAATGAACATTTCAATTGAGCCGTATTACAGGCGAAATTGATTCGTATTTCGCCGAAATAGCCAAGAACGTTTATTTGGATGGATTTACTTGGAAACAAATTAATGTCTCTGCATGGCACAATAAAACATTATGATAGCCATTCATTCAGAGGCTAGTGGATATTCAGTATATCTCTTCATTCACGACAATTAAGTTCCTGAAGAATGCTGCGAATCACAAATCGAAAATGACAAGATTAACAATATACAGACCCCTTTAGACACTCCAAGATTCTCTCACTTTTCGTAAATTTGAGTTGCTTAAGGAGGCACAATATATATAAATGATCTGCACATTAATAATGATAAGTGCAAAATTAATAAAATTAAGTGACCAAAGAAAACTGTCGAAAAATATGAAATAGTTACAGGAAGAGAGTGGCTCTTGCAAAACTGCCCCTCGTGAACTCTTTTAATGGTGTCGGAATTATTACGAATGCCTTTACCGAAAAAATTTTAAAAAATTACTAAAGTTACTGGAATATGAGAATTTAAAAGCTACAGAAAATTTGATAGCTACAAGATATTATATCAACCTTAAAAGCATATGCGTACATCTGCTGGAACAAGCAATAAAAAAAACTACCAAGATTCAAGTAGAACAATTTAAATCACGCGATATGATTTTTCTCGCTAGGTTCCCAAGATTTTTTTTATTGTTCGCATAACCCCGGCTTCAGGAATGATCAAAAAACGTTACTTAAAACGCTGCAAATTTGAATAATTTTAACTTCTCAACATTAAAATCTACGCATGGTAAATTTAAACACCCTTAGCTGTATTTTGAATGGCCTAAAAAAGAACAGCATAACGGGATGTAGTAAGTTTTTCCCTCTGATCTTAATTTCGAAAATTCTAATCCTAAATTTTTGGCGTAGTTCTACAACCTCCACAGTGAAGTTCGAATGCAGACTTAGAAACTGACTGGGAGAAGCAAACACCATTTATTAGATTTCACGAAATTACATTCGATTAATCCCCTTTTCATTTCACTTAATTAAATTCCTAACAGAAATTGCCAATGAGTGATTGACATTCAATAAGGGTCGTCGGTGGAACTTCAGCGGAGTACATGGTCAAACCATATTTCTAATGGGCTATGTTAAATTTAACAAGTAAGGACCGGTTGCACCAACGAAATAATTTTTTTTTGTAATAGGATTTTTTTTCTTTCTTAACTCTAATGAGTTATGATATTTAATGGAAATAAAGTAATATTCAGCTGTATTAATATTTTTATTTCGAATTTTTGCTTAATGCAACTTTTATATTCAGAATTCATATCTATAAAAACGGCAATAATTCATGAAATAACTACTAGGGTCATTCACCGTTTTTGCTTTTACGATTTAGCGACCTTTATTTGTAATGTACAAATTGTTCAAGTGTACCTTAAGAATGAGTATTAATTACATGAGAAAGTCGGGAGGAAAAAAAATTGATAAAATTTATTTCAATGTAAAACAGAATTTTAATTTTTTTCCTCGTAAAATTTTGATAAGTGGATTTAATTGGGTGAAAGCTACTCAAATTTTTTTTTTTATCAAATTCAGTGAGGCAGAATAACTTGGAGTCTCCTTGGTAGACCTTCTTATTCAGAGTATAAATTAATTTAATTTTAAATTAATGTTTGGTTTGAATATTCTAATACGCTTCTTCTGCTTCTCAAAATATAACTTAAATACGTTAAACCTGGTTAGGTGATTGAGAAGCGTAACTCGTTTTCTAAAGAAATCGTTTATACGCATTCGCAATAACCACAATGTTAAAGAAAATTCTGGAATAAATGACAATTAGTGAAATGATATCTTCTTCAATTTTTTCCCATTAAAAATAATGAACTTCTTCTTTGGGATATCTGTAAATGTGGTTTTAGGCGTTGAATAGAAATAAATTTAGTTCGGTGATAGTATCGAGCTGTTTGTCACAGACGATAACGCTGCTAAGCTTTAAAGTGCGCGAAATATTCGGACACTAGATATAAATTCGAATTTTAATCGTTAGAGTAAGTATATAAGCTACATCGTTGGAAACAGAAAAGCACAATGTCTACTGTAGGCCTATACGAGAGTAGCCCAGAAAGTAATGCACCACAATGAACACAATGAAACTTATACACACGAAAGAATGATGTTTAATTCCTATTTTTTCACAATCTCCGTCCCGTTCTATGGCCTTCCTCCAGCGAGACACAAGGGCGTGTATGCCTTGTCGGTACCAGTCCTTGTTCTGTTCAGGCAGCCATGTCTTCACTATGCGAATCACCTCTTCGTGATCCTCAACATGTCTTCCACGAATGGCATTCTTCAATGGCCCAAACAAGTGAAAGTCTGAGGGCGCTAGTTCAGAGCTGTAGGGTGGATAAGGTAACACTGTCCAACCCTGTTTCGTGATGCGTTCCGACGTCCTCAAAAGGGGGTGAGTCGGGCGTTATCGTGTTGAGCGTTATCAGCTGGGTTGTTATGGCGTCCAAGTTCTTGAAATTGGTTAATGTGTTCACATATGCCTCAGAATTAATTGTGCTGCCTCTCGGCATCACATCAGTGAGTAAGTATAACACTATCACAGTCCCAAAACGCAGTGACCATGACCTGTGTGACCAGCAGAAGCAATTACTTTGATTTTTTTTCTTCTGTGGAGAGTGCGGATGACGCCATTCCATCGATTGTCGTTTAGTTTCGGGCTCAAAATGGTGCACCCAGGTTTAATCAGATGTCACAATCCGGGACAAGAAGGCTTCCCCCTCAGCTTCAAAACGTTGCAGCAACTCAGAAGAAATGTTTTTCGAATGTTGGGGACAGCGCGGAACCCATCGCGAACACGTTTTTATGTAATCAAGAGCACGGATGATTTCACCCACACCTCCTTTGCTGATTGACAGCTCCAGCGCCAACTGCCGAGCCGTTCTGCGTCGGTCCTGACGAATGAGCGCATCAGCACGCCGCATCTTGTAGGGTGTGACAGCCCAGGATGGCCGCCCCGACCGCGGCAAATCTTGGAGTTCCGCCGAACCGCTTTCTGATGGCCTCATCCTCTGTGCCCAGCGACTAACCGTACTTCTGTCGATTGCTGATGCTCCATAAACTGCACATAAATGTTTGTGAATGTTTCCAACCGTTTCTTGCTCTGCAGTGAGAAATCCAATGACGTTGTTCCATTGTTGCACGTACGCTATCTGTCAGAAGAAACGGAAAATTTGCGCGCGCACTCCGAAAACTTCAAAGAATACATATCTCAAGTTGCGCATTCGTACCATTGTTGGGGACGGAGAAAAAAATTGTGGTGCATTACTTTCTGGGCTACCCTCGTACTTTACCAAGAACGTTTTTAAAATCGTTTTAAAGTACTGTATTCCAGGGACATGAAAGCTGGTGGACAGGAGGAGGCAGAGGGCCGCTGCCTCTTCCAAAAAAAAAAAAGCTTTGCGATAAACACATATATTAAATCAACAACCGCAATAATACAAGAGATTCGAATAAAACGAAAGCTTGATTTTATAATTTATATTAATGCTACAATTAAGCACTAAAATATTTTAACCGCCAACCACCCCTTCTACAGAGAAGTATTCACGAAATTTTAATTGTGTGTTTTCTTACTTATGTCTGTATTGTTATAAAAAAGCTAAATATTATTAAAATATAATTTTTATCTTTCAATCTAAACGTTCTTTGCTAATTTGAATTAATCCATATACAAAACATGAAATATGTCTCTAGGGAAAGGATTGCAGGACAATTATTATAATCCGTTGAAAAATACGTAAAAGAAAAAAAAAGGTAAACATATCTCTTCTGTTTAGGGACAGGATATTATTTATTTTATCTACAACCGCATTTAGTGCTACCCATTTTAATTCACTATTGCAACATTTTGCTAAGCATTTTATAGTTAGAAGGATTAAATTGGCTAGACTATAATAAAGAGAATAGTGTTATTTATTTAGAGAATCATATTGTTTTGCCCTCGCATGCAAGAATTAAATTCAGTGACCCCTATCACAAATTACCATCTTACACTTATGCATTCCTTGCATCCGTACAGTTGATATTAAAGGAGCTAATGAATGAAGATTTTGCACTAACATTATAAAAGAAGAATATTAAAGAAACACAGCTAAAAATATTTACATTCATTTTCATCATTATGGGAGTAAGTTTAATACAAATTCAAATTCATTTACCGATATTTCAACAAAAAATGTTTTTCTTAATGAATGATGGTAATTTCATTTTCCAATCCAATTTAATGATCCTTTCTGCGGGTAGACATTTAAAAGCAATCGTTGTAGGATTTTCATAATCATTAGAGAAATGGGGAGCGATTCTCTTTCTGCAAATGGAAAAATAGAAATGGACAAAAAATGGGAAAACTTAAGAAGCTTAAAAAAAAACATCGTCATCTAAATTAATTTCCACCGAGTTAAAACACTGGAGCCTCGCAGGCGATACACAGATAAATTCGTCGACATGGATAGAACGGGAAGGAAGTGGGTGGAGGGTCGATAGGTGGATGGAAAGATGGGATAGAGAGAGAGAGGAAAAGAAGAGATGGAGGGAGGTAGAGCTAATTCAACGAAAGTAATTTTCCCTGTCGAGGGATATTTTGTGCGGAGTGGTTCGTGGCGCTCGCGACCTCGGAAGCGGGCGGAGGAAGTGATCGCCTCTGCAATTAGGCTCCAAAGGAAAAGTGGAACAGCGCCCGCAGGGAGAAAAAGCCAAGAAATTTGGACGAAAACGAAAGCTTCGATAAGGTTTCACATGAGAAGAAAATAGAGTCAATGGAAAAATCCATTGGAATCCAACATCAGAGCCGTCAAACGTAGGAACAAAGTAAGGCAAAGCTGGGCCCCAGTGGTTGGGTGCGCGTGAGCTATCTATCCGTCTATCGATTGCCCGGCGACTCTCTCGTCTCCCCTTTTTTCCTCCTCATTTCTATTCCTCCGTCACGTTCGTCTCGCTCTTCCTTTTCCTCCTATTTGCTTTTTTAAATTTTTTTAACGTTTTTTTCATGAATTTTCCATTCACTTTGAAAGGAAGGCTTTTATTTTTTGACGTATTTAAGGAAATCCTCGTGGTAAGCCACTGAGCGAAATTAATGAGACAAGTCCCTGTAGTTTTAGACTTTATAATTTCTGAAGTGATTTGAAAGGAAGGGAAAGAGCTACAGCTACCGGAAACTGCTAATCCGATTTCGGTGCGAATGTTTAATGAGGAAGATTTTAAAAAAGATGACACCTAATTCCTACAAAATCTGGACACTAACAGAAAACATGTACAGGAAAATGTTAGCCACTTTAATTTCATAGATTGTGTCCCAAATTCTTGCTAATTGTTTCGATATTTGGCCCTTCTTTTAAGTAAGAATAATAACATTTGGACAATTTTAAAACAAAAGTTTCTATCTAAATCCCGCTGTGATCATGTCATTAGCATAAGCTGGGCAAAAGAATAATCTTACGGCATAAGAAGAACGGAAAGAATTAGACTAATTAGGATAAGTAATTTATTCGAAAAGAAATTACATCATGAAAAATTAAACAGGAATTTGGTGATGGCTAATATACAAACTTGCTAATTAATGAATTCCGATTGTTTTCAGATCCTTTTAAGCTGAATCTGACTAGTATGGGTGCGAGTTTGTTTTTTTCGTACTCTTAACGGGATGTTGTGTTGACGAGAGGCAAATAACGAAGGAGAAAATTTGACATATCTAAACCTATTCAATTACGTTGCATCAGATTAGAATCAATTCAGTTTTCGACAACTGAATTACCGATTCCCATTCCCTAATGATGTTGGAAAAGGAATCATCCTGCCGTGCATAACCCTTTTACTCTATTGATTTTCATCAGCATGGTTCGGTCCTTCAATTACATCGCAAGCAAGATATCGATTTCTTTGATAAAAACATACTTGTATAGGAATAATATGCTCAGCTCAGGGCTATAAGGGGAGCAAAATAGCGTCACTAATTAGTAAAGTGTTAAAACGCAATATACCCTGCAACCATTATTATATATTCCCTTCCATTGAAAAATTGATTTTTCTCCCATTTTCTCCAGAAAGTGTTGACCTGCTAAGACCAGAATGTCAAGCGAATGAATTCAAAGAAAGGAGCGACAGAGGATGACGTAATCGATAACCGCAGCGAGCCCTCTACTTGGTGCTCCCTCTAAGGGCGATCATTATTACAATGGAAAAACCTGTGGAAGACGCGCTGCAAATGGCTTTGTTCACTTGACGCAAATAAAGAGCAGAGCCCATTAGCGTTTCTATATTTATATTACATCAGTGTATCCCAGAATAAATTTCTCGATCTTGAATTTCTCCATAGAGTAGGTGGCTCTAACCGCATTTACTCGGAAAGCATTGCGCCTCTGAAAGCTCATTAGGAGACTCCAGCAGACACTTAAAGTGTACACGCCATTTCCTCCTAATTGATTAAATCAAGCAAAGAAAGCTGTCTATTCTAAAAAAAAAACTTGGAAAAATAATTTTAAAAAATAATTGTGAATTACATCCATCAGCTAAGATCGATTACTGTCAACGAGACAGTTTTCATGCTGCTGAGACAAATATGCCTTAATTACTGATTTCTGTGGTTCAAATAAGAAATCACATACTGAAAGAATAGTGATTCGTTTTTTGGGATTTTTTTCATCAATAGGGTACATATGAACATTTGAATACAGTTGACTCAATATAAATATTTGAATAAGCTGAAATAATGTTAGTTACATTGCTTTGAAATTGTAGCAAGATAAAATGAAGAGCATATCCTACGCAGCGAGGCTAATACATGGTCAGGGACAAATCTAAAAGTTTTGCTGACTGAAATATTTGATGTCCAGGCAATTGTTGGTCAAAAATGGAGAGATGAAATGCAAGTCAAAGGCCAAAGGAAATGTGTGGACTATGAGAAATATTATATTATGAGTTAGAAGTAAAATTTTAAATACGGAATTACAACTGATTTTAAAGGCTGTCCTTTAAAGACGGATTGTTTGCTTGTTTTTTTTACTTCCTTGTACGAAAATATACATTTTAATCATCCCTGAATCCATTTTGACGTATTTCGGCGAGACATCTCTACGTACGTATGTACGATTGAGTGTGTATGTCTCGCATTTCTCAAAAACGAAATTCTTTAAAATAGTTATCAGTTGAAGAATTCAATAGTAAAAAATATATGATTCTAATAAATCTTTTGTGTAGACTTACATTAAGTGTGCTTAACTTAACAGTCAGATTGCCCCAACATATAATTCCATATAAGAAATATGGATAAATAAAAGCATAATATATTAATCTGCACACTTGAAATGAAATCTAATTTCTGCATCTAGCTAATGATCCTATAAGGTTTGGTTTGGTTGATATTAACGTCCCTTTCAACTACTATGGTCATATCAGGATGGCGTCATAGGGGCCGCAAATTTTGCCTCGCAAGGGTTCTTTAACGTGCACCTGGTAAACGACTACACGGGACCAACGGCTTTACTTCCCTTCCGAAGGAAGTAAGTGATCTCGGGATTTCCCCCTGAAAAATCCTCGTCGTCCTCAGCCGGGATGCGTACTCGGGCATCAGAGGCGAAGGATCCTATAAATGGAGAAAGTTTCTGTACTACGTTATGAACTTGTTTGGACCAGCTCAGATTATCTTGAAACCATATACCTACTATTTTGATCTCAGTTTTCCTCGTCAGAGTTGATCGTTAATTTTAAATGAGAAATTATTAAATAATTATTTATTTGATTTTATTAAGTAAAAAAATCATATGCTGATTTTGCAACATTAAGTGTCAAATTATTTTCTAATAACCAATTAATTATAAGTGAAAGTATTTGGTTTTCATTGAATTCCAGCTCTTGTAAGTTTGATGCTTTTAGAATTAAACTAGCATCATCTGCATACATTGCTATAAGTAATGAGGGTGTTTTGGATGGCACTCAAGGTCAAACCTGTGTTAGGATAACAGTAGCCAAGTATCAGAAAATGTTAGAGGACTTTCTTTTGCCTTTTGCTGAACAAATATGAGGACCTTTCTTTGAATTCCAGAAGGATAATGCCCCGATACACTCTGCAAACAGTACCTATGAGTGGATCCTGCCCTACAGGGTTCCAGTTATAATAGAATGCTAGCTCTATCACCCGACTTGAATCCGATGGAAAATATATGGGTACAGCTACCTCGTGCTGTTTATGCTGGTGGACGCCAATTCTCAAATGTGCAGGACTTAAGACTGCCATTATTGAAGAATGAGACAATCTTGATATACAGGGTGTCCAAAAAGTCTAGTAACATGGTAGGCTAGATATCTCAAAGCTGGCAGATAGGCAAGATCTGATGAGTGTGGTTTATAGGTAATAGGGGGGGGGGGGGAATTTATTGCCGCACTCAAATTTGACTTTGACCCCCAGATTTAAGGTCATCCATTTGCTAACTCGAAAACTATTAAAGATAGAGAAAAATTTCCAGTTGCTACCATGTAGAGCAACACCACATTAGTCTAAAAACAATTTTTAATCACACCCTTCCCCTTGAAAGATTTTGAGAAAGGGTCACTCAAGGTCAGCTTGGGCTGGCCAGGTTGGCTGAGGTTTCTAACACATTTGAATTACAGTGAAGCACACCGTTGGGCATTTTCTTTCCTTGAGTAAAGAAAAAGTGAGTAAGTTATCAAGACCAGGTTCATTAAAAACCTTTATCAGCTCTCAAAGTGAGTAAGTTATTTTTGGGCCACACAGTACTTAAAAAACCTTGTTGATACAATGCCTGATCGGATATCTCAAGTTTTGTTGAAAATGGAATGTACTGTAGCTACATTGGTCATTAAAACATGATAACTTTATATGTTTTGGATAATGAAAAACATTTTTTTTTAATATCTTTGCAATTTGTTCATTTTCCTATGAAATCATGATAAATAAGCAGTCACGAATGGCATATTATTGTAATTTATTTTTTCATTCGGATTTGGCATTAAATGATTGTTAAAATTCAACTGGCTTTATATTGTACTCTCTGTACGGACCTTAATAGATCTAATAGTATTGAGTGAGAAGGCCTAATACTTAGTCCCTGCAATGCGAAGTTGCAATTATTAAATGACGTACTGTTTCCCGATAATTGACGCTATTTATCACTTGACATGACGTGGCATATTTAATTTAGTCAGTTTTCATTTTCTTGGATTCTTCTTCTTTATTCTCTAATTAACGATGCGCCTTTTTGTAAGGAAATTATGATTATTCTAAAATATTTTTATTTCCACAGTTGATTAATTTATAAAGATTTTTTTGAATAAACTATCACTAGAATCAAAATATATCATGGCTAATTGACAGATCACATTCGGTGACTATGCCGAGCCCTCACTATCCTATGCGAAACGAGTCAAGTTACAGGGTACCTAATAAAGGACTCCCTGATTTTAAGTGTAAAAATCTCGGAAACTGAGATCGATATAAAAATGAAACAAGTGGTCGACAACGCTTGTCGACCTTCTGGTCATATTGTCCTGTATCTGTGTGTCAGAATAAATAAAGTACATGGAAAAAGATTAATGAAAAGAGTTTCTTACTATGATGAGTCTTTTCTTTTGAACCCCGACCTTTACTAGAAAGTCGTAAAAATCTGATACTGAAGTTTTTAAATTAGTTACTTTTTGTTACAAATGTTGCCGAAGTGGCTATGTACTTAGCGCACTGAAATTTCATTCTGCGTTTGCGCTATCTCTGTGCTGTGAAAGCTGCACATTTTGAATCGATTGCGATGTATATGCAATGGCTGCTTGCAAAGGACAGTTTATAGCCTATTTCTCAGGTCCCGTACTACGACTACAGCGTATAGCACCACCTGTCGGCAACATTTGTAACTAATTTCGGAACTTCCGTATCAGATTTTTACGGCTTTCCAAATAACCATACTACTTGTTTCATTCTTCTATCGATCTCCGTTTCCGAGATATTTACACTTAAAATCAGGGAGTCCTTTGGTGGACACCCTGTTTACAGGGAATAGGGAGAACAGGAAGCGAAATTGCTAACTTGATTCAATGCTAAATTTATGAAATAAAAACAGCGCCAAAGCGGAAGAACGTTTGGACTGGTGAACTAATCGGCTGTTCCGTTTTCTTCCATTCAAGCCGCTGTTACTTTCACTTCCCCCTTCGATTATACTGGATAAAGAAAAGACGTGAAGAAAGAAACATGGAAGTTGGGAGGAAAAAAATATTCACAAATGGTGAACTTGTGAATATCTTTTCCTCCCATCTTCCATGTTTCTTTCTTCGTGCCGTATCTTAATTCCACTATAATCGAAGAAGACGAATTTCAATAGCTAATTTTTTTTTACAGTTGTAATTAAATTTCGGTTTTAACTTTTAGGCAATCATAACCGTATGTAATACCATAAATCAATTTGTTAAAATTAATGCATTTAAAGCTAAGTTGACATGTTCTTAAAAATGGACATTAAACACAAAAAGAATCGCATAATTAACAACTCATATAAGCTGGAAGTAACATGTGTTTAATAATATTCAAAAAATGACAAACATTGAGCTCAGATTATCGCCAATAAATACAAAACAAAGAATTGCAACAATGGATAAATAATGCACAGCTTTCTGTAATGATGTTAACAATTACTGCCGAATTTCTACCTTTGATTCCCTGAAACTGAAACTTTATTAAGGTTTTAGTTTCGAATTGCTAGTTCATCAGTCTGAACAAGGATCGCTAGTTATTTCCGCATTTCAAAAAAAGCGCTGAACTTCGCTTTCCGTTCTCCCTATTCCCTGCTGTTTATGTATATAAATTTTTGTATTAATTGCTCCAAGGGTCTTAGAAAAGATCGCGAGCAAACAGAAAACTTGACATAAAATATTTGTAGTAATTACAAGTGTTTACTATGTTATGTCATTATCCAAAATAGCAATCATAAAATCTATCATTGTTGAAATACTATTCGGCAATTTTGTAAAAATAAACGTTGCTGAAAGCTCCGCCCGAAAACGCGAACGTTAGCTTCTTTACAGAGCATCGGGAATGATTATGTAAAGATCTGTTACGTAACACAAGTCACAGACCTTGGCTTTTATGTTATCTTATTTTTAACGCAATGTCAAGACTTAGAGTTTGAAATACTGTATTACAGTGATTTTCTCCTTTAAATTTTCTTTTCTTAAGTAAGTATCTGTGAATGTTTCGAAAACGTCCAATTTTTGAAAATGAAGCGGCTTATTTTAGGTTCAAGGAAGGGGGAGAAAATTAAAGGTTTCCATTTCCATCCCTACTCTATCTGGATTTAGTAGGGATGGGATATAGGAATATTTCCTTAATGCTAATAATGTTGTTTTCCCGCATGAACGTTTTTAGTTATTTACTACATTTATAATTGGGCATGCCCTTTTCTCTTCCAATATATAAGGCGACATACGTGTTTTCCTAACATCATGTTTAAGAAAATAAGAAAATCTATGCATTCCTAGTTTATTTGAGAACTTTTCAAACGTCTATTGAATTATCCGACTTAATTTAAACGGTTTACATATTTTTTATGGAGAAGCAGCACAAATGCTGGTAACTGTTTGCAGGCAATAGTCTTTTTTTTTCTTAAAATATATAGAATAAACTATACATTTATTTTTATAACAGCCCAATTAAAAAATCAATAAAACCGGATATACAACTATAAGAACAATTGAATAACAGGATTATTAAAAATTTGTAAAAATCAGAAAAGATTGAAGAATGCATGAAAAAGAAAAGTTTGCTTTCTTATTAAATGAATAAAAAGTTTATGTCATAAATTAAAGACATGATCAAAAGCTCAATTGTTTAATTTCCTTTTATCTTAACTATTCCCCTCGCTTTCCCATAAAATCGAAGCGTGGGTAGATGCTACCACGGCCGAGAAGAAAATTAAAACGAACGCATGACGGCGACTGACGTCACCATCGATAACTGTGTCATATCTCAGCAAGGTTGACTAGTTCTCGGAAATGTAACATTTTTAACTCTGTTCTTAAGCATCTAGCGTCATTACAGTAATAAAATTTGAAACCGTTATTTTTTTAATTAATAAGAATAAGCACAAAAACGCTATATTAAAGGTGTATTTCTTGTATTATCTATTACAGTTGTGTATCGAAGTTGTAGTCTATTATCTAATTCATGTTTCGAATCAGAAGCATACTAAGTTCACACGAGCTGATCGCATATTATATATTTTTTTTAGAATTTTAAATGATAGTAACATAGTAAGGAAACACTTATGAATGGCTTCCGGCGACATCTTCTCTTTAAAAGCGCAAAACTGTTTTGAAGTAGAATTGGTGTTTTCGAGAGATCACGTAAAAAAATGGCGGCACGGTAAATTTTTTTGGAGCTGTTGAATTTCTATATATCGCTACTGCTTGACAACGGCGAAGAAATCGTTTAGCGGATGTGGGCGTCGTCATTTCGGATGTTTCGATCTGGTCTTTAGGCGAGAAAACGCATTCCTATCGAATCATTTGGCGAAATTGCTTCAATTATGCCGCCAACTATTTATCCGCCTTTACCCATTGAGTCGAGCAGTAGTTACTGAAATCTGTCTGCATTTACCATCTGAGTAATAAGTTCAAGGATGAAATAAAGCGGCCCGGTTTATACTCAGGTTTTATGAAGCCATTAAAATTGACGGGAGTTTCACCCATTTCTAATAGCTAAGTTTCGTCTTCTAGTTTTTAATAAGAGTCACCATCCCTACTTTTGCCATTTTAAGAATTTTCATATCTTTTCTAAAACTACTTTCACTTTGTTTCACAGCTTCAGATAATAAAACGACCCTGACTTTGTTAGGTCTTTAATGAATTCTCGGTAAAATTGTTTCTTTTATTCCTTCTTTCTTTTTTTATTTTTAAATTGGAAAGTTTTCTTTTATTTACCTGCATTATTCTCGGAGGTACCTTTTGTTCTGAATATTTAATTCTCGCTAGTTACTCTGGGTAGCATTGCCATTTATTCCTTTTCCTTTCGCCTCTGAGATTGCGCTCGTTAAGAGACACCGCCGTGGACCGAAGGCGACGCTCTAATATTCTGCAAATGACTTTAACGTCGACATTAAAATAAAGCGATTCTGTGTAACGAGAGTCCTGCCAGAAGCGTGGAATCCGGGATTCGAATCTAATTAATCCGTTTCCCTCTACAGCCGCTTGGCTAATTGGGATTTTTTTCTTCTTCGTTAAGAACAAATTGTTTTATTCCTAGAAAAAGTTAACTGTTCTTAGCAGAATTTTCATTTAGAACTTTAGGGTCTTTTCATTTTTTTACAGTTTTCTACGACTTTTAAAGTGTTATATTATATTAGATGCAATATTGCAAATACGATCAAGCTTCTGGATTTTAACCCGTGCCTTTGTTCCCCAAACTTCTTCCTACTTTTGACGCAGTTCGAAGAAACTATTTTATCCAGAAACTTCTTATTCTGGCCAAAAGAGAAACGTTTAGAAGTTTATTCTGGCAGAAATTTTATTGCCATTATATTCAAAGTTTCAAAATTAAATCTCAATATCTGATATTGTCATGAGGATATAAATTTAACCCTGAGTGGAATTCAAATCTGCGAACTAGATCAATGGAAACCAACATCCTAATCTCATGATTATCTAGATCGGGGTGAATAAAAGATCGTAAGCTGTTATATTAGTAGTTGAATAAAAGTCACATTATTTTTCCATTTACCGCATTTTATCCGAATCCAAGATAGCTTTGCAAGAATCTGAATGCAAGACGACCTCTCGCTCTTTTTTCCTTCTGTAAATTTACGTAACACTTAAATTGGCGTGAAAGTGCTCAGAAGTGCCTTTCTAAAAAAAAGTACTCGTATTATTATATTTGCAAAGCAAACTTTAATTCTGTTATAAATGTTTAATGAATCACAAATATCTTATATTGCGATTGCAAGACAAATCCCAGTTTTTGATATCAAATTCCAAAGAAAATTTCGACTTGGATTCGGAGAAATATGTTAAACTTTATGACTGATATTTTGCTATCAATGTGGAAAAACAAAGCAGCAGCATCAAAACATTAAATTATAATAAAGACACTGCACCTCTTATTTAGAATGCTGCACTTTTGCACGAAGTTATTTCCTATTGACTGATCATAAGGCTCTCACCAGAATCATAGAATAGCCTCATGAAACAAGAGCTAGGCGGCATTACTAGATTACACCAAACCAACGGTAATATTGTTTCAGACAAAGCCCATCATATGATCATCCTGTAATTTTTCAGTAAGATTCATATAATCGCCTGAATATATGACAACGTTCTTTTATCGCTTCCATTGTCTGCGAGGCAATACCTGCAGAGAGACTAAGCCGATTAGCGTTGTTGTACGAGACAGTGGGTTTTTTTTTTCTGGTCGGTCTGATCATCAGAGCCTCAATAAAACGCTATAAAAACGTGTATTTATAAATGAATGAAACTACTTTATCTGTTTAGTGCAAGTTACTATTTATTACAGAACCTTCTGTAAAGTATTGAAGAATACTCCCAAAATTTAAATATGTGCCTAATGCTTTTTATTTGTTATGCTAGGTCGGGATGCTGCTTTTAAATAATAGCAATTGTGACCTGCTACGGCATGCTGGGTTACTTTTTAATCCCACGGTTAGATGAAGAATCGACAAACCATCTATTCTAGCAAGATGGTGTAGCACCCAATTACCACAGCGTTAACTGACAACGAACATCTGCCTCAGCGCTGAATCGGCCTTAGTACATTTGGCCATCCAGATCACTTGACCTTACTCCCTAAGATTTTGTTACCCCCTATGCCACAAAATATTCAAATTCATGTATATCCCTATCTATACATATTGGAAACTATAGTAATTCACAGGATGTCCGTTCTAATACATAAATATTCATGCTGTATACAACGAAAAAATAAGTTTTTTTCCCCATGTCAGATAGAAATCACAATTTTGATTTATCGGTTATTTCACAATTCTTTTCCCTTTATTGAAATATTGTAATCAACCTGATAAATCAGTTTAATATTCGAATATTCTAAAAAAATGTTTTTTTTAACCTTCCATCTAAAGCATTAAATTTTGCATTGCATAAAAAAGTAAACCTTTATCATAAAGACTTGACTCTTTGACGTAAGTCGAGTCATCCAAGATACATAGAAGGCAATGTGTAAAATTAGCTACTACCGTGGCTATTGAAAGCAAATTACTAATAAGCTCTTTCAAACTTTAAATTCAAAAACAACAGATCTTAAAAGGGTTAGTGTCTTATAAAATTATATTTTTTGCTTTCCTATTTCTTAATAAAACTCTGAATTCCTAATGGTTTAATGTAATTTTAAGAGGAGCTTCGCTAGATTACAATACTAGTTTTCTTCATGAAAGCAGAGAGGCAGTGAAAATTTTTCCTGAAATTTTACAAAACAAAAGCGCTATATATTCATTTTGTTCGGCCAGGCGTCCCAAATTAATAGCACTGGGACTATAGTTTACGGCAGTTTCGAATAAAATTGAAATAAGAAGGGGAGTGCCATTTACTAAGTCAAAATCACTCTCTCCCTCCCACCTCCATCATTTTTTTGTTGTTAGTGTTCAGTGTTTACGACGTAATATTTCACATAATGCAGGTTCTAATTACCCCCGGGGCTGTTGGGTTGTGATGAACCGGTATCAAAAGCAAAATAGGAGAAACAGTAGGAAGGGGTTCGATTTAGTTATTGCCATGGCAACACGACGGCGTCATTAGAAGAGAGACATTACAACACTGCTCAAATAGGAACTGAATTTTATTCCTAATCAAAAACAACTTTCGCTGATCATATGATCCAGGGACAACCTATCAGATGACAACTCCCTAATGAAGACGAATGATGACGGAAACAAATTTTTAATTATGGGTTAATGTAGAAATAAAAGCAATTACCTTTATAAGGATAGGGTTGCTAAAACATACTCTGGATACTGACAGTTAATGAATATTGTTAATTCACAATTAACATGGTACGTATTATGAAATTATTTCGTGCGTCTCGATTTTTTAATTTACATATTTATTTAAATGAATAAACCCTTCATCCAAGTTTGAATATACAGGTATACCCGATTTTGAAGTTTTTATTTCTGGTTGAAAGAATATCCATGGTATTCGATTATGAGATAAACATTTAGTTTGAGATATTAAAAATTTGTAATCATTTTTTCAACATAATACATTTTGCGATTTCTAAAATATATGAGTTTTCGCTTTCATAAAAACATAATTTAAATGACTTTAGCCAATAAAAGTTAAAAAATTATTTAATTATATATTGGTTAATAGTTAATACGCTGCACTTAATTTATTAACAATTTCTCTCGGTAGTATATTTTACAAAGTACAGGTTAATTCAAAATGAATTATACAAAAAAAAAACATATCAACGACTGCTGTAATGAGTTTATTTCACAAGAACTGAAATAACATGAAAGATTAACAAAAATAAGCAATTATTGTGGAATGGAACAACCAAAAGGTTAAACCTCTAACCCACAAGGTGGAAAGAGGAAATATCGGCTACGTATTTCGGGTACCAGCGGCGAAAGACGAAGAAAATAAAAATACCCCTCTTCGTTTTTTTTCCTTCTTTTGTTTTTTCAGGTAACTGAAATGTATATCCTGTAGCTGTACTTCCTTTTTCCTCCTTGTGGATTAGAAGTTTTAAATGTTTAGATGAAAGAATAATTCTCCAAGTTTCATCTAAGAGTCAGTCATTTCCAAAATGCTCACCAGAGGCAATGGTTTATCAGATTTAGTCCGGAAATGTCTCTAAACAACGATTACAGATAAAGTTTTTGCGTATTCTACGATTTTTTTTCTTTCGCTGATTCCGCTATTTCGAATAACAGTGCCACTAGTGAAATAAATTCATTCTAGCAATCGTTGCTATGTTTTCTTTTAGCATCATTCATTTTGAATTATCCTGTATTTAAAATTTATTTTTTCCATTTTCATCGCCAATCACTCTTTCTTTGGACTTTCTAGCATCTTTATTTACGTATTTATTTAATTTGAAAAGAAAACGCCAATAATACAAAGAACAGCCAAAGATATCCCAGAAAACACTGTAATAGCAGGTCCCTGTAAAGTAGGACTCTTGCACATACAAATTTGTTCCACTGACCCTACCATTGTCGGAAGCATTGGCTGAAGACTTATTTTGGAATATTAAGAAGTTCGGTCGTCGCATTCGATCAAATTTTCAAGACCCAAGGCTCGTACATGAGTGATGGGCCGCATCTCAATCAACCCCCCTCCCCCAAATTAACATCAAATTGAGGGGGGGGGATTAAGATAAAAATCCTCATTTTAATTGTACGTCTAAGTAAAATAAATTTTATTCTCATAGTTTTGCAGTTGGACAGCCTTACTAGAAGCTGTTATCTATGATAAGATAGCGCTTCTCAATTTGGTAAAAGTTGTTGTGGTATGCAGAAAATAATATACATATTTTAATGAATGGGCAGCAATTTTTTTAGTTTAAACCATAACGTTTTAGGTTTATATAACGTTTGACCTCCAGTAAAATAAACACTGAATGGCTTCACATTGACGTGCAAAAAAATCCTTTTATCAGAAATTTACAAATAAGTAAAACTGAAAACTTAAAGGTGAGTTTGATATTTATTTAAGAACGCTCATTTGGTTTTTATAAGTTTCTAATCCAATTTTAACGAGATCTATATATTGTTAAATAATTAAATTGTAACTTAATTGAATTAGCGTTCTTTTTTCTTTCTTTGGATAAACTGTGCTTATGAGTTTATGAAGATAAACAAGCTATAGAAGGGAATTATGGTTTTATTTGATCAAGTAACAAGGCAACAAGGGACACACAAAGCAAATTGCCTTTGGCAAAAGTTTGCTAATAATAGGCAATTGCAACGAACAAAAAAAATTTTCAACAAACGAAGTTTTTTGTATCAACCGTTGTTCTTCTGTAATCAAGTAAAAAAAATAATTAGTTTTGCTTGCTAAATCAAAATCAAATCTATTTTATAATTTACAGTCTTTTGTGTGAGGTACGCTGGTGGACAAAAGTTTGGGAAGTCGTTGTTTTCCATGAAATTTCAACAGTAGAAACTTAATTTTTTTATATGAGTTTATATGTAATAACAAACAATAACATACAAGTGACAAAATAAAGAAAAGTATATTTGCTTATAACTACAAGCATATTACATGCATTACCCTGGTCAAAAGTTTGGGGTATCATCACAAAATAAAGCAAAACCAGAAAATAAATAGTGAATTAACAAGCAATCTGTGCTCCATTTGACTTAACTACGTCTAACAGCCGACCTGGAACTGATTTAAATAAACTAAGGATTACATTTGCATTAATTTTCTTCGCTGCATTCTGGATAGCTTTGATCAAAGCATCCCGACAATAATACTGCTGTTCAGTGTAAATCTCCTTGCTCACGAGGTGCCAAATGTTTTCAATTATGTTCAAGTCTGGACTCCGAGCCGACCAGTCAAGAGTAGTGATGTTGTTTTCCTAAAAAAATTGGAAATGATGCGTGCTTTATGGATAGAGGCGTTGTCCTGTTGCCATATCCAGGGCTTTCTACGAAATTTTTGCTTGCACCATGATATAAATACATCCTGAAGATCTTGCAAGTACTTGGCAGCAGTATAAGTGCCTTCAACCACCTGGATCTTTAGCTCTCCAGTGGTGCAGACTGCCCCCAATACCATCACACCTCCACCTCCCATTTGACGCTTCACACGCTTAGGTTCAGACGTTTTTGTACCACGATGTTCCACATAACTGCATGTGTTGTCTGGCCCATCAAAACTGAAACGTTTTTCATCGGAAAAAAATGACGGTTTCAAAGTTGGTGCTCTCCCGAATATGCTTCTCTGCAAATTGCAGCCTGGCTTGTTGTTGTACTTTTGTTAACGGAATTTTCTTCGCAATTACTTCGTAGGAAAAGTTCTGACGTTGAAGTTCTCGTCGTACAGTTCTCCTAGAAGCATCTAGTTGGAGCCCGAGTTGGATCCGAGAACTATTGACCAGGTGGCCTGATGCAATTTCTGCTCTGCAGTAGCGTTTAATGCGCGATTTTTCCCTGCGACTTAGAGCAGAAGGGCGACCCATTTTCTTCCCCGTTTTTCTGTTCAAATTTTTGACAATCCGGACAACCGTATTGTAGCCAACATGACACAGTTTAGCCACGACTTTAAAGTTCTTGTGCTCTTCGTACAGTGTCTTAATTTTTTCTCTTTCTGCCTCAGTCAACATTTTGAAGCTTCCTTTACCACCAGCAATTGAAGGAAATCGAATAAAAATTTTTTATCATGATAGAATATCCAAATTTATCGCATATCAACTTTTGACCAGGGGAGTTTAGATAGTTTGCTTTTAAGTAATAGGCAAATGAACTTTTCCTTACTTTGTTCCTTGCATATAAATGTTTGTTATTACATGTAAACTCATAAAAATTTCATGGAAAAACAACGACTTCCCAAACTTTTGTCCACCAGTGTAATAACACATTTTCACTGTTGCTCTCATCGTTTGTGTTAATGCAAAAGTATAATATTAAATAACAGGTAAATAAAACTTGCTGTTGAAATAAGAACAGTATTTTATTACTAGTATGCACGCATTATCATTAAGACGAAAAACAACAGGAAAATTCCACGATCTGGATTCGAACGAGGGACAACGTTTATTAGCTCGTCGCCTCTACCAACTGGGTCACAGCGGACATGGTACAGCAAGCCTGCCTCCAAATACTCTAAAGACTAGTATTAAGTCAAAGTAGGAACCAGTAACAGGGCAGGCATCCGGCTCGCAGGTCGGGAAGTCCTTCTTTCGAAACTATCAGAAAGCTGATGAAAACTAAACTAATAGATGAATACTGGAGCTATGCTGCAACATTTGGTAATTAAATTACGATGAAAAATTAAAGGAAATATTCTTAATTCTTTATTAAAAAATTTATCTTAATTTAATTACCCAATGTAGGAGCACAGCTGCAATATTTAACTATTAGTTCATAATACACTACCTTACCAAAAGTATTGGAACTTTGATAATTTAAACATTTAAACGAAATTATGTCTGTATAAAATTGCGTCGAACCACCTCTTGCAGTTATCATAGCCTCTACTCGGCTACGAAGATTATCCACAACTTTATGAAAGGTTACAACTGAAATTCTATGCCACTCCTCAGTTAGAGCAGCTACCAATTTAGACATTCATGTAGGGCGAAGTGAATGGACACGAAGTTGACGTTCTATCTCACTCCTAAGTGTTCAATTGGGTTGAGGTAGGGAATCTGAAGGCCATTCAAATTCTTCCTCGCCCATTTCATCGAACCATCAATTACAGATCTTGATTTGTAGATGGGAACATTGTCGTGTTGATAAACGCATGCCAAACTGTTTCCACATTGAGGCAGTAGAAAATGTCCAAGCAAACTTTAAAATCCATAGTTTTCTTCACATAAACAAAATACCCAGGTCATTTCAAGAGAAACAGACCCATATCTTAATGCTTCTACCTGCCATGCATGAAAGGTGATAAAAAACAATCGCATGTGTTCTACCGGTCATCGTGATCGGCAGCGTCCATTCTCGTCTGCTAGAAAAGGCGAATCAGGAGGCAGGGAGAGAGATGACGGAGAATCGACGTCAGAGGAAAATTTCAAAAATTTCGAAAATCGTTCAGACGTTAGAATTTTCCATGACCAATAGACAAAAGAAAATGTGTCCATAAAACTAAATAGAAGGCGGAGTAATTATGGAGCGGCAGAGATTGCTATTGCGCAAATTAATCGGAATAGCTGTGGGTGCTTTCCAAAGACTGTAATAAAGCTAGCCATCCTACAAGAATGGTCGTCCGGATTAATTAATGCTGGGAATATGCATTTAGGAATAAGCGATATGCCGTTAGCCGTCAGTATTCTTTCTTCGGAGGAGTTGCACATTTTCGTCGAGCGTTGACTGTACTGGAATTTAGCCCTTGCAGAAGAGTAGTGGGAGTTTTTCCGTACAATTTACGACCTACTTGGAAGAGAGCCTGGAAGGCTTCGCAGAATGTAAAACTTTTGCTGTACCCTTTGCCGAAGCTAACGTCATAGACAGAAAGAGCAGGTCAGGAAAGAAAAGAAAACTTCTTTCCTGGCGGCAGAGAATGATCAGAACGGCAGAATGCTAAATGGATGGAAAATGAATAGGACCATTAAATCAATGCTACTTCCATACCCAAAAGCTCCAGATTATTCCAAATTGTATTTGAAATTGGGGAAGCTTAACAACAGTGACAAGTGTATATGCTTAAGGAGTAGCACATAAATGTAATACATACAAGGCCTAATGCGTAAGCAATAATACAAGAAGTGTATCTACATCTGATATTGTTGGTTAATGCATAGATTATGGAATTCATATGGAGTAAATAACTTCACTTTCATTAAATATAATTGTTTTTGGAATAATCTGGAGCTTCTGGATATGGAAGCAGCATTGATTTAATGGTCCTATTCATTTTCCATGCATTATAACAATCTGAATTTTTTTCTGCCGTTCTGGTCACTCTCTGCCGCCAGGAAAGTAGTTTTCTTTGCGTTAGTTTCTGCAAAGGACACAACAAAAGTTTTACATTCATTGTAAGTTAAGAAAATTCTGTTATTGCATTTTAAAGCACTGAATTGTATATTGAGGGTGCTTAAAGTTTCACAAGCTACGTTATTTATTTCGTGACTTTGTTTCGCTTCTAGACTATATTCGTACATCCGGATCCGGAGCCTCAGAAGGACCAGGGCAGCGTTAAATACGATTCGAAAACTGTTTTTGTTTATTTATTGCTCGCATCCAGAGGGACATAACGCTCTGTCCATTAACTGTAAACTTTTTCAGTATCTCCATAAAAAACGTGCTCGGCGATCTCGAGAAGAGAAAAGGGCAGCAAGATAGATTTTCACAGTAATTCCTTATGGCTAGGCACTTACACATTGAGCGGGCATAAGTGCTTTTCAATTTATCTTAGCTAAAGGGACTGTGTTAATGTTTAGCTAATCTATATCTCAAATTAACTAGTGCGGAACTTCGTGAAATTAGATGTGCGCCAGTAAGTGGTTAAGCGAAGATTGTTTCCACCGAATTTGAGTGTTAATTGTTTAGTGCTAATTTAGTATTTAGTACTATATTAGCAATCTTTTCAATTATAATAAGTGAATGTAATTAACTTTTAATTTCTGCTATAAAGTATGATGTATGCTTCATATTGACAGTTTTCACCAGTGAACTGTATGTTTTGACTGTATGTTTTCTTTGATTTAGAAAATTATTAAAAGATTTTTCTCATATCTCCTCACTTCTGTTTTCTTTTATTACGCCTCCATCTCATACACGTTACACTACAAACAAATTTGACAGTTGGCACAATACAATCGGACATGTAGTATTCCCCCCGGGCATTCCCAACTCATGTACGACCGCCATACAGCCGAAGGGCGTTTTCACACGTGTCCTATCTATTCGGGAACATGGTCAAAATGACAGTTAAAGTTAATAGATAGGACATGTGTGTCTTAATAACTTTTACTTACTTCTTGATGCTTTATTTGATTCTGAAGTAAAGATAAAAAAAAATTGGCAACAGAACGACCGATGTTAAAGACGCACAAGAATTTTTTAAATAGTAACAGAAAATTGTCATTATTTTAGGAAAAGGCATTTCCATCTCCCGTGTATCGGCCTCGGTGACTCAGTGGTTGCGTTATCGCCTCTGATGCCCGAGTACGCGGGTTCGATCCTGGCCGAGGACGAACGAGGATTTTTCAGGGGGAAATCCTGAGATCACGCACTTCCTTCGGAAGGGAAGTAAAGCTGTTGGTCCCGTGTAGTCGTTTGCCGGCTGCACGTTAAAGAACCCTTGCGAGGCAAAATTTGCGGCCCCTATAACGCCGTCCTGAAATGACCACAGCAGTTGAAAAGGACGTTAATACCAAACAAACCAAACCAAACCAATCTCACGTGTAGGAAATAGAAGAATTAAAAAAAAAGTGTTGGCATGCCCGATAGATGGCATGACGTGCATACTCGAAAGGCCATCTAATATTCATGGCTGCGAAATGATAGGGAAGCCCGTAGCTGTTTGGACCGTAGAGAAGCAGCGAGCAGATATCAGATCTGTATGGTTGGTGAAGCCTCGTAAAATTCAACGAAAACTGTTGAAACAATTTGGAGATGCTTGTGTTGGCGAGAAAAGAGGTCACGAAAATCGAGTATAATCTGAAGCCAGCAATACGCAGCCGTTCCACCTTTCAGAAACTGAGATTTAGGATTTTATAATTTCTTTCATACAGAACGTCTTTTACTCTCTCCGATTATCATGTGTTTGAATCCCTTAAAAACTTTCTGAGAATACAAAGATTTCGGAATGATGGAGAGGGCTAAGAACCGGTGTATTTCTGGCACCAAGAGCAAAAACCTTTTTTTCCTAATATAACGATTGAGAAATACAATGAAGCACCAAACGTCATGGGATACCTATTGCCCAGCGAAATGCAGCAATTCGAGTGGCATGGACTTTACCAATCTCGGAAGTCTTCTGAAGAGATGTTCAGCCATGCAGTCTCCATAGCCGCCCATAAATGCGTGAATGTTGCAGGCTCTTGTAGGCTCTTGTGCACGAATAAATTGTTCGATAATATCCCAAAAATGTTCGATGGGGTTCACGTTTGGTGATCTATGTGGCCAGTTCAACTGCAAGAATTGTCTAGAATGCTCCTCAAACCAATAGCGAGTAATGCTGGCTCAGTGACATGGTGCATTGTCTTCCTGGAACATTCCATCTTTGTTAAGGTACATAATGACCATGAAAGACTGCAAATGCTCACGAATCAGCTGAACATAATGTTTTCCAGTCAATGGTAAGTCCAATTTGATCAGACGGCTCAAACTCTACCATGTAAACACACTCCACATCATGGTGAACAGAACCTTCCCTTTAACTTGGATCCAAGCCTCATGGGGTCTGCGCACACTTTAATCCTATCATCAGCTTGTACCAACTTGATTCGTGACTTATCGGACCAAGCTATATGTTTCCAGTCATTTAAGGTCAAATGAATATGTTCACGAGCCTCAGGGAGGCGCAGCCTCCGATGGCGTGCTGTAAGTAAAGATCTTTATATCCAGTCGGTGTTCTGCTGTCATATCCCATCGGTGCCAAATTTCGCTGCACTGACCTCAGATACGTTTCTAGTACGCTCCTCATTGAATGTGACTGTTAAAAGACGTAGTGATGTGCTTCTATTACGAAGGACCATTATGCTCAGATGCCGCTGGCCACGAGCATTTAGCAGCCGTGGTCGGTCACTGCGCTGTCTAAAGTGGGAGGTAATGTCTGAAATGAGGTACTCTCTATACATCCTTGATATTGTGGATCGAGGAATATTGAATGCCCGCACCACTTCAGAAATGGAATGTCCCATGCGTCTAGCTCCAACTATCATTCCGCGTGTAAACTCTGATAATCGTCGTCGTTTAGCAATTATAAGACGTTTCAGACGACTTCTAATGGTCGAATTGACAGCACTGATATCTCTCTGCCTATTTATACACCTTTTACACGATGTAAGCGACATCTGAAAATTTGCATACGACGTTCCCTGATTTTTGGTACTTCAGTAGATATTGAACCACTTTCGTATTTTAAAAAATAAAAAGTCACACAAAAATTTAGTAGAAATCTTTTCACGGAAGATACATTATTCTTCACGAAAAGTGTCCTTCCAAAAGAAATAAATTTAAAATTAAACATTAGTTGGAAGCTCTTTTTGCTAAAACATTTAGCTATAATTGCTACGACAACAAAATGTTCAGTAATTTATCACGACGAAGTAACTGCATTTTAATTCGTCCGGCCTTCCGAAAACGAATTTCCAAATGGGAGGAGGTTGAGAAGAAAGGGAGGAGAAAAAAAGAAGCCGCTAATTATCTGCTTTTTTAAAATTTTCCCTACGCGACCTTCTAAAAGAACGAGTTTAGAATTTCTTTCTCCATCTCAATGTACGACGAGATTAATGGCAACGGGAGCCCAAAAGGAAATGAAGGAACCGGAAATTTGGTGAATGAAATCGAGGCTCCAATGTAAAAATCTAAAAAAAAGGAGAGATGAACGATAAGACATAAATCAGGCAATTAATTTCACTGGAAAAACAAGTTTCATTACTCATTTCGTTTAACTTCAGAATTGAGGATGCAACTGGAAAAAAAATAGAAATCGAAAAAAGCTACTCGTACATTAAAACACGCTAAAATAATAATAATATTTCATAAAGTGGATTGCAAAAACAATCTTTCTTAACTTTTGCTCTTTATTTTGTGCTCCATACTAGTTTTTTAAAGAGTAGAAAGTAAAATTCGAGACCTCTCCAAGCGAAAGATAGTAAAACGTTAACGAAAACAACATTGTTATAATCAGTTAAATATATGGTTAGCAAGGTGTAGAAAAACTGTGTAAAGGAAAATTAAAATTTCGGACACACACAGCAATTTGTTATTTATCAAAAATAAAAAATCTGCTACGTTCGAAACGATAACAATTTCCTTTACAGAGTTTTTGTTATATCGTCTCTTTCAGGGAACTTCTGTTTTCAGTCCCCAACTTTTGAATTTTCAAAATAATTTTAAAAACAACTTCGACACAGAATAGAACAAATGGCCCTAAAGCTTAAAATTCTAAATTGTAATTTCCCCAATCAGATTAAATATCCTGGAATCTCTGGACCAATATATAAATATTGTAGGACACAAATTTTTAAAAGAATTTAAAGTCGTAAATTAAAAAATTTGTGAATAGTCGGCATTAAAAAGGAATTTAATGAATAGAACTGAAATGTATTTTCTTGAAGAAATAAGAATTATTTCACTTAATATTCGAAATAAAAAAAATAATTTAATATCAATTATGGGATAAATTAATCCTATTAATTTTGCAGAAATTTTATAGAAAGGTAACTGAACCAATATACAGGGTGTAACAAAAATAGTGGGCTATACGCAGTCGATTTCTACACCTAAAAATAAGGAAACAAGTTTATATAAAGTGATTCATCTACGTAGTTACTTAGTCCGCTAGATTAATAAATGAAATGATCAATGGCATTTTCCGTTTGTTTGTAATTTGAAAACATGACAACTTTTTTTATAGTTACTAATAATTTTATTTTCTTTAGTTTTTTGTGTTTAATGTCTCGCTCTTTTAAAAAAAAATCAGAGAAGTTCGCCGCTTCAAGTGGCATTGACAGGCGGGTGCCAAGTGGTTGGCAACGCCCTCCTCTCGGCTACACTCAACAAAAAGAACCGTGATTAGACGGAGGCTTTCTCCTTAGGACCTCTTCAGATAAGCTAACGGGATTAGAAGAAAAAGTTGAAATAAAAAAGATATCAAACCGAATGCGCATTTGAAGAACCTAAATGCAAATGTTCCCACTTATTACACGCGTGACTCGTTTGTTAGTCAAAAAACTAGTTCCTCGGACCTTGTACCCTTCTCGTTAATGTCTTTGAACCGTTACATAACAAAAGCCTGAGAAATTTCCCTGCATTATGAATAATTTTCAACTCTGCTGGAAGCATACAGCTGGAGCACAAATTTTTTCTATTAAAGAGGTAATTTCGCTGCCTTGTAAGGCTACATTCTTTAACGTTAGATATGCTGAACCGAACTTCTATTTTCCGGAGTTTTTGCTTTTCACCGAAGATAAAAATGCTATATTTTATAAAAAATTTGTTGGAGGAAGTCTTATGAAAAGCAGAACTGTGGAAGCCCGTACCAGAAAAACCATTTTACACTGGTTTATTTTGTAAAATTTTAAGAAATAAAATACATTGTGAAGGAGAAAAGGGCGAAAAGAGCCAAAATTTTTTGTCTTTCGCTTCCAAATTTATTAAGCCAAAACTCCCAATCAGCCATTCCAATTGGCCCCGAGGCCAAAAGCGCTGAATCAAAGCTGGCTGTCCGTCGAGTCACGAGCTCGAATCCTATCGTCTGGATGAACTTGCGGATCCCAACTCGACTTGTGGAAAGATTAGAATCATGTGAAAGGGCGCAAATGTCGCAGAAATCGACGCGCCCAAAATTCTAACAAACAATCCGACTAATTCCACTTTCAAACGGCCATTTGATTAAGCAATTTTGAGGATTTTCTCGGCTCATTATTGTATTTAGGCGCAAGCAATATTCACAGTCCCGATAAATATCTGGAAACTTCAATCCCTTTTAACGGTTTAATTGATTCAAACAAATCAATTTCGATACAAATGATCAGCCAATGCAAATGGATTTTATGAGGGTCGACAGGAGCCGATATGAGGAGCGTTGACCCGATTAACGGGAACAATTGTTTGGAATCACAAAAACGCAGTGAGAAAAATTTCTCTTCAATCAAGTATATAAGTTTGATTCTGAAAATTTCACAGAAGAAATATTAAATATTGCAGATTTCTCAACTATATTTTTAACATTTAACCTATAGATAGAAGTAGAATTTAAATACGAGGATTGTTCAATAGAAAGAAAATTTATTCAAAGAGGCTGGAAAGCAATTTTTATTCAAAGAGGCTGGAAAGCAATTTTTATTCAAAGAGGCTGGAAAGCTATTTTTAATCAAAGAATTCAAAAGAAATCTCCACGAAAAGCCATTAGTCCCAGTGGTGCACTAATCAATAGAGTCCCATCTGCGGTTCTTGGTGGAATAATGCAAAACAGCAAGCTCTACTTCAGCATCCTTATCGCCGTATTGAACCGTCATCCTTTTAGTGATTGTTTTAGAGGGTCAAAGTCATGGAAATTTACGGAAACTTGTCGGAACTGTAAAGTAATTTCAACTATTTCACTGTTTCATCTAATGCTGCAACACGGGCAATGTTTTGGATAGCCAAATCTTTCATGGATTCCCTTCCTTGTCGAATTTCTTGCACCATTCAACTACTACCGCCGTATGCACGTATAACTATGGTCGCCGTATGCACGTATTTCAGAGATGATACTATACTGCCCTTCAAAGTAAGCCCCCGTGGCCACAATACATTTTTTACATCGTTCAATACTGTCGCAAGGCTTGTGACAAATCCTCTTTCGGTACTGCTTGAATTTCACTCGTCACAGCCGTTTGAACGTCCGGTACATCGAGAAATCTGTGTCCTTTCATTGTTGATTTCAAACAATGGTCCTATGAAAGCGCACTCGTCGGTTCCAGCCGCAGTTTGCTGAACCCGGATCCTGGTGTCTTCTGCATGAAAACGCGAGGTCGCACATCGCTATAAAGGTGAAGCAATTCCTCGCGCGAAAATTGATTACAGAACTTTACCACCCTCCGTATTCTCCAGACCTGTCGCCTCGTTTGAACGGTGACGGTCTAGGGGATACCTTCTCGGTTGTGCAATCCATACGTATTTCTATTGAATAGTCCTCGTACATACATTATAGCTAATTCAGAAGATTCTATCAAGCTCTAGTAAACTTCTTATATCAGAAGATAAGATTTTAAGAAAACACAAAATCAAAAAGCTTGTCATTTTCGTTTCATCAATGCCATATTAGAATAAGACAACTCGAGACTTAGGGCCAGTTCATTATCTACTTTCTCAAGTGAGTATTCTCAACTGAGTCTTCAGCAACGATATGAAATGAGTAGATCGCTCATGAGCTGCTTTCAGCGCCACCACCGCGTCCCATTTGAAAGCCTGTCGGCCATTGCTTTGGTTGGCAAAAAATGGTCTTCATCATATGTTTACGTTTGAAGTTTGCGTGGACAAACACAGTAAAACTCAATGCCGATTTCTTGTCCAGCTTTAAATTGTAGTAATAGATCTATTAAAGGTTCACCACTGACCTTTCACAAGTGTGTTTTTATCTTTCTGCGTCTTAGAATGTTTTTCTCATGTAAAAATCCTGGTCGCCTATTATATCGTGGTTGTTGATACAGCCACGTCTGGCTAATTGTTACCGTCGTTTAAGTGATACCAGAATGATTGTTTAGAGGTATTTATGAAATTATATACCGCATTTATTAAAAAGCATCTAAATTAAGAAATTTCAGACTACAAGCACGATGTTGGTGGGGGGGGGGGGGGGATGCTTTCTCAGATGGCGACAAAGCGGATATATAGTAATGGCGCTTTGGCTGGCGATGTTGTTCTGCCAACCACAGTAATGGTGCCTACACTAACAATAGAGATTAGTTCCACTTTTCGCCGCCTTCAAATTGCCCCAAAGATGGCGGCCACATAAGCGGTTTACTCAACTTGTATTGTTGAGATGAGGAACACTTGGTTACAACAATGTCACTGCATTATTGTTGAACACTCAGTTGAGAAGTCTCGACTGTGAAAGTAGATAATGAACTGACATTAATCAACTCCATACACACTCAAAATAAGAAAAATTTTAAATATTTTGAAAATTTATTAATATTTAACGAAATAACTTGAATTTTTCAGCTTGCGAATATTCGGAAGTTAGTAGAAAAAACAGATATAATCCCATAAAATACAACATTTATTATATCGAGGTCCAAAATAGTAGAGGAAAGTGACCAAAAAGCGGGTCCCTATTCTTTTTGACGTGAAGTAAAAAATTATGGAACATATACCTATAATTTATAGTTAAATTACTTTAATTAAATTACTTTGTAGGTCTCACTATTAAAAACACCATAAAATAAATCAAGCTTAATTTTTTTATACCGACATATTACTCTTTTATGATTTCAAAGAAAATGCTCCAAAACCGGGACTCCTAAAGGAGAAAATAAATATCGAATGAAAGAAGATTTATTTCCTACAAAAACAATCATAAATAGCAAATTCAAAATTTATTAATGAAATGTCAGGTATTCAATTACTTCAAAAACATCTTAGATTAAAAAAAAGGCAAATTTTTCCCTAGAAAGCCTTGTTAATGTAAACCTTGGGTCCTACAACAGAATATCCAAGAAAATGAGAATAAGTAATTGTAAAAATTTGGGGCTCGCTTGGGGGCTTAGGGTAGGACCACGTCATGTATTTTTTGGAATTAATATTTTTCGATCAACTACGCATGTTAATTACTTTAAACTTACACTAATGCGAAGCTATTATAATAAGGAATAAATAGGTATAGCAATTAAATCATTTACTTTCAAAATCCTGGCACAAAACACAGAAATTGAACAGCATAAAAAGTTTCGACATTCACAAAAAAACAATACATCGTCATGAAAAACAACAGATTGAGTAAACAGCTTGGGCGCTAATCCTCCAATACGTTTCTACCTCAACCTTTCACTGTTACGCTGCAGCATTGTACAGAGCAGGGGCCCCGCTTTTGGTCACTTTCCTCCAATAAATAAATCGAGCAGAAATAAAACTATCCTAATTTCATCCTGGTACTATAAATAATTGAAACTTTTTACTCCAGAATTCTCTGTGAAAAACTAGTTATGAAGATTGTTCACCTCCTCAATGGAAGCCAAAGAAGAATGAACGAAAGGCAGCGGCGAAAGAACGAGGAGCAACTAGGATTGGCAACGAGTCAGAATATGACGAGAATAGGCAACAGGGAACCGTCTAGAGGAGCCAAAAAATTCTGAAAGTCGATCAAGACATTTCATAGGTGATCCTCTGGAGAGCATTTTGGAGATGAAACACCAATCGACAGTTTTCACGCACTAGAGTGTAAAGTGCTGACTCCCTCATTGGAAGCATTGGAATGAATTGCTCCCGAAAGCCAAAGAGCGATGGTAGCGTAACAAACATTCGATTATATTACACACGCAGAATGATTAAGAAACATTTTTTTATTATTTTAATAGCTTATAACTGAATCAGTTATTTGCTTTAAAGTTAGTACTTACAAAAATTACTTACTCGGTTTCTTTCACATGTATATTTAATAAATGAAGATGACGGAACGGATATACAAATTTAATTTGGAATTTCTTAAAGTCCTCGTTTATTTATTTCTTTATGATCCGGTATAAGTCTGAAGACCATGCCATTAAAAACTAAACTACAGAAGCAGAATCCCCTTCCGTCTTCGACTTTTCTTCTGCTCTTCTTGAGAGAGGGATCAAGAGCGTCGACGACAAGACCATAAAACATTCAGACGAAAATACGGCTTCCGCCATCGCTGAACATTTGACACCGATTGAATTTAGGATCAACTTCCGGATAAAAACAAATAAAGCTTTATTTCCCCTCTCACTGCTGCTCGAATAAAAAATTTATAGTTTTTCCTCCCCTTTTTCCAATGAAAAAATATTTCTATGTCCTACATATCAGAAAGTGAAACTTTTACTTACTTTAGTAAGTTTTCTTGAAACGCTTGACGTGGCATAGACTTTTCCATTACTTTCTACAAGAAAAACAAAAATAAATATAAGATAATAAAACACATCGTCATTTAAAATGTACTATATGTTTATAAACATCAAGCCTGATAAAGTTTTCATAAAATCTGCTAAATATTTTTTTCTAAGTTTTTATCTAACAAATTATTGTGAATATTGCTTCACTTACATCTTTTCTAGCCATCTCTTTGTAAAATATTATAAGCTGTTATATTTATTCATCGGAGGCAGATTATTTCTAGAGATAACATGCAAAACCATACCCCGGTAACCGTAAGAATGGAATAAAATCGAAATGCGCATGCGCAATTTTACCGTTTCACAGTGTCGCTCCAATTCACCATAAGAAATAAACCCTTTCTCTTCGCATAAATAAAAAATCATGAAATTACTACTTGAACGCTATTCAAAAGTAACTTATATTTGTAACATGTTCTGATTGATTTTCTAAATACAGGGTGATTACAAAAGAATATCTCAACTTTGAAAGGCCATTTTTTACAAAACAAAAAAAAAGCTTACAACTTTCGAAGACTACATTCTAAAGTATTATTTTGAATAACATAAGTTCATAAATATTCAATGTGACCGCCACGAGAAGTCCGAATATATCTACCTGGTAATCCCACACATGTCCGGTGTTACCGTTTGGATGGCTACAGTTATTCTGGTTATGAGTTCGTCAATGTCAGCTAGCAGTGATGAGAAACTCACTTGATTTTTTATGTATCCCACAGAAAATAATCCCAGAGGGTTAGATTAGAGCTTCTTGCGACGAAACGCATGTTGAACAGTTTTAACCAATTCAATTTTAGCAAATTCAATAACTAACACAGAATGCCTTCTGCTATGCGGTTGCCATCTTTACCCGAAACTTGGAAGGAAAAAAAAAAACCCTATTATTTTCGCTTCTAACGACATCTCTCAGCATTCAAATACAATTTTAGAACTTCCTCTTTATAACGGTCGTGGAATGATGCTCTAAATTTTTTATCCTTACAAAGTTGGGATATTCTTTGGTAATCACCCTGTATAATTCGATGAGATAGTTATTTCGGTTATTTTGCACCTGAATCTAAATTGTAGAGGTTACTAATTCGATGACAACATCGCAACAATCTCTTGACGATGCGTGTGTGTGGGGGGGGGGGGGGGGGTTGGTTGGTTGGTTGGTTATTTGTTTTTTTTATTATTGGTACTAAAAATTGTTATGCTTTTTTCCATTAGTGGGAGATTTTGAATAGAAGCAACCAAGCAGATGACTTCGGTTAGAATAGTTTCAGTTTCTTTTTCAATGCGGATTGATACAACACCTCCTAAAGAGAAAGCCTCTGCACGGAAACGTCATACATTGTTACATCACCATAAGAAGTGCAATTTCAGGGGTTATTATTGATAGAAATACGAATAACAATGCCCTACTTACATGATGTAACAATATATGACGCTTCCATGCAGAGGCTTTCTGTTTAGGAGGTGTTGATTGATACCAGCTTGGGCATGCGCGCTTTGTTTTAAGTTCATAGCACGATTATATTTCCATCATGGTTCATAGACAGTGTGACTGAACTTTAAAAGCAAAGTCGAATACATCAAATAGGTTGTTAATTTTTGTATTTTGTAGAAATTTTCAGACCCAATTCGTTATAGAAAAGTTCGTTGTTATTCACTTTCATCGACCTATATATTGTCGGCCTATATATCATTTATTACAGGCAATTCGACAGATCCTACTTAGAAGACGAACACGTAAAAAAGTTTGCTATACAGTTAAGCATTTATTTACAGTATTCCAGTACATTCCCTTTTCTAAGAATTTATATTTATTTTAACAAATTAGTTTGGCCAGGAACTAGCACATGCGATTATCCAAATAGAAGTTATAAATTTACAATCAAAACACTTTCGATTTTATAGAAAGTCAAAACGAACGCTCGTTTGCAATTTTAGCACAAACTGAGTAATAATCAACTGGACAACTAAATTAGCTCTCGCCATTAATTAAGCGATAGCGTGAAAGCTATTTTGGATATGGGTATCGAGATGTTTATTTCTTTTCTTGCTTTTTTTTTCTAATGTTATTGGTGTCTTGGCCTATTTTTGTCTTTCCGGTAGGAGAATCTCTGGGCAGGATCAACACCCATTGGGTATTCAGTGCGGGCAGAGGCAGGAAGAGATAAGAGGGTGCAGGGGGGTTGAGGAAGGAGGGTGTGTATGTGCGTGCGATTGATGGGGCCATGAGTGGCAGGTAGAAAGGGAGTGAAAGGCCGAGAGGGGATAAAATCCCATTCTTCCTCTCTCCTGATTGCGTCAAGGGGAATTGAGGAAGAGGGAGAAAGGAGGATGAAATCTTCGTGTGCCAAAAGGTCATCCTAATATTTGCGATGTGTCCACTCTAGGTCACGTGACCCTCCATTACGCAAAAGCTGGAGACAAGGATTTACAGCGATCGAAAAAGAAAGATAACGGACTTGAGAGAAGGTCTTGGCAAACACTTTCTCTAGTTGTTGTTGCCTTTTCTTCATCTACGGATTTCCCATCCGCAAATGGCGGAAGAGAACATCAGGGATACAGAAAAGAAATTAGAGGAAAACAATCTTTCACAGTTGACAGAAAGAAGAACGGTGATTGTTCTCTTTTAGACCAAAGGTGAACAAATGCAGAGTCAGTTGTTTTCTATATCCACTGACTCTTGGCAAATGCGGCTCTTCGTTGAGTGAAATGCGACTCCCACTGAAAACTTAAATCCGCTTTTTTTTATTATTTCAGAACTTTTTTCATTGAATCTTGTTAAATGGACTAAGTAACTAATATTTTGTTATATTGACTTTATTGTGTGGCTCTTTATAATATATGAAAAACCGGAATGCGTCTCTCATGACCTCATGCGTGCCCACCCGTTTTATATCCAAAATACAAACCATTTTGATGAGTTCATCAAATTCCTCAAGAAGGGCAGTACAGAGAACTCTCCAGTTCATAACACACATTTTTCCAAATAAATAATACAAACAAATGCACCACGTAATTTACACACATTTTTCTACGTTAAAACATAACCATGATCTAACAAAGCAAATTAAAAAACGTTAAGAATTATTTTGCAAGTACGAGATGAAAAGTATACGATCTCTAATTGAAACAGAGGACTTAAATTACAATATTTAAATAATTAATTTCAAGATTTAGCATAAATGTAATTAACTGTAATTACTTCCGATTGGCGCTACGTTGCTTTAAAGAAAATTTACTAAATTTTTGACATATCAATTCCCGATAATCAAAAGATGGAGAAATTGCTCCAGTCATTTGGTAAATATTTTAAGAGGGTAAAATGAAAGGAAAAATTCCCGACCTGGTATCAAACCAGAAAACATGTATTGAGTTGGTCGCGAAATTTTTTTTTTCAATCTCCACTTTTTAAATATGTATCCGTTCCTTATCAAAATGAATTTAATTTTAGAAAAACTATAATAAATATAAAAACAAAACAAAATACATGTTATGAGCATTAGGGTACACAATTTAGTACAGGCATGACACCTACGAATCATCGAATCATAAATACGAACTATGGATCGTTATTGCGAATTTGATTGGCCGCATTATCCGTTGGAGAACTATCTTAATAGTATTGACATCAACAAACAAGTGATCGTCAATTGCAAATGGACTGCATTTTGAGGTTTTTAATGGTAACCACATGTATGGATCTGCTACTACATTAATGAAACTTTGATTTGTAGTAATTCATATGAAGTCTGTATTCATATGACATTTATTGCTCATTCTGACCTTCCCAACAACATGCCTAAGTATTTTTACACTCGTTGTGAATTACCCTGTTAAATACTAAGCACAATTATTTTACGTAAATATTTATATAAGGAAAAAAGAAAACAAAGAAAAGCTTAGTTCCATCTCTAACCTTTGCATTTGTGTAAGCAGAAAGCTTTTAAAGTAACATGTACAGTATATAGGGCGTTTTTGAACTCTGTGCACAAGCTTCACAAGGTGACAACATACTTAACATTTTTAACCAAAGAATGGATGGTCCAAAGTTCACCATTAAATAGAGAAAAATAGGGAAAAATCAAATATAAGATAATGACTGAAGAAACACTCCAATATTTCGAAAGGCAAATTAAAAAGGGAAGGAAAAATTCCGCGACCCGGATTTGAACCGGGGACCATGCCTATCGCTGGCACTGCTCTAACCAACTGAGCTACCGCGGATATGAACAGCTTTGCTGCTACAAGATATCCAAATAAACTTCATTGAAGCCACAACGCAGTAACTCAATCGGCAGAGCAGGCCCCGACTCGAAGGTCGGGAATAGTCCTTACCCTTTAACCATCAAATAAATTGATGAAAATAATTGAAGTGAAGTTTATTTGGATATTTTGTAGCAGCAGAGCTGTTCATATCCACGGTAGTTCAGTTGGTTAGAGCAGTGCCAGCGATAGGCATGGTCCCCGGTTCGAATCCGGGTCGCGGAATTTTTCCTTCCCTTTTCAATTTGTCACAGGGAAAAATGTTGGAAATACTCAATGACTTCTTGATTGGACCATATTTGCTTCCACCTTGACTCACTGGTCAGGTCTACCAAATCTGTACGGAGGAAAATTGCCAGAATTTGATTGAACATGTACCAATTGCCATTCGCAATCGGATGTAGTTTCAACATGGGGCCCCTGAACATTTCAGCATTGGTGTACGGAATTACCTCAATAAAACTTTTGGGGCCGATTGGATTGGCAGAGGCAGACCTGTTGCGTGGCCACCTAGGTCTCTGGATTACTTTTACTGGGGACACATGAAGAGTCAAGTTTAAGAGACTCCTGTTAACTCAGATGAAGACTTAGTTGCCAAAATTGCAGTTAGAGCTGGAAATGTACGTGACATGCCAGGCATGTCAACAATTCCTTCATCTATATGCCAGGCATTTTTGAAACTGTTCGCCAATCAATGTCTCGACGATGTCAGGCATGTGTTACTGTTCGTGGTAGCTCCTTTGAACAGTTACTGAATCAGCTGTCAATAAAGTTGTTAACTAATTGTTCATAACTTTTTGCCCTGTAGCGATTAAATGGTGAACTTTGGACCATCCATTCTTCGGTAAAAAATGTTCAGTATATTATCATCCAGTGAAGTTTGTGCACAGAGTTCAAAAACACCTGTTCAAATGAAAGTGGTATCTAAAGGAGTTTCAGAGATAGCGGAGGCCGTGACCTGGTGGGCTTTCACTGAAACACAACTTCAGAAATTAAGCAACATTAGGCACGGCTACTCACTGGATGGGTGACCATCCGTGATTCAAAATCTTCCCCCCCCCCCCCCCCGGCTGCTGTGACCATCATACAGCAGTCGTTAATCCAGGTTATCCAGGGACCCAAGTCGTCGGCCTCAGGCCATACAGGCCCTGGATGGACGCATTGGATTACAATCAATAAAATAAAAAAAAAATAAAAATAAAAAATAAAAAATAAAAAATCTAACGTTAAAATGAGAAGTCCGTTTAAATTTTACTATTCGTTACTACATATGGCCGAAAAAGGCAGGACATGCAAAGAAATTTTAACATATATTACGATCAAATATTGTAGAGCATAAAATAAAAATATTACAAATGGGAAATATGGACATTGCCCGGGGACCCCGCGATTGTCGAGGCACATATTCGTTACAATTTTACCAATGCAAAAACCCGGGAACCACAGATTTTGTTAAAACGACCCTGAATGATTCTGTGCAAAATAACAAACCGGGAATAAGGTCAACGAGGGACAGGCCTGGACACTCAAAAGTCACCTGACCATCGTGGTCTGAGTAATAGTTAATCTTCATTGTTTCCAACAAACGAAAAACAACCGATTGTTAAAATCCAAGATGGTGACAATTAAGATTGGATTGTTGCTCAGACCCGTCTCTAGTTGGATCGGCCGGGAAGACTTGACGCAACTTTTATGCAAATTAGCTACGAGCATAAAAGACAACCCATTTTTCATTGCATGTAATGATTCGTTCCAACAGTGATTCTCACTTCAGTCGTGATGTTGGGGCCCATTTTATCCAATTTCTTTACTTCTCCCAATAGGCGAAAATGGTTATGCACAGTTCTCGCTGGCTAATTCGTAACAGCTATGGTGTACATTAGCTTCAATGAATGCCTTTAGTGTAAGGTAAGCCGGGGGAAGGTGGATAATGTTAAGCTGTTACCGCGAAAAAAATTTTTAATTCGGTTTTCGCTCATTTCCACTGGACGACGATATTTGTTCTTTAGTTATTTCCGATTCCATCGATTTCGGCCGCGATCAACGGGAAGGAAAAAAATTTTCTGCAAGCAGTAGCATCCAGTATGGTGAGTAAAATCCCTACCATTTAAGATACGATAAAAGTCATTCTGATCTACAAATTTGAATAACGATTGTAAAAATGTAGTTTTTTGGTTGGTGGAGGTGTTAAGTAAAGGCTATTGAATGAAAGCATAGCCTCACTGATTGCATTAGCAACATTTATAGACATTTATCCACCATCCCTCCATGTCCAGAGGTAAGGTGGATTGATGAAGGCATTGCTAACTTCATGTTCTATCAAACCTAATATCGATCTTTCATTTTGAAAATTCTTAAAAATGTTACTCTTGGTCAATCATATTTTTTAAAATAAAATAAAATTTTTTTCACTTACAACTTTTTTTTAATTGTCAATTTGGCTTGAGCTTATCCACCTTCCCCCGGCTTACCTTATCTTCATCAACAGCAGGCGGTGTCCAGAGCGGGAGCTATCTTCAAGGGATTCATCTCTTTTCCGAAATTTCGAAAACCAAAACTGAACTTTTCTTGCTGACAAAGCATCCTGCTCATACGATTGACATACATTTCGGCATGCCTCAGTTATATTGTGGCCCAGTATGAATTCAAAAAACCATGCTACTCGAATTTTGATTTCAGTAGTTACTATTGTATACCCTCATTTACTACGTTAAAATAATTTATTTAAGATTTCTCTCAAAAGAATAACCGTGAAGATATAAATCGTGAAGAATAGAATATCAAGGTGCTATACATTGTCAAAGACCAGCGTGAAAAAATACTCAAGAACGTTTTAAATGACCTTATATTTTTGTCAAAATATTTCAACTATAGTCATCATTACATTTTCTGCATAGCATTTTGGAGATATGTTCCAATTTTCACATTCCTCAGGAACATATCTCTGAAATAAGAGAATACACAGAAAAATGTAATGATTAGTATGGTCTAAAAGTTATCCAAATCTTATACATCGTAATGAATCGAATGCTTTTAACAGTTACTGACTACTAAAATACTGGGTGAATCAAAAGTCTGCACACAAATGGATCGGTTGGTAGAGTTGCCAGCCAGGTCACCAGACCTCACTCCTCACTTTGGGACCACCTAAAATCGTGTGTAATATATAACTGTAACTCTAGCATAATAAAATCCCTATTGTATGCAGACTTTTGACTGACCCTGAACTACAGGGTCAGATATTAATTTTATCACAAAATGTTAAAATAAAACGATCACTACTATATTAAAAAATTTCTTCACAGTTGATCTATGCAAATACCGAAAACAAAAAGCAGTCAATGGAAGGAAAGCCGCTAGGATGATAGATCGGGTAAATGCATCTCTAAAAAAAGTATTGAAAGAAACGAAATAGAGAAAGCACCAAAAGATTGGCAATGCAAAACGAAAAAGGAAGGGGAGATTAAGAGGGGAAGAGATACGAGGGAGAGGGAAATGGATACGATAAGCCCCCGACGAAACGAAGAAGGAAATAAAAGGAGTCTTTTACGAGGAATTAAGAGGCCGGGGCAAGATAGTTTACTTCCGTTTTATGAACATCCACAAACACAGAAGGAGCGTCGGGTAATGGGAGGGGGTCCAATTTTTCCTCCCAAGTAATAACTCTTCATTTCTCAAGGTCCCTCGGCATTGCCACTCATTCATCTGGGCGTTGTTTTGTTTCCTAATAAGCTGGGCTCGTTTGTCCAAACAAAACGCGACTCACCTCAACGACCCTCCATCCCAACCGATGATCTTTATCTATTCCTCCTGTCAAATCTGTCAACTGGCCCTCTAATGTCCCTCCAAAACGATTCCTCGCCTAGGTGTCGTTTGTTTAAGGATACAGAAAACCGTTGTCGAGGAAGGGAGGTGATAATAGCTGGAGAAAGTGTCTAGAAAGTTTCCATTCTTTCAAGTAGAATCACAAATTCGAGCTGGATCATTATCAATAAACATAATCATCGTTTAAAAAAAAAAGCGAGAGAGACGAAGATAGTTATTCACATTAACTTTATTTTGTTAAGTAATACACAACCAAGTGTTGATGTAAAGATTTATTATTAGCCTTATGGTGTTATTTTTTTTTAATTTAATTGATTTATTTTTAGACATACGAAGAACGGTCATGCAATAAATTCGTTAAGTATGGCTAATTAAAAGGATCTCGGTTAAGTTAAAAAAGAAAAAAAAACAACCAAAAGGAAAAAAATTATTAATGAAAGAAAGTTGATACTCTAATGAAATACGATAGCGAGGTGAAGTTCTAAAACTTATAACGCATAAAAAAATCGCCTCTTTAGACCGCCCTTAGCTGATAAAACATCAAAAAAAAATAATACAATAATAAAAAAGAAGGGAAGGAAAACGTAATTTCGTTTCTTGTAATTCATAAGCGAAGCGCGCATATTTATTTTCATTAACGATATACCTCTCTGACTACATAGTGTCAATTTTTTCTCCGTCCTCGGTTTCATTACGAACGTGAAAAAGGAGCGTTGGCCCTTCCCTCAATCTCCCAAGACATATCAGTGTACGTGCCAACGAAAACAGGAGAGGGTGGAAGGTCCCCCAGCAATACTTTTGAATAATAAATGAAGAGGAGGAAATGTCTTCGAAAGAGGAAACAGAATCCCAGTCGAGAATTTCTACTGTCAGTAATCATAGAGGCAATGAAGCAACGCAAAGCCTCTCATTACAGCAATTTACCCTTAATAGACGGGGAGAGAGTGGAGAGGGGGGGGGGGGCATTTCACTATACGCGGGTCCAATTTCATTTCATTTTAAGAGCATCGGACAAACAGCTGGAATTGAAAGAGGAGCTAGGACTGAGCAAGAGGCTGAAGACGACGTACACAAAAAAAAATAATAATAAAGGAGTCAGAGGAGAAGGAAGTTCTCTTCAAAAAAGAACAAAAACAACCGATGACGCTGGGTGCAGGGAAAGGGGGAAACGAACCGACAATCTTCTGGCGTATCAAAGCTACATGGAGAAAGGGAACAAAAAAATGAAGTTGAAAAGGAAAGTTTTAAAGAAGGCCTTAAACTTTTTTTCCATAGAAGTTCAAAAATTCTAAGACTTGATTTTGAAACACGTTGGAAATTAAAATTGTTATATAATTTTAATAATTTTAAACAAATTGTATATTCTCAAATAATTTTAAACAATTGACTTAGCTTAAATGGTATTTCTCAAAGCTGAGGAAAAGCTAAATGACTTAATACAACTATGAATAATATAATACATAATATTTCACCTGACTAAACTGTTTCATATAATGTGCCATCAGATATTATTCTTTGGAGAATTTAATATATCCGCCTATTCAATTACATAAAGAGGAATAAAAGATATTTCCTCTCAAGAACTTTGTATGATGATATTGCTCTTCTGTAAAGAGACCTGAAGCTTTAATGTGATATAGGCTAAGCTTAGATCATTAGATCATATGGTAAAATAATTGAGTCTAGTTATTTTACCTATTAGAATTATGGATTTAAACAAAACAAGTACAACTTTCAGACACAATCTCGATACTTTCCACTCGTTCGTATAAAATTAACTTGTGTAATCGGTCGAATTAATACAACTTAATTTGACGTTAAGTAGCAGAGGAAAGCAGCAAATATTGTTTGATTTCTGCAGCTTAATCCGACGAAACTGTCAATAATCTCGTGTGTTATCAATAAGCCAAGCCGCTTATCTTTTTTTTTTTAAGGACTTGATTGCTGGACAAACGCGTATCGGGTTTGGAACGATAAGCTCATTTTAAGGCACACCATCACCAAAGCTCATGGTTTTGCTTCCCTCCTTAATGCAGATATAGCCACAGAAATGGATTTAAAAGTTGCTTCGGAGCGCTACTTTAATTAGTAATTTGCTACCCCAGCCAGTAAGGGCAGGACCAGAAACTGTTTCAATAAAAAAGGCATTACAATGCGACTAAGGATAATTTAAGTGGGTTTTTTTAGACGATCTGTCAATATTTCTGTCTGCTAAAGTCAGTAATTAAAACTCTAGGTTTATTTTCCACCATTTCTTTTCAACAAGATACTGATACATAACGGGAAGATTCAGCGGAACGTCGAACGCTTTAAGAATACAGATCAACGCTTTCTTTTGACGTTGGTTTGACGCTTGGTGATGTCATGTTTTGCGGCGCATATTTCTACGTAGTAATAAAGATTTGCTTGCGCTTTGTGTGAACTAGCCTTAATCATTAGGGTATTAATTAAGGGTGCACTGTCAACAGAGATGATTTTGATTTACTAGACAGTATGACAACGAATCATAGAAACATTAACCTTAATGTTACTGAATGTTGTAAAAGAAAATACAAAATCAACAATGTAAACAAACTTTAGGATTTTTTGAAGATGTTAATCAAGATTTTTGAAATTTGAAAATTTATATTCCAACTAAGGAAACATTATTATGTTCATTGTTAGATAAGCGGTTGCTAACGATTGGTTATATAACATTATCGTGATTGGTTATACAACAATTAGAGAATATAGCGGCGCTGTTTCTTGCTTAAAATAGAGTGCCATGGGCATTCTAAGCATTCATACATGTAGGAAACGAGGCCAACGAGAAAGACAGGCTTCGGCCAACACCACCTAGACAGAAGGCCTGCACACAGAAACTGTATACATTGTTACATCATCATCAAGCGGCCTAATTTAGGGCTTATTATTGGTAGAAATCACGGTCTATAGATGTATCTATAGACCACGGTAGAAATAGGATTAACAATATCCTCTTTAGTGCGATGCAACAATGTATGACGTTTCTGTGCGCAGGCCTTCTGTCTAGGTGATGTTGCCTCGGCACTGAAAAGTCTACTGACCAAAATAGATATCTAGCAATACTCCAAATTCATTATTTCCAACAAACGAAAAAACACTGATTGGTAAGATCCAAGATGGAAACAAAGGAGCTTGCTAGACCAATTTTGGTCAGGTGACTTTTCAACGCCGGAACCTATCTCTTTCTTCGGCTGCGGGTAGGAAAATAGCGACGTCACAGGAAAAATTTTGAGTGTCGCACTTTTACGAAGTGTAAATTGTTCAATTCTTGTATATCAGTAAAAATTTAACTGTTTTCTTTTATTTGATAAGATAAATCGTGTATATTGTTTACAATAAACTTTCAAAATTTAAAACGCAAGCTAGAATTTTTGTTAATTATAATAAGTAAACATACAGTATTAAATGTATCAATCATTAACATTTATGACTATCTGTGCGAAAGTCCTTTGCACGGGCCCAGCTACTTTATGTATATAAAATTTTGAACAAAATGCCGGCAATCTCAATCTCATTCTTTTTATTACTTTAGATAATAAATATTTCCATCAGATAAGCATTTAAAAATTATCATTTAGGAAGAAATCAATAAAAGAGGATGCAAGAATGCACGTCTCTTAAGCAGTAATTAAAATTCGATAAGCTTTTCTCATGCCCAATTTTTAAAAACTTAATTGCTAATATTCTTAAACATAGGGAGCAAATAGATTGCATTAATTCATTAACAAAATAATTATTATCATTAAGTGTTTTACCATGTAATTCGAAACACGTTAATTAACGCCCATTTCTAATTAAACAGGAGCGCTATTTACGTAATTATCTACTTGAATGGCATTCATTTCATACACTGTTAAATTTTAAAGATGGAGAATTGCCGATGAAGTTTGATTAACCAGAAGGGCTGTCCTTAACCCTTGAAGCTGGGGTTTGATTTCTGGATGGAGCTCTGAAAATTATCTCCAGAAAAGCATATTATCAGTGTCAAACAGCCGTCGACTGTACGGGAAATTTCTCCTTTTCTCTCAGTTGAATATTCCATTTTAACATTAAAGAAACCATTCCATTGAGTTATCATGATTGACAAATAATATGGGAAGCTGGAAATTATCCTTTGAATACACTTTTTTTGAGTGTATCAAATCCGATTAACTTTCGACACTGTCACGCTGGCATCTTTGTAAGGCGCCATACCAATTTTATGTCTTCAGTTGATTTCTACTAGAAAATGAATGCCTTTTATTTCGACCATCTGTTTGTTGTTTTCGATATCATAAAAGAAATCACGTTTCATAGGAGGAGTTACAAAATTATAGATTTGCACAGTTGACAAATGAACAAAGTGAATATCGTCCCCTTCCCTGAAGGAATTTTCCTATACAATAGCATCCATTTAGTAAAATTTAACCAAATCTTCAATCTCAAAGTAACAAAAACTAAAGTGTATAATTCTTTACAGAAAGGCGGTTTAATCAAAAATACCCTAACAAAATTCTTATTAGGTATAAATGATTTGTTGTAAACAGACTATTGCATTTCAGCTATTGTTACTTCCAGCATAAATCATATAACTGAATATGACACAATAACCAAAAGTAATATGAGAGTCGTTCTTTAATTCTTAGCAACTATTTTATTTATACTAAGCAGGTGGTAAATACAGCACTATAAGTTCATGCCTAATTACCAATTAATAGATACCATCTCTAGATGAGGTCAGCTTTAAGGAGTCAAAGTTAAGAGGGAAATAAAAAAAAAGAATAAGCGAAAGTACCATTTAATTAGGGAATATATGTAATTAACAAAGTAACAGAAATGAAGTACCGTATAACCGTATAGAGTAAGTACGACATAGAGGAAGTACAGTCACCTAACATCTTTAATGCCCAGGATGCCCACAGTACTTTGCTAGCGGTGGGGAAAGCAGTAAATATCAATGAGTTTCGTTAATTTGTGTTTGTTTTTTTGCAGTGAATACCAACTTCTAGCCGAAACGCCGTTAAGATCTCTTGTTTTGTTTTTGTTTTTTTCTCTCAGTGTATCCCTCGCACGGGCTTCTTCAATTCAGGATCTGGTGGTAGTCTTAGGGCAGGTTTTCAAATGTGCACAACATTATATATGTTGTGTTACCTCATTTTCAAAGAAATAAAATAATTGCCATGACTTATAACGGGAGTCGTGGATAAAATAATTTTAAATTCGCCTTTAATACGCCGGCTAAAATTTCTTTAAAAGTTTAAAATTCTGAAAAAAATTTTCCGTATAAAATAAACATAAAAAATAATAATGTAAAAATAATAAATTAAAAAATTGAAACTATATTATTTATTTATTTATTTATTTATTTATTTATTTATTTATTCAAATAAATATTACCGCTCGTGATGACACATGTAATTATATAGATAGTTGAAAAACTACCGAAAACACGATTCCGAGTTGAATTCCCTGCAGTTTCGAGTTGCAAGCGGGTAAAATTAGATGGACCATTTTTCAAATCATCAAAAACAATTTACTTTTTTTAATGAAACATTATTCAAATAATCTTAAAATAACAACTTCATTTTGTCGGCATTTCAAAGCAATAATTTCTTTTCCAAAGAAGGTAAGAAAAACCCTTTCTGTGTTTGTTTTATTTATTTGTTTACTTAGCGGCAAAACTTCTCTATGAAATAAAGGCAAAGCAGCGATAAAAGTCAGTTTTGTTTGTAGTCATAACATTCATGAATAATTTAAATTGTTTATTATTTATTTTTTATATAGTTTTTAGTCTAGATAAATTTCAAGAAGCAGCTACTTTTTCCATGAATTAGCTTTTGGTGAAATTTAAGTTCTTGAGCAAAACAATTTGTTGTCTGAATAATAAATAAGTCGAACTTAAGTCACCTGGGGCAAGCCGAATCTTTAATCCTAAGAAAGCTACTTCATCATAAATATGACTATATTTCTAAGAAATTAAGAGGAACGAGGCTAGTGACACCCTAATGCACGTGGAATCTCTTACAATGCTTATTTGTAGCCACAGACAAAGTGATAGGCAAAAGGAGCATAAGCCTAATTTCCCAGAGGGAAGGAAACTGGATTTTGTTGTCGCCAAAGGCCGTGCTTTGTATGCTACTTTGGAGCACACGAAGGAAAAGTAGGAGGAATTGGGGGAAACTGATGGCCTAAAGGTCGAAAGGTTCTCGAGATCAAGGTACGCAAAATAGAAATTCAAATAAGAGATGCAAGAGGCCTCATAAATAATTCGTCGCTTTCGCCGAGATTTGGTTCTGACGAAGTGGTGAGGCTAAGACTAAACAAGGGTCTTCCGTAGGTTAAAATGTTATTTATGGCAAACACTAGTGATCTACATTGTGATCCCTTTGAATTGGCCATACAAATGTTAAAAATTTGACAATTACGTTTTATTTCTATTCATTTTGAATAAAGATTTTTGAGTGCGGGAATAAATTGGAGATTATATAAAATTAATTTATTTTGTATAATTTAGGAAAAACATGAATCTTTCAAACGAAACCTATCGCAACCATAAAAAAAGCTTGAAGATAGAATGGAGAAAACTTTTAAAAGTAAAAGCTGATGCTCTACATAAAAAGTGAAAGCAGCTAAAGTATTTCAGTCTGGCCAAACAAACTTCTTCAGGAAAAATTCTACGACCTGGATTCGAACCAGGAACCTCGACTGTCATGGTCGACGCCTCTACCAATTGGGCTATCGCAGACACCCCGACAGCTTGTGGCAGTATGGCTGTCCGGGTGTCTGCGACAGCCCAATTGGTAAAGACGTCGACCATTACAGTCGAGGTTCCTGGTTCGAATCCAGGTCGCAGAATTTTATAATTGTTATTATTATTTAGGTAAAATCTTGTTCATTGTTTCTGATAATTTTGTGCTATTATCTTAACAGATCCTAAGTTATCGAAAGATCAGACAAATTCTTTCGAGATTACTATTTCAATCCTCTGCCATTGGATCTTTATGGTTTCAAAATTTTCCAGTTCTATTGGTGAACTGTTCATTTCTAATCACTATACAGGGTGAGTCAAAAGTCTGTTACCCCATACAATTTCAAAACGAGTGGAGATACAACAAATCTGTTCCAGGCAACAACAGGAAGTTAGGTAGGGGTAAACAATAGTGGTGTCAAATTTGACCTTTGACCTCGAATTTTGCACCTTGCAACTTTGTAACCATTACAGGTAGAGAAAAATTTCCAGTTGTAAAGTTGTAGAGCTCAAAACGCTAATTTTAATTTTAAAAAAAAGATTAAAAATAAAAGCACTACAGCCGACTTTTTAGACAAGTTGCCTTTAGCGCAGTACCGCCACATGTGGTTCCAGCATAATGGGCACCTCCACATTTTGCAGCCATTGCACGTTAACGACTGGATGACATGTTTCCACATCGATGGATTGGCCGAGGAAGTTCAGTTCATTGGCCACCGTGTTCGCCTAATTGACATCACTTGATTTTTTCTTTTGGGGACAAGGTGTATGTCACTGTTTATACAGGGTGTAAATTTTAAGTTGACAAAGCAGAATAACTCGAAAAATAAGCTTCACACGAAAAAATGCGTATAATCCAAAGTTGATTATTTTCGAGGGGGCATCTGCTGGTGCTAAAAT
>JAHWFO010033869.1:1251896-1361814 GCA_023313115.1 Rhysida immarginata
TCTTTAGGTGGTGTTGACATTATAGGCGATGGTACAGCTTATGTTCAGCGTATGTACGATGCGTAAATGCAAACTATGGTGTCCATGAGGCAGGCCTCGAACAACACCACCTCTACTCAAAGCCTGAGCGCGAAAATTTCATACATTGTTACATCACTATAAAAAGTCATCTTTAATCGCATTTCTACCAATAATAAGCTCTAAATTATGACTTCGTATCATGATGTAACAATGTATGACGTTTCCGCGCTCAGGCTTTCTCTTTAGGGGGTGTTGCCTCGAAGCGGAAAAGTCACCTGACCATCGGGGTCCTAGCAACAATCCAACTGTCATTGTTTCCAACAAACGGAAAAAAACTGATTGTTAACATCCACGATGGAGATAATCGAGGGCCGATTGTTGTTCGATCATACTGGGCATTGTTGATTTTGTATACTATAAGAAAATTTTGTTTTAAATTATAAACTTTGAAACTGAAGAAAGATTGGGCACGTAAAATTGCTATTATATCACGTGATTTGGTTAGTTGCGGTCGGCTTCGTTCGTACTTTTTAGACATGACGCTATAAACTTACGATTTCAATTGTTAGAATTTTGTAATATTAGTATATTTTCAATAATATATCAAACAAAAATATTACTCAAAAATTATAAGCAAGACATTATTTAATGATGAGGGTGACCTTAACCTCCTTTCAAAACCATTTAAACACTTGTGAAAATATAATTCTATTCGCAGATATTGCAACCGAGATTGAACTACTTCTTTTGCTCTTCACTGGAAGAAAATTGCTGTCCTTCCAAACTGTTGTTTTTTATTCTACCAAATACCTTGCAATCACATGAGCTTTTTACGGCTGTGGAGGGCGGATATTTCCATCACTTTCCATTTAAACGTGAGTTCTGGAAGGTTTGCCTTCGCCATACCCGTCTGTCATACATGTCATCGTTTAATTTTGGCCTAACAAAACATTGCATTGTCCCCATATTCTCTCAATGAATTTGTCAGTAATTTTAAATTTCTAGGCCGCCTAAAAATAAATATTTCATAGATTTCTAAAGTAAAGCGTCAATCTCATTGATATACCATTATCTAAGCGTGCTTTTGCAAAAACCATATCGAATAATTGAAGGTTGGATAAATTCTTTACGGATTCCAACGCTTCCTTAACGACCAGACTATTTCTCCAATAAAATGAAACAAAATTAGAGTATACCTGAATTTTTTCATTCACCATGACAGTTTCTGATTCTCAGAATTCGAAGTCATCTTGTGCTTAATTAACTTAGTCACAGACGAATTTTATCAGTTCTTGAGATGCAATTAAGAATTTCATTCGCAGAACTACAATAATTCTAAAAATGAATTTTTTCAGTGTTTTTAAGTTGAAATCATTGTTGGAAAAGAAGTTGTCTTGTAATTTGGTATAATACTTTGTCCAACGAAAAGTTGGACTGGGCGTTTCCAGTTAAACTTTCGATTCCAATTGTTAGTCATTTTTACAAAGTAAAATCAACAACGTCTAATACTGAAATTGGAAATGTAATTGGACAGAGTATAGTTTCATTCCTTTGCAGTGATAAAGAAATGCGTATATACTGTATCTACTTTCTTTTTATTTTATATTTTTTATTAATTTGCATTCTTTAACCAAATTGCTAATAGGATTAAATACGTGTATGATTTCACTATTTAGACGGATAGAATGAAGACGATAAAATGTATTCATTTAAAAATTTCAATAATTAATCATTGTATTTTCTATAATAAATTATGTTGACATGAAAAACCAAAAAGATGACTAGATATTTAAACTGGCCTGATTATATAAAAGTGTAGTCTCATGGCTGAAAAACGTATCGACAAGGAAGAAGATCCAGCCCATTATTGGCTCCAGTAATCTCATAGGAACTACTGAGTAATGATAACGATAATGCTGAAAGACTTATAAAAATTTTAACTGGGTTTATACTCTTTATCAATATAAAACATCATCAAAGTTGTTTTCCCCTCATAATCACCCGGCCATCTTCAAAAAAGAACTTTCTATTAACTTATCTGTGCATTTTTGCCAATAGATAAAGTTCGATTTCAACTAAAGCTAACGATTGAATGGCTAGTGTAAATATCTGATAAAGAAAAACCAAAAAAGCTTTCTTATTCCCCTAACATGATCTAGTCTAGCATTTAATTCTATAATTGCTGTTATCGAAATTAGCTGCTTTAACTTGGATCGAGGATTTTTTACACGACCGACAATATTTTTTGACGTCTTCTAGGTTAGCGTCCATCACTATTACTAGGAATTTGGGGGTGCCACAAGGTTCTATTTTGTCACCTCTGTTGTTTAATTTATTTATTAATGACCTCCCTAATTCCTGTGTCCCTTTGAAAACTATTATGTACGCCGACGATGTCACTTATTCAGACCCTAATAAACTAATACAATTAATCAACGAACCTCTACATAAGTTCCGTATCTGTAGTAGCGGAAAACAAATTCGATATTAATGTCGACAAAACTAAGGTCACATTTTTTCACCAGCGCAACAAACGTGGCATCCCCGATTCTCCATTAATTTTTTTTCGGCGATTCCCTGATTTTCACTACGAAATAAGAAGCAAGGGTTGATTTCCAGAATGTGCCACTTACCTCATAATATTTTACTACTGCTTTATTACTCTTGGGTACATTCCAGCTTATGCTACGGTATTATTTTCTGGGGATCAACCACCTCCTACAATTTATCTAGTTCGGACTCTGTTGGATATACCTAAGCGGTCTCCTGTTACTCATAATTTTGCGTCTCTGGGTATCTTAAAGGCCCATTAGATTTACAAAATACAGTCGACCATTCATATACACATCGTTCAATTTGCTGCTCCGTCTAACTACCCCCATTGTTGTACAGCTAAACCAGGGTATTCATAATTATCCCACCAGCCAGGCAAGGGGTATTTCCAGATCCAATTATCGTTACAGGAGCCTATCACGTATTGGAGTAAAAAAAACTGGGCCGCTATTCCTTTAGCTATTCGAGCATTATTACCCTATACAGCACTTAGAAGAGCTTTAAGAAGTTTCGTTACTTTACCATAACTGGCAAAGTTCCCCTTAAAGTCAATGTTTAATATCAGCTAACAATTCCGAAGCTTCTGTCCTACTATACTTAACTTACGCCTTATATTATCTTAATTGGGTTCTTGAACGTTGAATGTATTAAGCGCCTGTATATTATTGCTATAACCCGATAGCCCCTTATTTGTTATCACATGTTTACTTACTAGTCTATTCTACGTCCTGGGTGCTACCAGGGATTAGTGAATTTACAACCGACTGTTTTGTTTGTCTGGTTTTTCGCCACTTATTATTGTATTTGAGGAGGACGTATGATTAATTGTGTGACTCTGGCCCAGTTAAGTTTTTTAATTACACTCAAATAATAACTCATAGGCATATTGTAATTGTGTGTATAATCTTAGCAATTTTGTTTAACCCATCAATTTGTTGCATATTTAACATATTATGCTCCCGTGGTTTCACTTGTCGGTCTATGACCATACCTGGCCTCGTGGGGCATTGATGTAATTTTCCTAACTAACTAACTAACTAAATAAATAAATTCTGGTATTAGAGTGGGTAAATTAATCTTATGCCAAAATCTCCAATGTTTTTATGTACAGGGTGGGCCATAAGTCCCTTACCACCTCTTGTATAATTCGTGTTTGTGGAAATTGACGGACAACCAACATGTAAAGACATATTGGGCCTAGGGGGAAGTCATGTGGTGCAGATAACCGAGACGGCGGCCATCTTGAAAGCTGCCATCTTGGATGCACCGTAAGTTTTTAAATGGGAAGGGGGTCACGGGGTACATGATTTCGGGCTAGAATTTCCCAAGGAAAACAATGATGCAGTCCGTTTGTTCATATTTTAATTCGTTCAACAGTTACAGGCATTCCAAATGGCGATTCTCGCTGTTAATTACCCTTTTTTGCAGGTGCTAAAGTATGTCACTAACCACAGAGGAGAAGAAAGAGTTGATAAGAGCATGGGGGCGGAGGAGTGCAAGGGCTGTAGCAGCGGAATTCAATGAACGGCACCCTGATCGATAACCTGTGTCCCATGTTAGTGTTGCCCGGCTTTCAAGAATTTCATGGATACCGGGTCCGTACCAGACAAACCCATGTGTGGAAGAACCAAGAGTGAAATAGATGAAAAAACAACCCGTAGCAATAGCGGCAACGCTTGCCACGTCACCACACCACAGTCACCCTATCAATGGCATGTTGTGTAAGCCGTACGTCCATCAGACGCATCTTAAAGAAAATCAATTGGCATCCGTACCAATTTCCACTGCAACATCATCTGTCGGAAGATGACTCCGATCGTCGCCTGGAATTTTGTGAATGGGTACTGGCACAGCTTGAGGCGGATCCCACTTTCGCCACACAAATCCTCTTTTCCGACGAAGCCAATTTTTATGTTCAAGGGGAGGTAAACAAACAAAATTGTCACTATTGGTCCCCCTACCAATCCTCACTGGGTGGACCCTTGCAAAAAGGTCGGGGTGGGAAACATATGGTGTGGTGCAGTATATGGGGCGCCAAATTAATTAGTCCATTCATCATTCCTGGTACCCTCAATGCTGAACGGTATTTAGGTATGTTGCGAGATCTTATCTTGCCATCGGTGTTGTCCGAGGACGATACATTCAACAGGATGGTGCGTCTCCTCATTATGCAATACACGTCTGTGCGTATCTAGATGAACAATTTCCTGGACGATAGCTCGGGCGTGGTGGTAGTCGGGAATGGCCAGCACGTTCACCCGATTTGACTGTTGGATTTTTTTCTGTGGGGTCATCTCAAGGTCAAGGTCTACGCCGAGAAGATCCATAATTTTGGATACCTGGAACAACGGATCTTTGCAGCCTGTCCGGAAATCTCATCGAACACTCTGCTAACGGTTCCGGACGATGGTACGACTGGACACGTGCGTAACACAAAAGGGGGCTTACATAGAGCACGTGGAGCACATTTGGAGTGAGAATCAACATTGTTCTCCTTGGGAAATTCTAGCCGAAATCACGTGCCCCATGATCCCCCTCCCATTTAAAACCCTGCGGTGCATCCAAGATGGCGGCTTTCAAGATGGCGGCTTTCAAGATGGCGGCTTTCAAGATGGCCGCCGTCCCGGTCACCTGCACCATATGACTTTCCCTTAGACTAATATGTCCCCACATGGTGTTTGTCCGTCAATTTCCACAAACACGAATTGTACAAGGGGTGGTAAGGAACTTATTCATTATTTTTTCAGATCTCCAAATAAAATACTGAAATCTCTCAGATCTCCAAATAAAATACTGAAATATTATACCAACTTTATTAAAAAACTTAATCTTAATTTTTAAATTTGAAGCCTCCCATCCCAACAAAAGATGATTCGTCAGGGTTGCATTGTTCGTCTGTCTATATATTCGATATACAGTAATTATCTTGAGAATTTTGGATTCCATAAAATTTAATTTTTCCATTCATTAATTAAAAATTCATTGTAAGGGATCTCAGTCGAGAATCATTTGAACGATTTTTTTTTTGTTGTTCGTATAATTTTATATACAATGTACAGGGTGGTGCGAAAACTTCAACCCGCAGGCAGTTCATATTGAAAACTAGGATTAGTAAGTTTAATATAAAATTTAAGTAACCATATACCAATGACTAAATTATTTTTAAATTGATATTCTAGTTAAATAATTTTCATAACTTTGAATTGATGTCCATTGGTTTACACAAGATCTTCGTCCATTTGCCAGTAGAAAATATTGGTTCTTCTGGAATTGATTTATGTTGTAATATGTTCTTTACTATCTATTACAGGTCAGGTAATGTAAACTATTGGTTGAATGTGTCCCAAAAAATTACTTTATATCTCATACTGAACTGCTACATGTTTGCACCAGCCTTTATATTCCAATGACAAGTGTCAATGATGAATTGAATGACTAAGTGTACGTTTATACTATCGGAATATTTCATATAGTGTTATTTCAGCTATATGAAAGCTAAATTATAATTACCACTTGCTTAAAAAATTAAACATGTTACTAAATCACTTTTGATACCCGGAAGAATACAGATAAAAATAAAAAGCGAGTTAATAAACAAAATCGCCCAACAAATGGATAAAGAAATGACCGTAACTTATTAGCAAAACCCCAATTTTAAGCAATTAAAAATCTGGCACATCAAAAATTACTTTATAGGTCTGCAATGAGAAAATTTGACTTCCTTGTTTTTAAATTTTTTTGTTGCTGTTGGCATTTTGTTGCTTTATTTATTTATTTATTTATTTATTTATTTTTATTTTCCGTTTACTCGTGTTTGTTTTCACAATTATACGATTGCAATAAAAAGCTTCGCTAATTAGAGACGAAAAGCTCGGCCGATCGATAAATGAGTTGAAACGTTTAGGAGGAGTTGCCAGCACAATCAAAAAGTTTCTTTTTTACTATATATTCACTTTACGATGAGAAAACAATTTGTTAAAAAAAAGGGATGTTTAATTAATATTTATGAAAATAAACGATTTCGGCCATTGGAAGGGGTGGATAAAACCCAACTGAATCGCGGAAAGGAATTTTCCTTTTTCGTTTTTATTTATTGCTTCAATCACAGAATGGAATTCCATTGGCCTTTACCCTTACTTCTACTTACAAGCAGCGCCAATTCTTTAAAAACCTTTGATTTATTCCATTTCTTGATGGAGTTAGAAACATTTGTTGTAATGGCTTTTCTTTTCTCTCTCGCTCACTTTTTTCTCCATTTTATTTTTTTTTACCACCGATAACATTGCTCTTATTTTTCTTTGCTGATTCTTTGTGTTTTAACTGTTAAGAGGAAATATCTTTCGGGGAAAAAAGGAAAGAAAGAACAACTCGCTTCCGATATAAAACCGTGGTTTGCTCTAATCTATCAAACGAAAACATAAGGAGGATTTCAAAAAATTCTGCTGAGAAGAAAAGAGAAATAAAAGAGAAAAAAGAGAAAGGGAGTAAAGCAAGGACGTGTTTTCTTTCGCGAGCGAAAATCCTTACGCTTCTGGAATCATTAAAGGAATGAAAAATAGCAATGGAGATTTTCTTTTATTCCACTACTGTCATTTTTATTTTTTTTTCCTCCTTGTTTAGCGAGTTGAAGTGGGAGAGGCTTTTGCCTTAATGAACACAATGTGCTGTTTTGTGTTGGGATGGGGACGAAAAGAAAAAAAACACACGGCAATATGAAAGATGGGCACCTTAAAGATGGAAAGATAATCTCATTATGTAAATTCTAGAAGGAATAAGCAACGAAGCTTAAAATAAAAAGTAACGAAGAAGCTTTACATATTGAAAGATATGAAAAACAAAAAATTACAGACAAACGTAAAAATTCTTATCTATTGAAGGGAAATTTGCACAGAAATCTTTTCAAATGTAATATTTATTATTATTTCATTTATACAAGTAAATAATCTCACAAAAACTTTTATCTCGCATTTTTGTCTCTTTTGTCTATGTAGAAATTGCATTTGTATAGAATCAGCCCCCTTCATTTCGTTTGATGGACAAATTAAATCCTGCTGCGTACGTCATAGTTCTCTGGAAAACCGCTGACTGGTCAATCAATAGAATGTCTGCAGTCTAGACATTGTAATCGCATGGGAACTTCTCAGGCTTTAACTTTAGTAATAACATGATGATACGCCTAAGTAGTCGCTGTAAAAGGTGTCATCCGGTCTTTCATCGATTAATATATAAAATATTAACGTAATATTTGATCACATCTGGTTGAATTTCTCGACTTCTTGAAGTTTACTGTACTTTTAAATATGAACGTGATTATCCAGCTGCCAGTTTATTATGTGACAATTTCATAACGTCATCTAGAGATTTATACGGAATATGATTCAGTGGAGATCATACGAAAATGATGAAAATTGGCCGGAATTTCATTAGCAGATGGCGGGTTTTATCGCTCGATTTCCTTATGAATTTTATTTATGAATTGTAAAATAAAGCCTAAAATAATGAAATTATATACTTCGATAATACAGAAAGAAAACCCATAGCAAAAGTGGGTTGGTTTTTGCTATGGGTTTTACTATGAGTTTTTATGATAAAAGCCGAATCAATAAGCTTTGATAATACGAATGGCAGCATAGAAACAGCTAATAAAATAGAAACATCACTATATTTTTCAATGAAAGCCAAAAGAATTATAATCCATAATAGTTAATTTTTATTCAATAAAACGATTTAGTGATTTTTTTAGGAGAGCATTGGTATTTTCATATAAAATCACGAGTTTTCAATTCGTAGAGTTTTCGTAGGGACGAACTGGAATGCATAAATTGGAAGCAATGGTTAGTCGTAATGGAAAGGGTTCATTATACAGAGTTGACCGTATTTTTCATATTTATCATTGTAGATTTATAAAAATAAAAGGAAAACATGCCTTCTATTTTTGTATTTCATGTAAAATGTCATTTCCTATGGTGAAGAGTAGCTCTGAATGTATTGATTTAGTTATTCTATAAGCCGTTTCTAGTTTAAATTTAATTTCTGGCTTAACTTTAAAATGGTACTGAACCAACATGATGTTAATGAATTTTGAATACGGAAAAGGGAGTCTTTAGTACAATAAAGCCTCTTTAAAGTAAAAGTTAGAGTAAAACAGTAAACTGATATAAAATGCTTCAAATGTTATTATGGATTCCTTGTTTATTTTATAAGAAAAATAAAATTCTAGTTAACGATTTTTGTTAATTATGTTAATTTTTAAAATAGTCATTTTATCCGCATTCGCAATCGAAATTTGATAATTTGAAAAGGCACGAATTGCTTAACATATTACAAAATTAATTTCACACTTCAATGAACTTTTGTGTATTGTAAATATGTAACTTATATCAGTAGCCTTTAGAGGCCTAGATTTATAAAAATGAAAGATTATTTACTGTTTTAATTAGTTGCCTACTCATAAAATAATCGTGAAAATGATCGTCTCAGTAAAAAATATTTAAACTTCAAGTTTTCTTGATCCTCTTAAGAAATGATCAAGAAAATTAAAAAAGCCATAAATCAAATTTGTTTTCTTATAATGCATGCTATTCAGCTAATAGACAAAATTAGCTAAATCTTATTTATCACGGTCACCTTCAAAATAGTCTCCTTGGGATAGTACAAAATCCCAGTCTATTTTTGGTTAGCGTGTTTCGCACCGCCTCTGAATCTCTTTCATTGAGTCAAATGTACACTCCTTCAAACTGATTTTCATCTTTCTTTCATTTGTCTCTGATCGTAACTCACTATTGGTTATCCTGTTATAAATAACGTTCTTTTGCGGTTATTTTAAGCTTTTGAATTGATTGTTAACCTTAAGGAAAAAGCTTAGAGGCTTAGTTGAAACCCAAACACGGCTATGGGGCAAGTTTACACTGGAAGAATGGGGCAGATTTACACACTGTTTGAGACCATATAAAAAGCCAAAAGCTGGAGAACAATGCATGCCATGATCACTGTATTACACAGGTAATTCAGTATATGTTGTATCCTGTAAATTTTTATTTGTTATTATTTGTATTTGCATCCTGTATTTGAAATAAGAATGCTGACTCACTTGTACTCAACTGAATTCAACGAAGTAATAAATACTGCAAATTGTTTGAATTTTATTTCTAATAAACCTTATATTTCATTATGTTAAATGTGTGGAAACATACAATAAGCATTGTGTAAAACTGCCCCAGCTACGGGGCAAATTTACACAGGTGAGATTACATCAAAAAACTATTTTTAATTTGAAAATAATATAAATTAAGATAAGTTGAAGGCACCAAACGGTAGCTTAAAGTTTAACTAATGAAAGGATATGAAAGTTTAGTGAAATAGTTTTATTACGAAAAATACAAAAATAATAATAAAAACAGTGTGAAAACCTGCCCCGGTCTCCCCTATATACAGGCTGTAAATGGACGACGTTTCACAAATTTAAGGATATATAGAAGGTGATGTGGTGAACATTTTTTATTAATAAATCCGACGAAAAGCCACGGAGCCACAGCATGTTTGATGCTCTGTTTTGCGTCAAGCCGTGGAATGGCTGTCTGAATTACTGTAACACAAATGCATATCAGCAAATTCCACGAAGGTATAATCACCTTCCATGAAGTTACTTCTTTGCAGATACGCAAAAGATTGTGCGATCGTGTATGATGGAGTAATAATAATAAGCAGATATCACAGTGTATACTGAGATAATTTATGGCGATCTGAAATGGGACTGTCCAGTAACAGTTCTGTACGTAATTGGGTACGAAAGTTCTCGCCGTTTCCTGCCTCACAGTAAAGTCTATTCCTGATCTCATACAGCACAAAACGTAGAGCGCAAAAAAACCTTCACCCTTACGGAATGTTCCAAACTAACAACGGGAATTTCGTACCAACCGGGAATTTCGTGCAAGATTATGTGATTGGAGAATGTCCTGTGCATCCGGACGGTACTATTTGAAAATAGCCTGCGAGCTGACAGTCTGCATAAGGCCTACAAGATGCAATGACAGGGAACATCGTAGTAAACGTGCCTAGTTCAATGCTTGACAAACCAGGACATCAAACAAGCTGTGGCTCCTTCGCAGCTTTTCGTTTGGGACTATGGGTTTATTAATAAAAAATGTTCACCACATCATCCTCTACATGTCCTTAAATTTGTGAAACGTCGTCCATTTACACCCTGTATAACTGCATGCATTGGTTTCTACTCGCCTTTCATAACTAATCTTCTCAATAGTATAACATAAGAACTATTTCAAATTAGGCTAATTCTTTTAACTGGTTATTATATAAAAATAATTATTTAACCTTTCTTATTAAAAATCCTGCTTGGTTTTATGACTGCATAACTCTCCTTAAAAATGCAAAGAACAGAAAAGAGACATCGGAGGAGATAATAGAGCAAAACCAGACGAATAGACAACACCACTACGCGCAAAAGTGGAAATCACCTGTTTGTCTAAACGGACTAGTACAATAAGACGATTAATAATTTGGAGAATTTGAAGAACCCTTTATCCCTTTAACGTTCATTTCAGTTACCACATTTAACAAAGCAGCAAAAACGACCCATAACTTGACGCAAATGATCCCACCACTCGCATCAGATCTGAACAGCTGATGCTAGTAGCCATTCTACATGGCTGCCGAATGATTTCCGCTCGGAAAACGCTCAAGTTGATTTAGTAGAGGCGCAGTGTACAGTGATAACTGAGTCAGCTGGAACTCTTGAACAAATAGACAGTGTACATTTGCGACTTTTGAACCAGTTCCTAACAGTGTGCGCTGATACTGATGTTTTCAAACAAAACCTATATTATTGATGAAAATAGGAAAGAAAATTCCACAGCCTGGACTCGAATCAGGAACCTTCAGCTAAACGCGCTGAAGGCACTAACCAATCCAAGGGATATGTAGATAGCGTAAAGCTTCCATGTGCATAGTCGTTCAATTGGTTAGTTGAAGTTTTCATGTCCATGCAATGGAATTTTCTTTCCTATTTTCATTCATAACTTAAATTTCTGAGATATGGCGTGTAATAAATCCTCATGGAACATTCATGAGTTATTCTTTGGGGTAAAGCGTTGGTTTAACTTTTGTGTTCCTGCAACGGTTTTTCCAAGTTTTGCACTTTTGAACCCAAAAAATTTGTACTTTGTAATTAATTTTGAAAAACTGTGCTTCTCAACTATATTCATATTGTATAATGAAATTCCATTTCTAATTTTTTCCTTCTTCTGAGGAGAAGAAAATTCAGTAGACCCTATTCATTTTATATATGCGATAAGCTTGTAATGAGTGAGAGTTTCCTCCTTCAATTTCGCCTTCGTGACATTAGGTAGGGATGTCGCAAGGGTTAAGGAGTGTGTGGGGGAGAAGAAAGAATAAAGGTCAGACCGTTGATGAGCAGATGTCGCCGCCTCCCGTATTTCGCGCCCGTGGCCTCGAGGGACCCCCCGCTCTCCTCCAATCTCCCTCGGCTCGTAAAAGAGATCAAAACGAGGGCTGATGACGTCACATTCATCCTTCCGTGTACGACGAGATGATTTTCCGACAAAATGCTCTTTGGCAGCACGCAACTCAATCAGGATCCCTCGTTGTTATCCACCCTCCTTTCTCTCCCTCCGCCATAAAGCTCACCAACGAATCTCCCACCGTACGAATTGGAAGACCAAAGAAGGGAAAGAGAGAGGATGAAAGAAAAGTCATTTCGTTCTTCATCCAATACGATCATTTCGTATCTGCGGGACCATGTAAGAAACCAGACCGTATTCGTCATTTCGTCAAGTTAGAGAAAAGGGCCCACGAAAACTGATTTATCCCTCCGCAATCCTTCTGCGGGTGTTTTACGATTATTAAAAAATTTTTTACGATCACAGAAACCGAGCAAAAGCGCAGCCCTTTGTGTGAAATAAGCGTTGGATTATCGACTTTATAACAATGTTTAGTGCAAAATGGAGAACGAAAATTGGTTAGTTGAGCGGGGAAGGTTCCTGATTATTTGCAGGGTTTATGACCAAAACATCGGTAAAATGACCTATCCAAACCTGCTCCTGATTCAAAAGAAGCAGGTACCACGGCAGAGAAGAAACGCTGCATACAATTACGTAATAGTAGAGCCCATAGTTACTTTGGGACCTACATTATATTTTTATAACGAAAAGGAAATTTATAGAGCGCTGAATTATAAAGAAAGGTCAATAAACCACGTGGTCATTTTTTTGGGAGGGGGGTCAGAATTTAACCACATGTGAGTACAAAAGGGAGGGAGGGGGTCAAGTAATGACCATGTGGTCAAATTAATTTTAAAATCCTTAAAAATCTGCATTTTAATATCTTTTTAAGAAGGGATCTAATTTCTCTGACCACGTAATTTTTAGGGGGGGGGTGTGTGATTCAAATTGATGACCATAGAGAGAGGAGGGGGTAAAAAAGGTGAAAAAAGTGACCCTGTTGTTTATGAACTGTCCCAAACAAAAGTTTCAATACAAATAAGTCATTTAAATATGCACCAGAACACATAAAAAAATCGTTTTCCCCTAACAGGATTAAAAGTTTATAGAAATGTATAAAAAAATTAAAGTTCGCAGTTTTCAACTGGCTTCTAAACTTGTTTTCTAAGGCATGTGATAAAACACTGAATATAGCTGTAGAGACGCTTACTTCATCAATTTATTTCAGGATTTTCAATGTACAATGGAACCTCTCACATCGGACACCTCGTATAAGAGGACACTTTTTTAAAACGGACACTTATTTTTCAGTCCCGAAAAATGAAAAACACGTTCTTAATAATTTTTTACTCATTTAACAGGACACCTCGCTTTTCCGGCCAACGGACAAGGAAAGCAGACCCAACACATCATTTTAATTTTAATTCACCGGACAAAAGAAGATATGCATAAGCCAACGGGCTGTAAGCCAATGGCCATTATTGTGCAGAATTTGCAGAAACGAAACGTTCTTCTACTCTTGGATAATGCTCCCTGTCATATGGAACAAAGACAGTTAACCAACGTGATTCCTACCTCCGAACTGCATTTAAGTGTTATAATCGCTAGACAAAGACATCATAAAAACAATGAAAATGCATTATTGCAAGCGATTGGTGGGTGTGGTCTTTTCGAAAACCGGTTTTTTCCCAACTTACCAAGTCAGTAACTCTCCTTGATGCAATTTACTAGATTGGTGCCGCAGTGAACGTGAAAAAGAAATCCACAGTGCAGAAATGGAGTCAAAGCCAATGAAATACACAGCACAATTAAAGACGACAACAGCAAGGATGGCTGTTACCTTTCATGAACACACAAATATCACCCCGATTGTCCTGCTACGGAAATACTGGAACCAGGATTAGAAGCTCGCATGGCTGAAGAGCTGAAGAATCCCACAACCCCAGCTGAAGATTTAGAAGATGAGCCTTTTCAAAACTTGGACAGTTGCGAAAAGTCGGTCGCTAAACTGCCATCTTTTCTTATTCCGAAGCACTGAAGTGGACATTTAACCTTAAAACATTTGCTTTGGACCGGGGTGATGACAAAACACTGGAATGTATTATGCATCTTGGGGAAAGTTTAACAATTTACCCTGAGTGGCCAGTTTATTAGAAACACCCCCCTAATATTGTGTTGCGCCACCCCTAGCAACAATAACAGCACGAATTCGCCGTGGCATGGATTCAATTAGTCGCTGGAATCATGGTTCCGTGATGTTTGTCCATGAGGATGCAACAGCTGCTCCTAGTTGATGTTTATTGGATGGTGGTGGATCCATGCCTCGAATAACCCGTTCAAGCTCATTCCAAAGATGTTAGATTGGGTTCAAATCCGGGGATTATGGTGGCCAGAGGAGTAAGTTGAATTCATTATCGTTCTCCTGGAACAATTCCATAACGATACGAGCCTTATGGCACGGAGCATTGTCCTGCTGGAGGGGGAACACAGTAGCCTTCCGAGGGGAGGGGACACAGTAGCCATGAACGTGGTCGGCAACAATTTTCCGGTAGCCCTGACCATTAAGGTGTTGCTCTACAATTACCAGCAGAGTAAGCCAAGAGTAAGCCAGGAAAATATTCCCCAGTCCATTACAGAGCCTCCACCAGCCTGAACAATGGAAAGCAGACATGAGGGGTCAATCACTTCGTGCTGTTGTCTCCAAATTCTGCATCGGCCATCTGCATGGTGCAATAGGAAACGGGATTCATCCGACTAGCAGACCTTCTTCCAGCCGTCGACGGTCCAGTGTTAGTGATCACGGGCAAATTGGAGACGATTTTGAGGTTTTGGTGGAGATCAAAGGTATCCGCCTGGCCGTCGGCTGTTGTAGCCCATCCTTGCCAATGGACGGTATGTAGTGCGTTCAGAGATGTTATTCTGCGGTCCAGTGTTGTACTCCACGGTTAGTTGAAGAGTCGTGACGTTTCGATTCGCACGAACAATCATTCCCATCCTACGCTCACCCCTTGGATCAACGAGTCGTTTGCCACCACAGGCTTATCTTTGGTGGTTCTTTTTTGGTTGTTTAACCAGTCCTGGTAAACCCGTAAATGGTTGTTCGGGAAAAGCCAAGAAGACGTGCGGTTTCAGAAATACTCAGTCCACCTCGCCGGGCACCAACTATCATCCCGCGCTCGAAGTCGTTCAGATCCTTTTTCCCACGGTCAAACCACTTGTAGTTGGCAGGCGTGTTCTCGCTTTATATTGGTACCGACTGTCACGTGACCAACTGATACGTAGTAGTTGCTATGCCAACGGATTTGCATAGTCACGGGTGTTCCTAAAAACACTGGCCACTCAGTGTACAAACCGGATCTTATTAAGCAATCTATGATATTGTATATTGTATATCCATATGTAAAACAAAGAATAAAATCAGTAAAGTACATGTAAATCAGTAATAGTCCTGCAATAAACATTTACGTCATAAAAACGCTAGTTTCATTTAACAGACAGTTAGACTCAGTACCGGAGGTGTCCGCAGAAGTGAAGTTCCACTGTATTGATAATATAGTCTGTTCCGTTCAAGCCTCTCACATCTTGCATCGAAAACAAATGGAGATAATTATGGATTGTAATTAACACCAGAGAAAATAAACACTCGAAAAAATTGTGTCATAATTTTGCACGGCACCACGGTCGCATAATGAAAATGGTGACTCTACAACAATTTTGTGATGTGCAGAAAAAAAAATTACAGTGCAACTGGATCTTCTTGGATACTAATGATACTTGGATCTAAAATGTTTTCAGCTGCTCTTGCGTTTCCTGTAGCTTATTTTCCTACCATTGCTGTAGCTATTCTAAGATATGATAAAATGTAAGAGGTTTGAAAAGAACACACTATAGCCTATTATGTTACCTACCTCATTATCTTAAACTGTTGAGGATTTTTCCCTTTTTTATTAAAGCATTAACTATTATTTTTCCTGTCAGAATTGCTTTGAATCCATTGCTATAAATTGAAGTCATAATCTAATTTACAGGTTGTTGAAAGTGAAACAATAATTGCCTTACGGGAACTAAGTTAATTAATTAATAACGACAATATTAATGCAATTATTCAAATAAAGTCGCCTATGGCAACTGCAAAGTAACAACAAAAATAATATATTAGGCTTAAATATCAAAGACCTGTGTTATCTATCGAACTTCACAATGATTGCGGTATTATGATAATGAGCAATAAGCTGGTTTGTTGTCTTTTTGGAATGATGAACAAACTGGTGTTTATCAAAAACATTTATACGTTACATTTGTGATAGACTTCTATTAAGCACTTCCTCATTTCAAACCATTAAATCTCTAGCATAATGAATGCAAAAAACCGAAATTAGTTTGCAATCATTATTCTGTTTCACTTTCGCGTTTCAGGAATAAAAATAGAGAACGTATCGGAACGTACAATAATAAATTTGCTGAAATTCAGATATGTAATATTCGTAATTCAAGACGGACTACGATAATATTGATTATCTGGTTTATCTTCCAATAAAGTCTGTGTAGGTAAAAAAAATTCGTGAATCTCGGCAATTTATAAAAAAATATAAATTGCTGTTTTATTTATTTATTTTTTTAAATAAAAACATTTATCATTTTGCCGGTTTATTGCATCTTTAAAGCTACATTGTTCTGCTAATTTTTTTTAATTAGGCCCATGAATAATGTAGATTTAGGTGCGAATTAAGTTGAAAATGAGGATCTGTTGAATATCATATGGGCAGCTTTATTAATGTCTAAAACTCAGCGTAATTTAATTATGTTCTACAGACTTTTGAATCAAACAGTGTATACGGCAAAATTATCGATCTCATCGCAATATATCATAAGGGGGCACCCGATTAAACGAAAATTATGGTGTAATAGATATTCTAATAAGAGCTAGCAATGTCATTAAAGATTATGAGAAGTTGCATGTAACATTAAAAATAAAATGAAGCAAACGTTATTTTATTTTGCATATTTTGCAATTTATATTTTTTGATGGAAGTTATTACACGGCAATTTTTCTGAAAAAAAGAATTCCATTTATTCTCGATTAGCCGTGTGACTATTCGATTTGTGGATTATCAATGCATAATTGGCTAAATGCACATCCGCAGATTTTGTGAATTATACCGTAGTATCAGGTGGTTGTTGACTTTTAAACTAAGTGTTTTAAATTATCATTCTTCTGTAAATACAGACATAAATTATTGCTTTCTATTATGTATGTATATTTTATTTCCTAACTTCTTTACTAGGTTTCGTGCTTTGATGACAGACTAATACAAAGAATGTATTAAGCCCTCTATCTTAGCTAAATTGCATATATTTTAGGTTATATACTTTTCGATTATCTACGCTCCCACTTCCTATCATTACGAGATGGATACGATTTGGCTAGATGCAAAGAATTTAAATGACAGCAACGAAAAAACTGAAACTGATAATGACAAAATATAAAAAAAATATTTTGAAATAGTTCGCTTAACAGAAACCTGTGTAATTTTAGAATATATTTACGCTACTTTATGTAACAAAATAAAATCTTGCAAACATTCCAAGGAGGAGCTTTAGCAATGAAGCAGAAATACATTTATACATTTATTAAAAAGAAATTAACCCCCCCCCCGTACCTCTGATGACAGGATAAGGCAAGTCATCTATTTTTACCCCTTCATCTGCACTTTTTACCTCTCCCCAAGTTTTTTTTAATCAATAAATTGATTTTCTCGAACGTAATATGTAGAAAATGTAAAAAACCTCGTCTCTTCTTTCCTTTCTCATTATTTCCGAACGTATGATATATCACATGCCATATATTGCCATAGTTCTAAGGACCAAGGACCGAGTGACTGCCACCTCCGCAAATCCGATCCCACTGGAACAAATTGGGCCTAAACATCATAGTAATGTAGATCTTGGTAGAGGAATCTGGATACTGAATTTTACGCCTTTACGTACCTAAATAGCACATAGATATGTTGCCCTCTCTGAATCCCACCCCCGTAATTCGGACCCCGTATACCAAACAAAACCAAACTAAATAGTGCAGAAGGGCACATGCCCATAGTAAGCTATATGCCGAATTTCAACCTTCTACCTCAAAAAATATAGAAATTATGAAGGGGACGAACTGACATTATAAAACCAATAAGTAGCTCCATTCTTATTCTACTTACGAGGGTCAGTCAAATGAAAACCGGAAATACTTTTTACAGCTTCTTTATTCAATGTAGCCCCCCTGCTTTTCGATGCATTTCCGCCACCGAGTCGGAAATGGGAAAAAAAAAAATCTTCATATAATGGAGATCTTGCTTATACCGAATGTCACTCCTTTATATGCACAAATACACATAGACCTTTTGGTCCTCTCTAATTCCCACCCCCAGAACTCCGACCTTAGTGGGCTAATCAAAAGCAAACTAAATAGTGAAGGTACACATGCCCATAGTAAGCTACATTACGAATTTCAAACTTCCACCTCAAAAATGTAGAAATTATAAAGGGCACGGACTGACATTATAAAACCAATAAGTAGCTCCATTTTTCCGCTACTAAAAAATAAGCTTATAGATTATGAGCACTTGAGCAATCGTGCGCGCGCCGATGTCAATAATGCTTAAAAGATGAACAGAAAGTAACAATATATTCCTTCTTAACAAATCAATTGCTATATGACATGCCAGTATCTTTGTATTCTTTACACTCACCGTTTTAGCACGTGAATTCGACTTGAAGGGGTCCACGAAAAATTCTGAAAAGTTGATACGGCCGAGCTAAGACTTTGATGGTCATATTTCTGAAAACAGAATTTGAAAAAGTTATTCCGTTTTCAAGTTATCGTGCAACGGACGGATGGACGGCCGGACGGCCGGATAAACGTACAGACCAAGGGCGCATTCTTACAAGTAGCTTTTATGCTAAAGCTCCTAATAATGAACAGTTTTTTTTTCATAATTTATATGAAGGAAAACAATATTGCAATGGAAAACGGTTTGAGATTTGAATATCCATTAACTTAATTTCCAAACATCCACGGAGTTTACTATTAATTGTTTATTAGCGGACAGCAAGCTTCTAAAATTATTATATTAATGTAATAGACACCTGTGACATTACCCAAAATCCTTTGCAATGGAATGTTCATTTAACAATTTTAAATTAAAAATAAAATCTGAAAATTAAAACAATATTTTAATTAAATTACAAAAAAGTATATTTTTGTCAATGAATGATATCTGTCCATTGCAGAGCCACATTAGCATATCTTAGACGCTATCTCTAAAGACTGTGCCTAATATTTTCACTCGCTATATTATAGCTCTCCGAGCATCCCAGGAAAAATGGACATTATGAATAAGTACGTAATTCATCACAAATTTTATTTTTCCGTTTTTAAAATTTCCTGCGCCTGGTTTTTTTTTTCGTATTTTTTAATTTTTTTAGAACGAAAGTGTAAATTGTGTTTTGAAAGGATTTCTGTTAAATTTAACTAATCCAAGTTAGTTAAACTAAGTATTTATGGCGGTCGTTTTTTTTTCTCATTACTAAAACAGCTTTTGGATTATCAGTTAATAAGTTAGATAAGAACAACTAGCATGTGTTTTTAATGAACCAGTCATGTGGAATGGAAAGACTATAAGAGTGGAATTTTCTTTCATTTTAGCTTGGAGGGGATTTTAAGAAATCTTCCTTCCTCGAAAGATTTACAACGCAGATTTCTGGCCAGCGCCACCTCAGTTCATTCCGCCTACGGAATAGACATCTTAAAGCGCACATCGTTACGGTGGAAAACCATTGATTTGCTCTTCTCAACATGCAGTTTGATGGGGGAGAGGGATTTGCTACGAGACAAGCGTGTCCTTATTGATTTGTGGCTAGCTACTCTCACTAATGCAGTGCCCACGTGTACACGATTCTAAATGTCTACACAATCGAGCCAAGACGGAGAACAACTGACAATTAAGAGACTGGCTGGGGATTGTAAAAGGAATCTTACAGAACGCCAATCATCTGGAAACCATATGTATAGTTTTCTTTGCCACGAAACAATTTCCAAAATAGATCCATGCAACCAAAATAACTTAACCTTTAAAAACAACAGTCTTTTTAACTTCTTATCTTTCAAATAGATAATTCAATGCATGGCCTATAACAGGCTGATGAAGATAAACAGACAAAATAACAAACAGGTGAAAAAGATAAGAAATCAGCATAATCTTATTTTTTAAGAAATCGTTCACACTCTTAATAGCAGATTCTTTTCTGATTAATGAACTTCACAAAAAGTGTTGACTTATTTGCTTTTCATTGATCAAATTTAAATCCTATTGAATTCAAAGTTCGCATCTTGTGAAACTGACAAGTAGAATTTTATTTTAATATAACCTGCAAACTCTTTCTACATTTCCGCCGGCCAGGTGGCCGAGAGGGCTAGGGCGTAGGCTTTCTAGTTCTCGAGTTCACCTGGTCGTGGGTTCGAATCCCGCCATGGGCATGGATGTTGGGAACAGGACAGCTGGACGACGGACAACTGGGCGATGGACAGCTGGGTGATGGACAACCAACTGGGCGATGGACAAATGGGCACCAGCTAACTGGGCGATGGTCAACTGGGCGACAGAAACTTAAGTGAATCTCTATCGACAAACTTAATGAATTTTAACGTCTCAAACATTAAAGCTCGTATGGAGTGGGCTTTTTTAATATTTAAACCGGATCAATATATTAATGAATACATGTATAAATTATAAAATGTAAAAGTTTTAAAATTAAATATTTTAATTTTATTTTCATGTTCAATATTATCTACGCAGTATAACCGAGCATGAAGAAATATTAGAGACAGTTTATTTCATTGCAGTCTTTGTATTCTTATGTTCTATTTTCATTTATCTATTGTTTTTTTCAGTTTTATTCTTCTTATTCTTTTCGTTCCTTTTATAATTTTCCATTTCTCTTCCTATACTGTATAGTTAACGATTCTTACTTCATTATACAAATTTGTATTTTTTTTCTGAATGCCAGTTTTTATTTCTCTTATATTTCCACAAATACTCTCTCCCCTTTTTGCCTTTCTATTTATGACCCCCCCCCCCCCATAAATTCCCTCTTTTTTTGCTTTACGTATGGTCTTCATCTTCTGTTCACTACTCTCTCTTCCTGTTCACTACTCTCAATAGTTTCAATCGGACTGGTCTCAATATTCGAACTCTCAATATTTTGAAAATACAGTTTTTAGTAATTGCAATAAATAAATTAAGAGCAAATATTCAAAATTTAATCATATATCAATTGTGTGCTGGAATATTGTGTTTAATCATTTCATCATTTGCATATATCGAATGCTTTTTTTTCCTAATTCATCATACTGGATTTCAAAGAAAAAATTTTTTTAACAAAAACACTTAAGATTTATTTTTCTTAAGTATTCAGAAAACTGGCATTCAGATAAAATACAAATGTGTATAATGAAGTAAGAATTGTTAAATATACAGGAAGTGTAATTAAAAACTATAAAATGAACGAAAAGAATAAGAAGAGTACTACTGGTGGATAATACAATGAAAAAAAAGAGTAGATAAATGAAAATAGAACATAAGAATATAAATACTGGAATGAAATAAAATATCTCTAATATTTCTTCATACAAGTTTATACTGCATAGATTATATTGAACATAGAATATAAATTTTTAATTTTAAAACCGCAGATGTAATAAACTTTAACATGTATTCATTAATATATTGATCCGATTTAAATATTTAAAAAAATCCACTCTGTACGAGCTATAATGCTTGAGATGTTAAAATTCATTAAGTTTGTCGATAGAGAGTCACCAAGTTTCTGTCGCCCAGTTGACCATCGCCCAGTTAGCCGGTGCCCAGTTGTCCATCGTCCAGTTGTCCGTCGCCCAGTTGTCCATCGCCCAACTGTCGCGTACCCCTTTTGTTATGTGATAATTGATAAGAAACAATCCGTGGATACTTCAATGTTCCTTTTAAATTAACAGGATAGATGGAATTTTGAAAGGAAGTTGTAATTTTGCAAAGAAAATAAAAATTAAAATCAAAAACTCCAAACCAAAAAAAATCAAACCTATAAACAAATTCAAACAACCTAGGAAATTTTCCTTTCATTTACTACTTTATGCAGTATTTACCAAATTATTGGATAATTTCTCTAGTAATGCTAATCATTTAATTTACCATGGGGGTTTTGTGCCACTAATAAAGGTTATGTATTTAAATTATCATCTAAAAATTTATAAAGTTATCTCCCAAAGCTTTCTGCAAAAATTTTATAGAAAGCTTTCCGAAAAGATGTAAGCAAGAACAAAAGTTATGAAGATGCCAATCTTAAAAAATAGAAAAATTGCAAAACCTTCGCAGTTTCTTCATCTTAAACTGTCTTCACATTTGAATTACTTATCTATCTTAAGTCAAAAGAAATTCTTAAAATTCTTATGTCGGATAACATTACGGATGTCAAAGCCATAAAAAAAATATCAGAGCGCAATTGCCATCTGTTTCGATTCGGATAGAGGTATACGATAAAAAGAAAAGAAAAAAGGAGAAAAAAAAACAGTTTCGAGAATGAGGGGAAAAAGCGTGGAACTATAATAATCCATCAATGTTAAGAATTTTCGTTGTATATAATATTAAAAAGAAAAAAAGAAAAAAGCCTGAGAAAAAGAATAGAAAGCACTCGAAAGATGCTGTCGCCATCAAAATTTTCATGGAGGGAATTGATAGTAAAGTGGAAAGAGAGTTGGAAGTTGTGGTGGGAGGGGAGGGGAGAGGGAGTGTTTTCTGTCATTTTGTTCTCCCTTTCTCAAAGTTGAAAGGGAAGGAAATGCCCGAGAAGACGACGGCGCAAACGAAAACAACGATCCGCTTTCCAAGGCAACCCCATAACTCACCAGGGAAAACAGAAAAAAATAAAGGAAAAGAAAATTAAAAAAAAAATTCGGAAACCATTCTGTCCGCAGCCACCCCATTGTCACATGAACGACCGCTTGCGAAGTAACATTTAAACCAAATTCATAATGCTTTCTTATATCAATTTTCAACCAAATATAAAAAAACTTATAAAAATTTATATTAGTTAGATAGTTGCGGAATCTTTGATGAATCTAACTTTAGATATTGAACAGTATATTAAAACTTATACCCCGTTGCAAGAATGCATATCGACAGATCAACATCCTCTAGAGTAAAGTATGTTCAACATGTTAGTAGAGCGTAAATTTGCAAATCAATGTACGAGTATAAAATATTGAGAAACGGTACGAACCAGGTAAAACACGTATCTTTAAGTGAAAAATTTCCCGGAATAAAGGCACAAAAGTAAACAGAATGTGTACTAATATGACAAAAAAGGAAAATAGTAAATAAAAGAAATAAAAAACTCTTTCACCACAACAAAAATTAAGGAAAAATACAACCTGAACCTGGAAGCGCTTTTCGACAGCAAGGCTATCATCATTCAGCAAGGACCAAGGAGTACACCACGTAGCTTTAAATTAATCTAATGAGTTAATGAATGCGAAAATGATTTACAATTCAAGACAAATGGCCGAAGTTTCCACTGATACGCTTCAACATCCAATCGAAAATAATTTTAAAAAGTCAATAAATTGTCAGTGGGGGTTAACCTACAGCATCATCGAGCATATAACGCATTCTGTATTCTAAGATAAGGACTTGTTCAACATGGTTGCCCTGAAAGTTGATGAATAAAGATCAAAAAAGGAGAAAGCTTAAAAAATAAAAACGTAATTTGCAAGAAGCTAACGAGTCGTTGATAATCGAGAAATGCCTAGCCGGAAAAAAACAAAATAAAGGGTGCATCTGTTCCGCCCTTAGACTTGATGCTTAAATTTACTATATGGATTCAAAAGCTATTAACCAAGGAGCCCGTGTCTAAAAATTGTCTGTTCTATAACTTTTTGCAATAAATACCAAATTTACGAAGTTATTAGTAAGCTTATATGGTTTTATAGAATCCAACTCAATCTTTGAATTAAATTTCTTAAACAATTTCTCTTAATAAAAATATAGAATTTAAGGGCTATTTTCGAGAAATCTGTAAAAAGATTTTTAAAAAATTGTTTAGATTCGTTTTAATTTTAATTCATTCCTGTTCACCATAAACGTTTGTCAAATATTATTTCTTGCATTACCGAGCCCAAATTTGATTTTAAAAATTAAAGATGTAGTCATTGTTTCTCTTATAAGGTGCCGTGATTTGATGCAAAGGTTGAATGGATTTAGGCTCTTGTCGAAAGGATCTTTTGCTACAGTTTCAAAGTTCTTCGGTGTCGCAATTCACATCACCCTTCAATCATCCTCATCTATGGCGATATATGATAAATTGTGTAAATTCTAAAATGTCCTAAACAGTAGTAAGCTTATGCACACACTTCATGTTACTGAGAAATACAGTTCTCTCTGTATTTAATTATTATAAGGGGGGGGGGGCGATTGATAAGGTAAATTAGATTTTAATTCATAGATTAATTATGCTCAGAATTAGACTAAGATTTTTAAGACCAGAAACTTAAATGGGTCTTTTTTTTACTATTAAAAGTTTTCTCAATCAAAAGTGATCTTTTAAATTTAAAATCTTTAATTCCTAATAAACAATGTTAAAATGAGAGTGAAAAAAGTTTGATCTAGATAAAGTAAAGATAGCAAACGATTGCATTATCTAATGGTCCATTTTTATCAATACAGTGTTTTCACTGCTGTTCGCATCCAAATTTCAGACAAGAGCTATGCTGTTGTCAATATAATCGCACAATGGAAACTTTAATTATTTTCAAATTGAGTTGTCAGCAGATGCAGATAGGGTTTCGAATTCATTATAACACTCGAAATCAGCGGATCCCATTGTGGTTTCCGTTGTCAAATCATCATTCATTTATTAATTGATTTTCAGATGAAATATTGTTTACTTAGCCAACAACGATAAGATCGATGCTGATAAAGATTGAAAGTAGCAATTCTGCATTATGATAAATATACTACTTAAATTTAGTCTTATTTGAATGCAAACTTTCCTACACCAAAAAATAAATGAAATTTTAATGAAATAAAAGGAAAATGAAATTTAAATTAGTTTCTGTGCGATTTCATGAGAAAACTAGAGTACTGCAGAAAAAGGCCATTTCCATTTTTCTATTTTAAAGGAGGAAAAAAGTAACTTGAGAAGATTAGTTAATTTTTAACGTTAAAAAGTGGTGAATAGCTAGTAATATTGTACATGCCGGCCCATTTACAAAATTCAAAGCAGACTGCTTTCTTCTTAGTCATAAGCTAAAGTAAAGGTGATTACTGAAAACGTTTTTATCGTTTCTCATCGACATGATTGAAGGACTGCGAGAGTTTTCATCTAAAATAAGAGTTTTATTTAAGTTTTTTTTTCTTTTTTCGATGAGAATCTGGGAAGGAGCTGAGACAGAGGATCATCATCACAACCTGCAACACTTTTATATCCAGTTTTGTAACCATATTGGTAAAGAGACTCTCATCTACAAACAAAATAGACATTAATAACTCATCAGGCATTTTCTTGTAGAATATTATTTCCTATCAATAGTTATGTGAAAGCTGGCGTTACTATATTAAGTGCCCCTTCTAAATCTAATAAACTGTTTTTAAAAATCAGCGTCGTTCCGTGAATTCAGCGAATGTAAAGTAGAGTGGTTTCAAATTTCATTTCTATGAATTAATTTGTTAATATCGTTCAGGCCAATTTTATTAGGTCATTATATTAATAATTGTAATTATAGCTCCATTCATCATCTTTGGTCAATTTTATTTGTAGGTTCAGTCAGGTGATTGCCATCTTCATAGATTCCAGACCTTGTATGGTTTAATATCAATATCAATACATGCGTCTCAGCACCGAACAAAGTGCTAGTGTGTATTCGATGCAAAATTTCATTTGATAATTAAACTCACAATTTCCAAGGGAAAAAACCCACCATTTCCTGACTTCTCAAAGCTGCCTGACTCGTTATTTTCGAGTATTTGTTTACTACTGAGTAAAATCTTAGAAAAAAAGCAAGATTAATTTTATTTTATCTTGTTTTTGTTTCTTTTTTAATTTCATGCTGATTCCAATATTTATCAACTATTAACCAAGAATATGAATTAAATTTAAAACTGTTTATTTATTTATTTAAAATTTACAGCTAAGCAGTTACAATGAAAGAGGGAAATTAAAGTAATATGAAATTATAGATTATATAAAAATGAAGATATTAATATGAAAAAAGTTGTAATAAAAAAATAGTCAAGATTTACAGATGAGTGAAATATTTTCAATAGCAATTTTTTTGAAATGGTTATAATTCATTGCATTGATATCAATCAGATTGGATATAATATTGCATAATTTAAACATTCTATAGAAGGGTAAATTATTTATACTTGTTTTCTTTAATAAAGGTAAATAAAAAATTTCATTGTTTCGGGAATTGAGCTTGGGTACACGTAATTGGACATAATTAAGAAATTTAGAAGAGTAAATGATATTATGATAGAGCTAAAATAAAGAGCAAATACCAACCTTCTCTTAGATTGTTTATCACAAGAAAGATATTTTGGAAGATAAGTATTAGTTATATGCATACTATTATTTAAAGATGTAGGATGAAAGAGTTTGAAAAGATTACGCAAAGTTGTTTAATGGGAGTTTTTCTTTCGACATTGAACATGATGTTATTTGGAGCATGAATAAACATGGTGTTGTTTGGACAAACAGTCTTAATATTTTTACTAGAAATCACTAAGGCGTGTGCTGATAATATCAACAATCTAAAGCAAAACAAGAAGGGAGACGATGAATTTTCAAGAATTCTTTTAGATTGGTATTGATATACAATGGAATCAGCATTTCCCTGTTTTCCAGGTTACTTAGGATTTTCTTTGTAAAGTATATTCAAACCACCTAGTCAACTTAATAACTCAGGTATACATAATTAGCAGAAAAAAATTATTAAAACTGACCCTTCTTTTCCTTAATAAATATAGTCTTAATTTCATTCTCTCTCTCTCTCTCTCTCTCTCTCTCTCTCTCTCTCTCTCTCTGATATGTCTTTTTTTATTTTCAATCAATGCTGCCGCTTCCATTTATTTTAGGGCTCTAGATAGCTCCACCCGTGTGGTTAACCTATTTAGATTTTTCCAACCCTTTAGCAGGAAAGAAGTTGATGGGATGAGAAAATAATAACAAGCCCTTCTTCGAAGCACCACCCTCCGACCTAATGGCACCGGAAGAAAAATTTGTCTCCTCATGATGATAAATTTATTAGCTGTCAACCTTTATCCTAGAGATAAAATAGCTTTAAGAGTTTATAAGGTGGAATTCTAAAGTTCCAAGGACTTTAGCAGAATTAAAATCTCCAAGCGTTTTTTGGGCAAGTTTATTAATTTACGTATATTCGTGGGTGTTTTTGCTCAACTCCGGACCTCCAATGGCACCAACAGATAAACCTTATCCTCTTTCCGCGCTAGGTTATTCCATTTAATTTAACAATAATTTGCAACTTAAGTTCACTTTAGTTTAATCACGAGTCTCATATTGCAATTGAACCTCCATTTTAGGTTCCTTCGAAAGGGTTCTTTTCTCCCTTCTTTTTTAATAGTATTTATGGATCACTCAGAGTGCTCTTCATTTGCTCGCGCAAATCCTCTTTCGTTGCTGCTTATAAAAACACAAGATTTACATTAAAAATTAACGGGCAATGAACTATTTACGCTGGAAATTACTATGAGAAATTCGTTGGGTGGGAGCAGCGCAGATGGGGGGGCGTCGAAGAGTCGTCTGTCGGGGGTGAGAGGGAAGGGTGCTCCACACATTTACCACCAATGGCTCCGGGATGATTCCTGGAAAGCAAAGGGTCAAAACACATGATTCTATGAATAGATAGCGTTTTTTAGGTGGAAGACCACAGACGGGGTGAGAGAGAGAGAGAGAGAGAGAGAGAGAGAGAGAGAGAGAGAGAGGGGGGAGAGCTTAAAACATTCAGCAATTTTCTTCTTTATTTATGAAATACAGGTTTCTGGCGACTGTTATTTAAAACAGATAAGTTTTTCCATTTGGTTCAACATAGAATAAAACCGAATTGCTTCCGACAACTAGCAACGGAACGTTTTACTTGAGCATCACCGAAAACCGATGTTAATCGTTATCGCATTTTCCGCTTCAGGCAATACCCTCAACGTTACGAACCAGTATTTGAAATCGGTATCAGTATTTGTAATAATGGTATTGGCGACGCCTAAAATTCTAAGAAATATAAATGTACGTTTTCTAATATTTGTTTTCCTATTTGTCATAGGAAAATCCGAAGAATCTAATTTCATCGCAAAGTTTTAAGTAAAATGAGTATGCAGAATTTATAAGATCGCATTTATAAGGAAGCAAAACTGATTTATGAAACCTTCCAAACACTCTTTTGATTTAAAACAATATCAATAGATTATTAAATATTTCATGTGTAGTATTATTGATACATAATGCTGAAGCCGTCTTTTCCATGTAATCTATTATGCAAGCCCTTCTGTCTAACAATTAGCCGCAATTGTATGATCTCGTCACTACCAACTAATAAACAAACCTATACAAAAAGAGATATTACATTAAGGGGTAATGATAAGAATTTTTGTATACTTCGGGTAACATTGAATGAGCCAATTCACACAAAACATCGAGCCTTTTGACATACCTATTATTTTTCAGTAAACAGATACCTTGTGTCCTGAAAAGGACATATGGTTTTAAAAATGAAATAGCAGGCAAACGGAAACAGTTATTTAAGTTAGGTTATTCGTGTAGGAAATTATTGTGTGAGATCAATATTTGTTTTGGTACGTTTCCTTGTATTTTGCGGATGATCTCTTCGACTACGCGTAATGACATTTTCTGCCATTTTTTCTTTAAATTATGGTTTTGCAAAAAGAGTTAAAGAACCTGCTCCAAACGACAGTTTAACAAAGGACCTCACGAATAAGTTATGTACAATTTAGGTTTCCAAAGAGCAAAAGTTGTATAATTTTACGATTTTATAATTATTCTATGTATTGTCGAAGGATTACAGAGATTTTGGCCATACTGTCAGATGACATATTATTAAAACGCTTTGAATAATTAAGTTCGCTTCAGATTAAGCGAATTTATAATAAAGCACTACGTCCCGTCACTCCAGTCTTAAACGCGGACTCATCCGAAACACTACCGGTTCGTGTAAATTTCTCGTACAACTGTTTTACTATATTCGGATGAGTTGAGGATGAATTGGTGGGCGAGTTGGTGGGTGAGTTGGACGGACGTCCGGGGTCGGCCTTGACGGTACCAAGCATGCAGGCCATTAAGAACGTCATTACGGGTAATGAGAATTAAGAAAAGTCTCAGGTTTATTTTTTTTAAATATTTTTGCCCTTTTCGAACATTGCGCTGCAATTGGCTGACCTTATATGCCTCAAGTTTTTAGCATAATGAGCGCAATGTTCGCTTGCAGTAAACTTTTTATCGCTTCCATCCGAATTAAAAACACGAACTTATTTGTTAGCCTCATTTAATTGGGGAAGTATTACTTATTTTAGATATCACTATAACTATCTGAATTATAAAGACACTTCACCAAGTATAATCTGGCTTATTTATTCTATCACATGAAATCTTAATAAGGTATAAATAAAGTATAATTGATATATATTCACAAACAAAAATTCTACTCCGAACTTACATGTATGTTTAATTCAAGCTGACATACTCTCATCATCATGGATTCTAAACTATAAATAACAAAATTACATTAATTTTCAAGTATCTTCCAAGAAAATGGAGATACCGCTATAATGCTCAGTAGGTAAAGTTGATTCCATGCAACTGTTTTTTATGCAAATTATGTATTTAGAATTTTCAGATTATTTGGCAAAAAGTTAGCTCATGCTTGTCTTAATAATTTACTTGGCGTTTTTGTACATAGAGAAGTTTATGTCTTTTCACTTTAATGCGTAGCTTACATATAAAATAAACAGACGAAAATGGTTGTTGGAGTGACACCGTTTACACAGAGACGCCGAACGTTGTTCTGTTTCGCCTGCAGACGTGCACCAAATCCAGGCGCCATATTTCCATTCTCTGGCCAAAGTTTCCCCGTAGGCGAATGATGAAAATGGGGGTTGGATCGCGGAAGGATAGTGGGGTTCATCTCCGTTAGTTATCGATAACAGATGCCATAAATCGAATGATGACGCCAACTGAATTTCCAAAGAATTCGATCTGCTGAAACCCCATCCACGACACCCGGAAGAATAATTGCAGAAAATAAACACGGGGAGGGAAACTCAGCAATTATCGACCAGATGCCGAGCTCGAAAGAGGAGGTGTACATTGGGCTGCGGGGTAATTGAATGATCATTCATGCATTAAGCGTAATTGATAATAGAAGTAAAAAATTAAATTGTTATAATCTTGTATGAACTGTTAACGTTTTTTAATATAATAAGTTATTCCATGCTTTATGTTCAACAGTTTTTGAAAATAATATTAGCTAGAATTTATCTAATTTACATTAATGAAAACCAACTGTTTAAGAGTTCGGAAAACTATTTTAAAATCCTGGACCAAATCAAAAAAAAAATCAAAAATTATGAAATTTCAGAAATGTGAGTCTTAATAAAATCGGAAGATCTAATTCAAGATCTTTTCCACCTAAGCAGTCATTTATCTGAGTACTCACTTTTTCTTACTAGGTTTTTAAGGCACATCTAATGAAAAATACATGATTTGACTTTTTATTTCATATTCACCAAGGCACTTACTGGTAGAAACTTTTATTTAATGTCTTTGATGTAAATCTCAAAGGCAAACTTGGACTTCGATAAGCAAGCGCTTTTATGTCTCCACATGTAATTATTTTTTTTATGCTGTCCAATTGATTAGCCTTATTAGTTGTGCTTAGAGAGCTGAAGCACGAAATTAATTTTACTTATTAAAATCTTAAACAAGGGGCCCAGGAGCAATCGACCGATGCCAGTCTCCTCTACTCTGATCATTTTATAAAGGAAGACCGTTTCTTGCATGTGCATGAGTGCGAGGTAAATTGATTAGTTTCTCCCACTCGCTCTCCCTTGAGTAATTAATGGATCAGGAGTCATTGTTTGTTAATTAGAAATCATGTTTTTAATATAGACGGAGTCAAATTTAGCGCTATTAAAATGGAGATGCAAAGAAACTGGAGCGGCATTATGTTCGCGTGTCCCCGCTTAATTAAGAACACTGAAGAAAGCCTAATAAATTTTACTGGATACTAATAAGGACACAGACTAAGTTCCTCTCCCCCAACTTAGCCTACATTAGACAAAGTAAAAAGAAATACCTTTGATTCTCTCTCTGGGTTCCTCAGCAGGCGTCTTTGATTTTGTTTTTCAGGAGATAGTACTTCGGGAATGAAAATTTACTGGTAGCTGAACATTTACATCTGCAAACAGAAAAATGGTTTTGTCTATTAAGCTTAAAAGGAATTTCAAAAAAAAATCAGTAACAAATTAATCAGTTCGATTAAGTTGAAACGAATTTGGAATTAAAGGAAACTATTAATTAACGATTGGATAATTTGAAAATTGCATAAAATTAGGCAAATAGTTTTGTCTGGACACGTTGAATATATTTACAGTACTTACAACAAATATTTTACACAACAATATATTGTCCAAATCTTTATTTTTACCAGCATTTCGGAAGAAATTTAGAACTACTACTAGAACTCTCCAAATTGTCTTCGTAAATAAGGAGAAGTTTTCCTCGTAAAGAACAAAGATATACATTTTTGTTCCATTGCCTTAGAGCATCTGGCCTACAAATTACTTATCTTCTTCAAAAGCCGAAAAAGCACTTGATAAGCGCCATTTTTTTCGTCTCTAAAATCTAGTATGTCTTAGTTTAAACATTGTCCCCTCAGGATATCTATTGCATCACTAAAGACTATGATGGAGGTAAGCCATTCACTTGCCATGGGAGTCAAGAAATAAAAGTCTTATTTGTAATTTACGGGAAATTCTTAAGATGGCTACTATGTAATCAACTTCCGGATAATTACTCCTGGCAAAATATTCAGGATGGAATGTACGGGAGAAGTAGTAGTTAACCACAGTTTAAGGCATCAAGCTGCACAATTCTATTGTCACAGTCTTCTACCTTTAGGAACGTTAGAAGCGTCTGTGGATTATGGATATACATTGGCGTCCATAAATTAATGGATTGCAGAATGAGATCCTTTCGCACATCCGATCAGCAGCAAACTTAGTAAGATCATTCTATTGGTCCTGTAAACCCCATTCCATTATTAAATACATAAATACACATTAAATACACAGGTGACGGAACACAATTCAATGATCTTGCGACACTGGTCATAGTGCACGTGCCATAAAGAATGTGTTTTTTTTAACTTTCATTGGCAATTGAGCATTCGATAATTGTTGCTAATGGCTCATCGTGTACATTTTGAGAGTGAAATGAGGGAACGAATAATTGGATGAATGGAAGCAGACCAGTCCCAGGTTGACGTATCTCAGGCACTGAGTGTATTTTAAAACTGTGGATACGGTTCCGACAGGATGGAAACACCCACAGACACTTTAGCCAGGATCGTCCAAGGGTCACCACGTTCAGACAAGATCTTGCTCGTCCAAGGATGCCCCAAACATGTAGCATGAACACAAGGACAATGGAACCAGATCATTTTCTCGGATGAGTCCCGGTACAGCCTGGACTCCGATTCATCTCTATAATCACGATAATGCCCGTCCGCATCGGGCTGGCATAGTGGATGACTACCTGGAATATGAAGACATCCAACGCATGGATTGGCCAGCACGGTCCCTGGATATTAGATGCCAGCATCTTGTGTGTGTATTTCTGTGCGAGAGGACCACACAATGTACTAGACGTCGTCTAAAGTTTACAAAACTAGAAGATAGGGTTTGCTACAGTTTGTTTGTTTTTTTTTTGTGCCAGAGGTGTCCACGCACTTTTCATGTTTTCCGTCCGAAGCGGTGCTGCCACCTTTGTGTTTAACGATTGAATTGTGTTTACATGAGAGAACAGCCTTCCAAATTTGGTGCTGATCGCATGTGCGGAAAGGCATTCTGCAAATACCTTAATTTATGGACACCAGTGTAATTATGTTTAAGGATATCAAATAGAGTTCAACAAGTAAGATACTTTAATATTTTTTATGTACGCACCATTCCTAAACCATTCACAATTTTCCGAACGTTGGTTTACAAAATCTGCAGCACTCACAACAAAATGTAAAACATCATCAAATACAGAAATTCTGGAAGATACACGTTGTAACATGTCAGCGTCCAAAGACTCCACGATTCACTGAGATATACAAATTTCATATGAACCCATCAGACATTAAATTGTTTTCGTAACGTTTTAGTAACCCTAGTTGTTACCCGTGGCTTCGCCCGCCCGCGCCATCTGTTGAGGGGAATTACAAAGCAAAAGTAGATAATTTTAAACGAAAACCCCAGAAAGTGGGGAAGGGGGGGGGGGGGAGGTCGTAGGAGGCTGATTTTTGGCGATAGAGCAGGTCCTTTATTGATAAGCCTGCCCTAAAAATTTCAAGTCGCTAGCTCAAACCGTCTAGGAGAAGATAGAAGTACAGATAAATAAATAAATACACGCAAGAGTTTTAATATATAGATTGAAGAAGCTTCTGCTAGGTGACTAGGATAATCAAGCGGCTCTGGTGTCCTGTCCGGAATACAAAATTTGCCCAAACGTTAGGAAGTTAGGAAGTTGTGGTAAGGAATAATGAAGATTACAATGAAAGCTTGTGAAGTGATTTTGTAAAATAAATTTGTTTTCTCAGTGTGCAAAACCTTTTGAAATGCATCTCGTATGTTGTTGAATTGCTAAAGGCATAATCCTGAACAAGAAAACCATTATTTGATGAAAAATAATTGTTTTTTAATTTCATTCTTAAAAGCATTTAGCAATATTTACTTTCTGAAAGATACCAATTTCATTTTTTGATCATAATTAATCCCGAGTCCCACGCTGCCATGTTTGCTTTTATCTTTGATATTATTTGGCCACATTCTATTTGCAATAGAGAATTTCTCAATATCATTAAATTGGAATTACTTTTATTTTAAAATTCTTGCCTGTTCTAAATTGATCAGCTTCATAGGCTATTAAAAATCTAATACATCAAACTTAACTATTTAAATCAAGGACTATACGTGTACATTAAATTTGAATCGTTTTCTTAAACTGGCGGTACTGCGACTGAGACACGGGCAAAAACCGATTCTTGAGCTTGTCAAATAATGACTTTTACCCATTAAAAACAAGGAAATTTTTTCTTAGAATATCTATAATGCGTGACCGTCTGTATTTTTGTACTTTATTTTCGTTGAAGAGAACGAAGAGAAGAGACCAAAAACTATTTTTGATGACAATTTGAGCAGTTCGTCATACACGGGCAATGACAGTACTTTTATAGTGGTACGAAAAATTTTTCGGATATCATTTTTAAAATCGAATTTACACACCGCTGGAAATAGGAGATTCAATTGTTGCTGCGTTTTCAATCAAAATACTGACATCCGTTTTGTAGTACTCTTGCGACAGCGTTTTAGGTGCGTTTTAGTACTATTTATCGAATAGAATGTCGCACTCTTCTGCCATCTAAGGGCGCATTTCCTAAACTTCTGAATGTGTAAACTCATCTATAAATTTTTTGTTAATACAAAATTACATTTGCTTTATTACTTTAATTTCTCAAATGCGATACGTTTTAATGGATTTTTCTCTATTGCCAAGAAAGAATTGGAATCCTCATTTTTCCAATATTTTATTTTATTCCTGAGTTTCATAAAAGCTTCAGGAATAATGCATATGAATTGAATTTTTTAACTACTTGATTTATATTCAAATTTCTTAAAGAGATTTGACACAATTTGTAAGATTCATTATTTTACACACGTTGTATTGTATGGTGTATATATTTATAATATAACCAAAAAACAATGAATAGAAGAAACATTGTTCAAAATTTAAATAAGAATACAATTGTAAGACATTTAAACATCTCAACTGTAAAATACTGATGATGTCCGAAAGGACGAAATATATCTATCTAAACAATAATAAAAATTGTATTGTAAAATGGACGATATGAAATTATAAATATACACAATTTGTAGTTGTCTTGAAACACTTTCTATTTCTTCTACCTTGTAAAAAGGGCACTGAAAATTCAAAATAGATAGTCTATACTATGGATAGAGGCTAAACTTCCAATGCCCGTATTACGTTACTCTTGAGTTATTACTCTCTTATGGCCGGTAATTTATTTTTACATAACGTGACTGAAGAGCCATTGTCATGCGGAAAATTAAGTTCATTCCCTTTTGTCTCTCTATCCACAGGTCTTTCTCATTTCGTGTCATGCGCGTATTTTCCCTTCACATGGCAATTCTCTCTCCCTTCCCTTGCTTCTCTTCCTACGGAGATACACACACATACACATACACACACACACACACACACGCACATGCACTCATATACATACACATTCAAAACTCATTCAGGGAGTGAGCTCCCATCACGGCGAAATAATTACGATGTTTCCTTGCTTTAATCGACATTGGAAAATTCACAGTACAATGCGCCTTTCGAGTCCGATGAAAACTTGTGGAAATCGCTAGAAGGGAAAGAATGGAAGATGGCGAGGGGGAATTCCATTAAATTCGAAAGAAGAAGAAAGAAAAAAAGAAAAGAGGAAATTGAATAAACCAAGAGGGAGAGAAGGTTTTGACACCGTTTATTATTGATGATCTCGAAAAGCGTAGGAGTGAGTGAGAGCATTTATCTAATAGAAATCTCTCTTTTCCTGGAGCGGTGCAAACCGAGCACCAGATGTACGAACCAGACGGAGTCCCTGGAAAACCTTAAGATGGACAGACAGATTATTTTCACACTTCCACTGAAAGATTAACGATTACTTCGTCGTAAGAAAAAGATGGTTTTCTTCGATTTATAAGACGATTCAACCTTCGGGAGAATTTTTAAAAAATAAAGACCAATAAACAGAGCAAAGAAGGTGGTGAAGAAATATTTGCAATAAAAATCTTTTATTTATAATTTTTTCCTGCTTAATGGCACTTGTATGGAACTGAAGAGAAAATCAATAAATTTGCGCAATGTCTTCATGTCTCGTGTCGTGTTTGCATCGTTTTTTCTTGCTTCCCTTGTCTGAGTCTATGCATAATAACTAAAGCGTCCGCTTAGGCCTTACTCCGCGGACTTCTTCGTGGTTTTCTCCGCATTGCAGCTCTTTTAATTCTGGAAATGGAAAAATCTGGAGGTAGATTCAACCTCTCCAGATGACCCTCAGGCTTTCTTCCCTTTGTGTCGGTCTTTTTACAAAGAACAAAAGCAAGATTCACTGCAACCTGAAATTGACCGTAATTTTTTTGTTCTTTTATAAATAACTCTACGCGGTTTTAAGTTTATAAATGGCTTTGAACCTTCTGAAACCTAAATTATCAGAAGTGTCAATTTTGATTAAAATACTTACATCTCATTTTCTTTACTCTCCTCCTTTTATCGTTTAGTTCTTGTACGAGCTTTAAGCAATGACTCATGACTCATCTTTTTTTCGTAAAATAAATTATATACATGTAATAGCCAAGGCATTTAATAATTTCTTAGACATTTATCTTGTAACAATAGAATTTTTGCACATCTCCCATCACTGTGATAATGACGAATGCTCGATTAAAATAATTCCACCATGCGTACTCTTTTATTGGAAGAAAATTATAAGTTTTTACAAATTCTCTTGTGACTTGAAAGAGAAATAATTATTTATTAAAGTCTCCAAGACACCAAGAAAATAAACAACAAAAAAAACTTCAAGCATATTATAAATTAGAAATATAGAAAGATTTTATAAAATTAAAACTTTTATGTATATTGCGAAGCTTTTATGTAAGAAAAACAACTGAAAATAAAGCTAACAAGGCCGCTATACAGGATGAGGCATTTATCTTGAGACAACTGAATATCTCGGAAACTAAGCATTGTACGAAAAAATGTCCCAAATCAAAAGTTAATTATTTCGCAGGGGAAATTAATTAGTTAAATAATTACCCCCCCCCCCCTTGTGAGGGGGGCTGGGAGAGGGGTAACTTTGGAATCTTAAATAGGAACATCTATTTTTAATGGCATATTCAGATAGTACATAATATTCGAGAAATGTTTTATTCTTGGTATTTTTTCAATTGATCCAACCGTTTAGGAGATAGAGGCCCTAAAAGTGTGGAACTTTTAAAGATTTGAACCCAATTTTATCGATGAAGACAAAGAGAGAGAGAGAGAGAGAGACAGGCATTCCTATTCCACTTTTTAATGATCTTTAAGAATCCGAAGTCAGAATTCAAAAATCCAATATTCTTTAATACACACGCAAAGACTCTGTCTCCATAGGACTGCTGCCCCCAAAAGTTTATTTGTTTATCAAAAAATTTTGAATTTTTGAAATTCTTGTATATAGCAGCAGGTAACCAATAAGAGAAAATTATTTTTGACAATGAATGAAACTAAAGGCATCCAATCGGCTACTGGTATAGAACCATCGTCGTTATTCAGCAACCAACAGGATGGCTTATATCTGAAGGGATTCCAGGAGAGGTAGCAATTTTTCATCTTTGATAGAGTGGATAATTTTAAAGCCATCTGTCGAGAAATTATGGCCTTCTTGTAAAATATAATCTACAAAAGCAGAAATACCCCGTTTTCCATTTTGGACGATAGTCCTAAACAAGTTGCCGATTGGATGCCTTTAGTTTCCTTTACATTGTAAAATAACTTTTTCTATTGGTTAACCGCTGCCTTGTTTATTTTCAATTGCTGTTTCTCACTGATGAAGGAGACAGAGCTCCGAAATGTACATATGGTTTGGAGTAATGGTTCTTTTCTTCCTTTGCTGTTATGTTAAAAATTATTTCTTGTTTTTACAATTTTTTTATCAGCAATTTCGGTTAAGTTAAAGCAATCTATATATTAATACGTGAACATCGAAATTGGGGAACATTTTTGGGTTACTTATTATATAAGGAGGGAAATCAAACTTATTTCATTCGAAAGGTACTGCACTACAGAAGCGCAGAAACAAAGAAACAAGTCTCTGGGACCATAATTAGCCGAGATATTAATTAAAAAATCAATTGATAGGATGCTAACAGATACCGAGAGGTGGCGATCAATGTCCATCAGAGAGAATTCAATCAACACCACCTAAACAGAAGGCTTGATCACTGAAACGTTATACACTGTTACATCATCAGTCGACCATTGTTAATCGTATTTGTACCACGGTCTATAGATATTCATGGTCATCGAGCTCCATTGTTAAAATAAAGCTAAAGTTTCTAGCTCCCTGTAGGGCGGGAACTCTATTGAAAAGTGGCGCTGCATGTAGAATCTGCCCAACTGCGTCTGCAGCGCCACCCTATCGGCAGACAGAAACTTTACTTTCGTATTCAGTTTCAATGAAAATAATCTCTATCGCAGGTCACGGTCGGCCCTGGTGCGATCTATGCGGCACCTGGCGCGATCTGTTTTCCTTAGCTTCTCGAAACAATGGAAAATGGCCAAAGCTCGATGACCATGAATATCTATAGACTGTGATTTGTACTAATAATTAGCCCTAAATTTGGTTGACTTATGATGATGTAACAATATATGACGTTTCAGTGATCAGGCCTTTTGTTTAAGATTTATATTTCGAAAAGAAAAAAAAGTTTCCAATTTCAATATTTAAAGTTTGCTATACCTCGGAGAAGAACGCTAACGGGTCGGATTTAAAGGCAGAATAGATAGCGTAAAAGAAATAATGTCGCACAGGTCGAAATCGATATTGATAATTCTATTGTTGTTTTTAAAGATGTATTTAAATGTGAATTAAATATAATTCCAATGTTTTTTAATAGTTGTGGTTTTGGTTTGATGAATTTACACTGCAGAATTTGTAATGCAAACATTTCGCATCTGAAGTTACTTTACCTGATACAACGGCATTCACATCGTGTTGTCATAAGGGTAAAGTTTATTTGCCGCCATTAACACAAAATTTACTTTTAATGCACTGTATAAGGGATTCACTTCAAATGATCAAACCATAAAAGAGAAATCAAAGAATTATTTTAATAATATTCGTAGCTACAATTCATCGTTTGCTATGGTCAGTTTTGAAGCTAAATTTCAGATACAGTTTTGCGTGGAGTGTATCATTTTAAGATACACGATATTTTTTATCATAGACCAAGACCAATGACTTCTACGTATGGCCGTTCACCATATTATGCGCATTTATATATTTATGACATTGATACTGCTGTTGACTATAGACTGCGTGAACAATCAAATCAATCGTGCTATAACAATTTAATGCGTAGAATTTCTACTGAATTGGAGCGCGTTAATCGTTTTGTGCGATCTTTTACTGTAATGAAACATTATTGTGTAAGAGCTGAAAACGCATTTAGAGAAGTATGTACGCTTATTACCGTTAACCAAAATTTAGACTTTCGATGATGGTACAATGATGCAATTCAAACTGATGTTGCTGTTATTTTTAGCACGTTGACAGTGAGCCACCATTCGAACGAAGAATGGTTTCTTTTTTAAAAAATAATGGTATAGTCAAAAACATCTCAGTTTCAGATTCATCATTGGATCCATTAGCGTAACCGTTATTATTTCGTAATGGAGATACTGGGTGGCATGTTAATTTGTTTCAGAACAGACCAAATACAGCCATTGCGAGATAGCGCAGAAATAAAGTTACTATGCTGCAATATGCATGCTATCGGCTGGCAATTAGAGATGATTTCAGCCTTTTACATTATTCACAGAAATTATTTTTGCAGTGGATTGTTGATGTGTATGTATGTATTGAAGGTACAAGACTTCATTTCATAAGACAAAATCCGTCTGTTCTAAGGTCAGAAGTGTATACATGTAGTAACTTAACTGATCATTTAGAATTGAACCCGAATGATAATGTAAGTATTGGAAGAAGAAGAAGCTTTAGTTAATGGAACTAGGTGTTGCGAAGTTTTAACTGCAATCGCACGAAATAAGCGAATTTTGATTCCGCGTATAAATTTAACTTATTCCAGTACAATTTTACAGTTTGAGTTTCAAAGAAAACAATTCCCAATTATTCCTGCATTTGCAATTACAATTAATAAGTCACAGGGACAAACATTCGAAAAAGTTGGAATTTTATTAAGGCAACCAGTTTTTACGCATGGTCAGTTATATGTCGCATTAAGTAGACTTTAATATTTCGATAGTTTGACATTTTATATTTCTGAACACAGCGAACAAGATCATATAAATAAACCAAGCTTTTATAATGTTTTATTTAGTGGCAACAATGAAGCTTAATTTTGCAACAATAAACAATAGATACATTTAATTCTCGCCATAACGAATTGTCCAATTGTCACAAGAAACAATTCGTAGAAATGAATTTGTACCATTAGAACACGAACGAGTGAACCGATCTGAAAATTTTTTCTTTAACATAAATTGTCATCGATCCTATGTATGTGTGTCAAGTTTCAGCTCCCTAGCTTGTCTCGAAGTTGGTTTAATATTGATTACAAGATTTGACCTAAACAAACTAACATTGCAAGGTTAATAAAAGCTTTTAAAAACATCACTTTGCTTTTGGTTGCAAAAATTTTATAACGACTGGCCATTAATACAGAATTTTGCTATCTCCCAATAGAAAAAGCTCACATGATGGCAGACTCTTGTTAACACCTAAAGCGATGTCGACTTAGATCCTTCAAATCGTTTGCATTCTACCGAACTGAATGAGCTGTTAATTTGAGAACCCTTTGCCCTTGCTAAGCGAAACACCCAAGGCCCACCATCTGGGTACTACCCTTCGTCTTGTAGTAGAAAGAAAACAAAACGGTCTACTTCAAAGTCAGCAAAAAAACGTTTTCATTTTACGAGACACCACCATTAGCATTCAGAGTTTATTATAAAGCAGCAGTAGTTCCACTTAATTTAGTTTAATAAACTGATTCTCAACCTGCGTCTTTACATTGAGAGACTGAATTTTGAATTTTTAAATGCTTCGTATGATTGAGTATAAATTATCTGATAGTTCGTTTTTGAGTATGATAGGCTCTAAAAAACTTTGTTAATATTCTGATATCCAAAACTTCAGTAAACCCTATAGATAGTCTTCAAATTAAGAGAAACTGTATGTAAATTTAAAATTATTCGGTATTCAGAATCGCCTATATGCACATACGCTGATTAGCTTAAACTTTTTGACCTACGTAACATTCCATTGCTCCTCTACTGTATGTTCTTCAAAATTAACTCTCATCCCCTCCCCCCTGGAGAAACGCACTCTATAAGACCTCTGAAAGTATCCTGTAATATTTGGCACAAGTGTAAAGATCTGTGGCATCCTAATAATTGGCATCAGTAATACCTCCCGTCAATTTATTCAGCACATCCCACAGAAGTCATTTAAATTGGAATCTGATGAATTTGGAGGCCAGGGCAAAGTCTTGAAGCCTTCGTTCACTCTTCCTCCTACGTATTTCTTCAGTGCAGTTCGTGCTGGGTAGAAAGGCCCACTCTAGTGAAAGAGGTCATCGCTATTGGGAATGCTATTGGGAATGCACTTTCTGAAGGGATGCATGGTCTGCACTTATATTCAAATAGTTGGAACTCGTCTGCAATTCATACATGGCCAAATCCAGTTCACACTTTCATCGGTCTTTTCTTCCCATAATGCATTCTGGTTCCGTTTCTTTCCCAGGTTAATTTTGCACATGATACTTGTGCTCATGTGATGCAGTAGAAAATATAATTCGTCGGACTAGACGACTCTTCTACAAGTTCATTATAATTCCAACATTTGCAAGTTCAATATAACGATGTGCATGTAACAATGTAACAAGCTAACTGGTTAAGAGAGAGACAGGCTATACAGGGCATTTCATAATTGGTGTCCCGTCTTTAGGTCCAAATAATGGTTCAAGGGGAACAGGTGGGGAGGGGGGGATGAATATTGATTATTTGGTTTTGATGTCCACTAATTCAGAATAAAAACATTTCGTATCCCCGGGGGTGAAGGGGTAAATTTTGAAAATTTTAATTTTGTAGGGGCAGGGGTTAGACCCCATGTGTTATTTAGAAAGTTGTAGAGCATCATGTAAAATGTGGGTTTAGCAAAAAACCCGGGGAAAAAATCTCATCCCCTGCCGTTAATCGAGTGGATAAAGTGAAAGGTATGGCTAGCTAATGTAGACAAAAACAGAAAAACTCCATAGAAACTTATTAGAACTTTATTACTTATTAGAAAACAGTACATTTGAAAATGAATGAGAATGAATGAGTCGTTACCCTGAAAAGCTAATAAAGTTCTAATAAGTTCAAGTGTCTCGGACTGCATTGACGAGTGATGGGTGGCAGGATAGAGAATTGGATGCTCGGATCGATGCAGCAAGCTGTGTCACACGTGAACTGTGACGATCGGTGGTAACGAAACATGAGCTGGGGAAACAAAGCCAAGCTCTCTGTTTTCAAATCTATCTTTGTCCCCATTCTCACCCATGGTCATAATTCTTGTGAAATGACGAAAGAGTGCGAACGCGGGTGAAGCAGTCGAAATGAGATTCCTGAGAGGTGTGGCAAGTGTTACCCTACAAGATAGAGTGCATAGCAGCACAATAAGGGAGTATTTAGGGGTTGAGCCGCTACTTCTCCATATAGAGAGATCTCAGTTGCGTTGGTATGGCCACGTGATACGGATGCCGAAAACTGGCCTTCCTAGGCAGTAGCTATTTTCCATCATGTGGGTAAGAGACAAAGGGGTCGGCCTAGAACCAGGTGGCTAGACTACATAGAGAATCTGGGTTCGAGTCGCTTTGTTATTACCATTGAGGACATGCGCTTGAAGGCGGAAAATCGCGAGCGCTAGAGATCCTCCATAGAGATAAGCGGGTTTGAAAAGTAAGTAAGTAAGTATCTATCAATACGTTCATTAAGTATGGACAAAAAATACGGAGAATAATCATTTAGACCATTGATATGCTATTTGGTTTCATATCGATCTCCAACAAGAAATCGATCAAGTCTTGCTTACTAGAAAAGGAAGGGCGTTCCGTAATATCGTATACTTATGTTCATAAAGATGGAAATTTGAAAAATCATGGAACAAGTTAATTTGCAGAGGGTAATGGAGTAAAGTAAGATGTAGATCTTTAACGAATACCTTAAAATAAAATTCAACAACGGAATGAAGGTGAAACGCAGTTGGTCAAGGCTGTGGCTCGAATTTCTGCAAATTCAATAGGATATTTACCGAGATGAAAATTAACTTAATGAACAGTATTCCCTGAATACGAACCACTTAACCAAGGTTCGTATGACAATGACTAGTATGGGAGAAGGTTCGTCTCTATCGACAGACTTGTACAATCATGACTGGACGGGAGAAAGCCTCGTCTCGATCGATAAATTTCGATGACAGCGGGTTCTTTGACGAGGAAGAAAGTAATAACAGAAGCGGAAAATGCCAAAAGGGAAAGGAAAAAATGAAGACAGGAATCGACTAGGAGCCTCTTCGTTCTTTGTAAAGCCTAAGTAAATAAATTCTTTTTGAATTCCTCTTGACTTCATTCTAAGATCAGATTTCTTTCTTCTCAACAGCGCCTCTATTTTCTTCACAATATTAAAAAAAGCTGCAATTTAAAAAATTTAATAAAAGTTCTTAACATTTAAAAAAGATATTTAGACCGAGGCACTTGGAATACATTAAAACGAAATTAAAAAAAAGCTTATTTATAGTTTTTTGATTTTTGTTTATTTATTTATAGTTTTTGAATTGAATTTTATAAAAAATAGAAAAAGCTTATTTTATAAGCTAATTTTATAAGCTAATTTTATAGCTTATTTTTTATAGTACTGAGAAAAAGTGCTGTATAAGGCAATTTCATAGTTTATATGAACTACTGAAAAATATGCCATTGCAGATTGCACCTCTGATTAGTACCTCCTTATAGGATTTCTTTACCATTATAAAGTAGACCTCGGATTATTATTCCTCAAGATTGTCTTAAGTATCAAGTAAAATAATACTTAAGACGCAACGACTTCAGACGAACAATTACTGTCAGAATTTCAAATTATAAAATTTTTAGATACAATCGGAAGATATTGTAAATAGTAAATCCAGCTCGTCAAAATAGCTCAAAGAATTTTTAAAAATTATTCATAATTATGCTAAGTTATCAATATGGAGATCGGAGAGAAGATGTCTCTTATGAAATTTATAAATACAAATTGTAAAGAAAAAATTAACTTTCATATGAGTTATAAAACATTAAAGTATGTTGTATAATATTCTCCAATTGAAGTTACACTCATCTACGTACAACTCTAGAAGGTTCATCTACAAGTTCACGCATTCGAAACAGTTTCTGTGGAAAATAAAAATTGTCGCGAACTACAACAAAAGGACGGAAATAGCTAAAGTTGACAACATTCCAGAGAAGTGTGATGCTTTAGTTGTGGTGGTATGATAGGGGGGGGAGATCGTTTGTTGGTCGTTTTGCTCCAAGAAATTTCCACTTGTGTTTTTGCATTCCGGAAACCTTCTAGGAATTCAAAGCGAGTTTCTAATACTTTATAAAAGAGATAGTTTGGTTGACATAATGAGAAATAAAGCAACTGGAAAAGAATTCTCAAGTTTAACAGTTAAAGCTATTAAAGCAGCTTGAGATACCGTGGCTTACTTAGCGCCTTAAGAATAAAATGAACGATGGCCAATAAAGGGAGAGTTGCCACCGCCCATTAAGCATTTATATTCTAGTGGCGAATAGCAATTTCAAAGAATCAGCATCAGTATTATGTTAAGCCTGTAGTTCACAGTTTCATACACATACGGAATTTAAAACATTTGCAGTCTCAACTTTGAGTGTGAAAAATCTAGGATAAACTGAAGTACCTTCTGCTATTCTCCTTTCCCACAAAACTACGGGGATAGGCGCTTTCCTTTTAAGGCCGACAAGAGCTTAGTTGTTTATTCTTGGCAATCGATTCTTCCAGCGCCACGCTAAGATCTTGTGTGTAAATGCAAACCGCTATTGTACTGCTTTCGTCTTTTCCATCAGGGAAGTTCTGCGTAGCTATGCTTTTTAAATTGAGTTGTCTAGACACTTTGTCTCGTGTAAAACTGTACCCGTTTGAAATATTACTTTTTCTTCCTGTCGAATAACTCATCTTTATGCAAATGCGATGGAGGCCGCTCTCGAACCATCTTTCAAAACTTCGAAGCTTCACCATGTCAGAGGTTAATTCGAGCTGAAGGCGATTCAATGTTGTTTACTTACATCCTCTATGAAAGGGCCGAGATATGTATAAATCACGATGCTTTCATTCTTAAGGAACATGTTATTTTATTGCTAAGCCCGCGTTTGTTTCCTCTCTTTCAAAATCGCAGCCTTTAAACGCTATAGGTTGCAGTGTCATTGAAACGCATTTGCGAAGCGAATTAAAAATTTTCCAAAAGGATAACGGGAGGGAGGGCGAGGGAGCCAAACACGACAGAGACAGTTTGAGTAGCGAAAAATTAAAAAGTTTTTAACTTAAGCTGCAAGTGTTGTTATTAAAATTTGCAGAGAGGGTGGTTGAGCGAGACAAGTCAACCAAACCAAACCATTTTTCGGTTCAACACGTTTTTCCTTTTAACATTAATCTCGAGCTTTGCACGAGTGACAGATAGGCAGTGCTTGAAATTTCACGCTCTATTTGCTATCCTCAAGCCACTTTAATGCGAATTTTTTTGAAAAAGGCTCAAGACTCGAGAGTAATTGAACTTACTACATCGAAGACGACGCCCACAGGAAGACGAGCGAATTTTTTTCTCTCTCTCATTTTCCCCCTCCTATCTCTCTTATCTATTTATCTGTAGCCATCTCTCATCGTTTCCATATTTCATCGTCTCATTTCGCTCGAGGATATTAAAATCGCTGATCCCATTGTTCGTCTGTAGTACATTTGAACACCATTGCCATGTTTACTAAACTGGAATTCGCGATTTTTTTCCTCTTCCGCTAATTCATCTTTTGCATTTTCAATTTCACTATGGTGATGAATCTTGAAAGTATATTTGCGGAGGAAGTTTCAAAGAATCTTATGCCAACAAAAATTATCACAAACCGAAAGAAGATGTTCGTGAATGTTTTTAAATAATTTCATTTGATGGCAATTTCAAGCGGAATCTAGATTGGATATTTTCCATTAGTTTAAATTAAAGAACGATCGTAGTAAACACATCGCGAAATTACTTTTGATCCTTATTTCAACGATCTAGCTTTTGCTTATGTAATCGTCATATTTAAATGCATAATAGCAATTACTTCTACAAAATACTAAATAATTGGAAAGAAACGTCACATTTTTGCAACTCAGAATACTGACGTTTTACATTTTATACTTTCAGATACAACAGTAGATTTCATTGTATCATTGTATAAAGAATTGTATCATTTCATATGTAACAGTTTTAGATAAATAAGCCATTATCTTGTATATATGCGATATTGTATGGCAATTCCTACGCCCAGCCATACTTTCACTAACATAACTTTTACCCTCTCGTCACTTGCGCTCATTGGGCTTGACCCCATTTTGGGTCCACATTTGGGAATTGGTTTCCGGATTTGTTCCTAGTTTGGTTTTTCCAAATCAAAAACAATAACAATAATCAACAAAGCAGATTCAGATCTTACAGGAGAACATGTTTGGTAATAAAAAAACCAACTGGCCTAGGCGTTCTTCAGGGAAGTGGCTACCTACATGCAACTTGGAACCAAACATGCAACATGCAAAGCGGCTACCTACATGCAAAGATAATAATAATTGGAAGAAATGCCATATCACAGATGAAATCATCCAGTACATCATATCAGGTTGCAAAATTCGCGTAAGAAACACGGAACATAATCAGGTTGCTAACATCATTCAGCAATATCTAAAAATTATGAGATATTAAATCGTTTCAGTTCTCCAGGTTTCGAATCCCACTGTGGGCATGAATGTTTGTACTTGTCTGCGGAAAGTGTAAAAGATAATAGTCATATTGAATTCTTTGGATTGTAAAGATATTAGTCATATGAAAGGGGGCAAAATGACCTAGCTATTTATCGCCCAAACACCAAACTAAATACAGGCCGTACTCTAAGTACAGGCTGAAATATCAAGATAGGAGGACAGACTACAAGGGCCGGTTCCCCATACGAAACAAATAAAAAAAGTCATATAAACAAACGACCGCAAGTGCTTGATGGATGACTCAGACTATATGGCCAAATGAATTTTTAGTGCCGCGGCTTACCCTTCTTGTCGACTGCGGGGTTGTACGCGAGGCCGACGAAAAAGACAAGCCTGGGCAGTCAAAAGAAACAAAGCTATAATCAGACCATCGGGTGATTACAAAGAAACAAAGCTAGACTACAATGGAAGCTATGGACATAAACAAAACCTATATTGTTCATATTACTGTATTACTGAGAATGTGCCCCTGGATGTTAGAGCAAGAATGTGCTCCTAGATGACTTATGCATGATGGTCCTGTGCGCACATTTCAGCCACAATGTTCGGAAGACTAATGGGATTACTAATTGATCATTTCCATTGTTTCCATTTGTAATATGGCATTATGTCTTTGTAGAGGAACAACTCATGATTTTTTTATATTAGATTTAGGATGGGAACCCAGCGCTCGCAGTTATTTCCACTATTAGATTCCTCCAGAATATCCTAGATACTGTCTTAGACAATGCAACACAAATTATTAGATCAATAATAAATGATAAAACTATGCATGCATCTTAATAGACCAGACTTCACACTCGTAGATATGAAAAACAAAGTGAACTATTCAAGGTGTTTACTAAATTTCCGGCAAAAATTCAAGGGGTGATTCAAGAATCTTTTGTCCTTTGAAGATTTTCGGAATGCTGCTTTGTTTCAAAGATACAAGGTTGTAAAGGGTTTTCGACAAAAACAATCTCTTATTACCTAATATTACATGTAAAACTTCTTAATCTATAAAAATTGCTGAAAATGACTACCACCAATTAGATATGCTTTTTAATTTCTTGAAAAACTTTTGATAGGCTCTTCCAAAGTATACAAGCGCAAATCATAATCAAAGGTTCCCGACAGATACAAATACATTGCGCTACGATTCATAATATGACCAGTACGCAATAAATACATTACGGCGAATGTAATGATACCATAAGAACTACGTGACTGAACCGTAGCTACAATTCAGTGCAATATCCTTTTATTTAAGTGCTGCTTTCGCTTACAATCGTTCGAATGATGTAACCCCGTTGGCAGATTGCACCATTAGTGAATAGCGAGCTATGATCCAATTTCTGTGGTCATAGGGCGTGACAACATCGGAAATCTACCGAAAACTTGCATCGAAGTTAAAGCGTATAGGTCTTTGTCGAAAGTTGTACTCCACTCTACGATAATGCTCGTTCACATTCGGCAGCCGTAACCATTAATACCCTAACTAACGAAATTTGATTTTACAAATATCCAGCCTATAGTTCAGAGGTTGCTCGTCCGATTTAAATTTGTTTGGGCCATTATAGGAAGCTTGCTTGGCCGGCGATACGAGAGTGACGAAGAGATTAAGGAAGCGAAACTTACGTGGCTTTGGAGAAGCCATAAACTTTCTCGCAAACAGAATTGGAAAACTTGTGGTCCGTTTCACAAAACGTGTTGCAACGCTGCGCAATTATATTGAAAAATGACATATATGTTTTCCTAATGTGCGTTGGGCGTAATAAATAAGCTCATTTTTATGAGGGTTGGCTGAAAAGAATGCACAGTCGCTTATAAAGCACAAAGGAAAAGAGGTATTCAAATGAAACAAATAAGTTATAACAGTACATTTTATAAGTTACAAAATTTACATTTACTTTTCAACCTAGTCACATTTACAGATACACATTTCTTCCAACGGTGAATCAGTTTTCTCATCCTGTCAATGAAGAATTCCGGTGGTCTTTCCTTGAGCCACGACCTCACGATAACTTCATGCATCATCCGTGGTGAAATGAATGCCCGTAAGTCCCTTCTTTAAATTTACCAAATGATGAAAATCACTAGGATTCATTTTTTTTTTCACACAGTTAAAAATTCAATCTGCACATTGTATTAAACGCGTTGATTTAGCAGGCACACTGGACGCTATATCAGCATATACTGACCCACGAACCTCTGAACGGAATTCAACGCATCGTTACATGTCTGTAGTACATGGTAGTATACGCCATTCTTGCATTACGTGATTCTGTTTTTTGCGTTACGCTACTTTTCAGGCGCCACTCGTGCTTTCTGCTTCCCCCATTTCATATCGCAAATAGTTCTGAAGAAGAAAAACGAAACTCATAATATCCTTAGTTGACTAGGTCACTGTAATTGATGGTAAAATAAAGGAACCAAAGTGAATCGCCCAGTGTTGCCTAAAATTTATTACTTTAGCATAAAATTTATTAGTTTTACCGTTCACTCTGGTTCCTTTATTTTACCATCAATTAAAGTGACTAGTCAACTAAGGATATTATTATATTAATTTAGTCCAATAAATTAGTTTTACCGTTCACTTTTGGTTCTTTTATTTCAGCAAAACAAAACTGTTGTAGAATTTTAAGACACATTTTTAAATCCACATCTTTACGTGAAACTTTTATTTAATTTATGAGAGAACTCTTGCTGAAAAACGTTAACGAAAAAGAAACATTGCGACGGTTTTTACCTCGAACTTTTTATTTCCAACAATTTAATTAACTTCCTTTGGCTGTGCGTGCACATTTGTTTGTGTGTGAAATTGGCATCTGTGAAGAGATGTTATAGTTCCAGAGAAATCTTATATGAGAAGATTAAGGGCAAACACTCCCATCCGTGCTTTGCATTAATAGAATTAAAGTGAATTAATTCAGCAGCTTTTCATTATCTTCTTTCCATTAAAAACTATCTTTTGCTATAAAATTTTCTGCGAATACGCCATTTGGATAATGAAGAAACTGATGAACAAAGCGAGTAATCTTGTTAATGCTTTCATTTTAACGAGTTAAGATCTTTGCAGTGAAATAGAGTAATTAATATTAATCTTGCTATTTTTCCACCCTTGGAGATTTGAAAATTGCCACGAGTGGATTATGCAAATGGGATGAATGCTTCGAGGCGATGCGCTTTCAACCTAAAGGGAACATTAATTATACAAATGCTTTTCATTCATCCCATTCATTTATTTACTTTTCACTAATACACTAAGTTATAATCTACATTGCATTCTCGGCCATATCTGTGGAATAGTGTTTTGAATTGCATTCCACCGTTAATAAATCTCCTGAAGCCCGTTAAATCCGAGAACGGCATTTAAGGCATTGGGCTGCTTAAAAAGAGTAGAAATACGAAATGAAAGTCAAAAGAACTCTATGACCAGAAAAACTTAGTACTGCTTCAATTAGTATATAAAATGACCACCAGAGTCCTCCGCTGCCAGATTTGTTTTTACCATTTTGTCCACATAAAATAGATTTTACTTCTTGTGGACAAAAGGTTTCGTTATTTCTACTTTTACCATTTACCATAATGGACAAATTGCTCAAGAATGAGTACAAATTAATTTTAATTTAAAATGTTTGAGTATTCTATATTAGCACGCTCTCTCTGCTTCTCAAAATGTAATTTTAATGCAACAAATTTGTTATGTGAATGAAGAGCGTTTATTTTTTTATACAGGGGTGTCCCAAAAGTCCAGTCTCAAAGGGAATATGGAAATGATGCAGATTGAGAATATACATAAATGATTAAATATAATATAGCGATATTATATCCTTTGTTTCAGCATGCAACATCACAATTTCGGCTTTCCTTGCATTTCGTATTTTTCTACCCGTGGCCATTTCATGTTTTCCTGCATAACACTCAAAATTAATTCACTTGCTCAATTATTTCAACGTTCCACCCTGAAACAAAGGCTATATAATTCTTATTCAACTATGATATTTTACATCCGCAAAAGTTCAATTTTTCCTAGTTCGGACCTTTGGGACACTATACCGCTGCACACAGTCGCAATGGCGACATTCTACTGAACTTGAACCTGTTAAAATCAAAAAATCAAGTTCAACAAATTTCTGAATAATTTATTTGGAAGAAAAATAACAAACTACTACTTTAAAATGTCAATACTTCTTGACTACCTACATTTTTGATATCGAGTTGAAGAGAACTAAGTTGTATTTGATGCGCGTATCGAACTGATCGCCATAGACAAACATGCTATTAAGCTATAAAGTGCTCGAAAATATTCAGATGTCACTTCTAGAATATTTAGATTATAAATTAAACCGCTGGAAACAAAAAATCCAATGCTGCAACGTTTTTATTTCCAGATATCTGTCAAAATATGTCTGCGAAAACGTTTGAAAACCGTCTTCCCATATTGTAGAACAAAGGAGTCGGCTCAGCGAACGCAAAGGCACAGTTTTCAATTCTGCTTATGGATGCGAAATTTGCTCTTTTTTCCTCCAGTCAATCACGATTTCATTTCAAAATAGTTTTATAATAGCAGGGAAGAGGTAGTAACATTTTACATGCCATTTTACATTTGGACCGTCCTGATCAATATTCGGAAGCTGTCTAATACAGCACATAAATTATTCTTTGTAAGATAAAACGTTTACAACATCAATCCTGTTTTTCCGGATGGCAAATTATCACAACGGGAACAACTTCGTCTAGCTTACATGATTCAAAATATAATACAACATATCCAATTTACTTTTGAACTAGAAACTAACCGATCCATCCCTTTCCTCGATATCCTCATTACCAACAACCCCCACACTAACCGCCTCTCCTTTTCCGTCTTCCGTAAACCGACCACATCCTCCAACTTAATACACCATTCCTCCTCACACACCCCCACCCACAAACAAGCCTCATTAAGATTCCTAATTGACCATGCCCTGAAGCTCCTCCTTAGTCCCCTATCCAGATCATCCGAACTCCGCATAATCAGGAACCTCGCCCATACCAATGGATATTCGACCTCCATGTTCTCCCGTATTCTTTACCGCCGCACACGGGCCCTCTTCTCCCCCTCCCCTCTTGTTTCGCCCCTTCCCAAGAAATGGACGTCCTTATTGTATCTGGGCCCTAATTTCTCCCAGCTCTCTTACTTCCTGTCGTCCCTCGGCCTTCGAATATCTTTTCGTACTCCTACACCATCAGCCCGCATCCTGAACCCACCCGCCGCCGTCACCACCGACAAATATTCCCAATCCGGAATTTACCGCCTGAATTGGGCGTTTTGCAACAGATTCTATGTAGGATTATCGACCCGCAATTTTGCAGTACGATTCAAAGAACACATTGACTCGTATAGAAAACGAGATCGTATTCCCCACTATGCAAACCACCTCGAAGATTCCGGACACGCTTTAAAGACACAAGAAGATGTTATGTCTGTCTTACATATCTGCAATAGACCAGAAAAAACTGCTACCCTCGAAGCGATCGAAATATTCAAGGCCAAGAAGTCCTCCCCCCCACCTGCTTCTCAATTGTCAAACAGACTTTAATGTGTATGCAATACTTAACTCTTTTTCTGATCTATTATGATTCCTTTTTCTCGGTTTCTTTATTATGGTTTATGTTTTCTTTTGCATTTTGTTATTTCTTGCCTGTTTATTTTATTTTCTGTAAATCCTCTTGTCCTCAGACAACCGGATAAGTTCTCTTTTCGGTCCGCGTAAACGCGCACCATCCCTTTGTATATTTTCTTTTTGTATAATTTATAAAAATTAGCGTTTACACTCTTTTTATTCTATTGGCCATTATAATTCAAAAATCTGTGCTTATTCTATTTATCCTATTGGCAATTATTTCCTCTTTAATTCTTTTGTATCCTATTGGTTCATGTATTTGCATAATTTGTACCACTGTTCTGTATATAAAGGCTTGCATGCCTCTTGCTGTATATATCCTTGACAAAGCCGGGAATAAATGTCGAAACTAGTTGGAATTCCTGATGTCCCTCTGTTATACCTGTTTAATCAATAGGAACAGTATTATGATCCACTCTTCTACCGATAATACAACCTCTGACAATTAAGTTTGGTGAATGAGTTCACACAACAAAATGCAAAACAGATAGAGCCACATTTACTTTATTTTCCTTCGAAATAATCACCCTGGAAGGCAATACACTTTTGGGATCGTGTGTATAAGTCCTGGAAGCTCCTTAGGGATGGCTTTAAGTTCACGTGTCACATTTGCTTGAATGTCTGGAATGTCCGCAAATCTGTGTCCTTTTAAGGCCCGTTTCAGGCGTGGGAACAAGAAAAAGTCTGCCGGTGCCAAGTCTGGTGAATAAGGTGGATGAGCTATGGATACGACCCCTTTGTTGGCCAGAAACTGTTGCACGATTACGGCAGTGTTCCTCTTTGACCCATTATCCACAGTTACGTGCGCACGCTACACCTTCAAGTGAAGAAACGAGCATCTGCTAAACCATTGCACGCACAAACGTGACCTGTCTGAACTTGCTTAAACAATGACTGAGCTTGTATTCACATGCATTGTTACTCGCATAAAGCTCGCACAGATTAGGGTGTGACGTCATTCACCGAACTTAATTGTCAGAAGTTGTATAAAATATTCGAGGATTTCAAAAATGTTTAAGTTACTTTGTAATAAATAATTAACAAAACATTCACAATTTAATTAATTATATATAAGCTACTGAAACAAAAGCTTCATTTTATACACACACAGCCCCTAAAAAGTTGTTGAAATAATAATTTCAAGGCTTCCCATGGGCGTATGTTAATGATGAACATATCTCAAGAAAATATTACCTAATAAATTAATAATGAACAATTCCATGTCATTTATTTATTAACTTATTCTCAAAGGGATAAAACAATAAATCAGCACTCGAGTGACATGTTTAATGTATTAATTTTCAAAAGATCATCCATCAGTTGTGGAAACCTAAATTTCAATGGGATCAAAGAATTTTTAATAAATGGATGCAGATCTTTTATGGCAGTTTTATTTAGTTAAGGTTTGGAGGAACAGTTAAAATTTTTAACACTCTTTGCCGTTATATTTTATTTCATTGAGTAATTTATTTCTGCCTGTAGAAGTTTATATCTGTGCAAGATCTACATGAAGACAAGAGGCGAATGTACAAATTAGGATTTCAGAATTAAATGACAGAAACAGTTTCCAACTTAATTTCTTTAATCCACAGTCGTAGTTACTCTTTGCTCATTCCATCATCACCTCGCTATCAAAGCTCAAAGTACATATCCTACTCAGATGAAATCTCTTCGCAGCTATTTTAAGGCTTAAGCAACTACTTATTTCAAAGTTGCAGTTTTTAGCTCACATTAAATCTTCCTTTAACCTTATATTTATTTAATTCAAGGAAAGCGAGATGCAATAAAGTTCACAAATTCTATCGGTCGAAGCCAAAATGGCCGTTTTGTGAAATGCAACTTAACATTTACTAACGTAAATATCAAAGCTCAATTAATATTTAAACAAAAGTTCGAATTTATATTCGTTTTCTTATATATCGAAATGCAAAAGGTAAGCCAGGCTATCTATTATGCATATTTTTTAAGAAAAGCATGTTTGGTTTTTAGGTAAGAGTATAACGAATAGACGCGTAAATACTGAAGTCCGACTGATTGTTAAGTTATAAATTACATTTTTTTGGCAAAAAATTAAAAGATGAATCAAAATATCAAACTGCACCGCTATTTACAATCAAATTTAAGTTTTATAGTGATAAATTTATAGCGTTGAATAGGAACTAAAGAAAGAAAGTAGGAAATAAAGGGGGGGAGGGGAAACAGGTTGAGTTCTTAAGCTTGTATAATATTGCTGATTTTGTATTGATTTATACATTTATACAACTGCCCTTAAAAGAAAACGCACTTGATTAGAAAACGTTTCCCAGAGAGAATGAATCTGCGACTGCCGACTGTGTACTAGAACACATTTCCTTCCGCTGAAATATTGTATAAGAGAGTTTATTATGTAAACACTTGCCGCATAACACGAAATCCGAATTAACGCCTAGACAACGATTAATAAACCGTAAATCTAGTTGTCGACATTAATGACTGCTATCAAATCAATTATCAAAGAATGAATATTATCTGTTTTAGGTTTAAGTTACACAGGAATGCGACTCGTCGTTCATCCCCAGGTAAAAAAGGCAAAAACTACAAGAAAATAAATGATTAGTTCCACAAAACGCTTCCGATTATTTATTTCCGATTTAGAATTCTGTAAAATATCTTACAAATCCCTGCTTGTTAAGAAAATCCTAATGAATTATTTTAAACAGAAGGAACTCAGTGCATTTTTTAAATTTAATAGCCATCAGCTCATTTTGTAATGGGTGTTCAGTTTCACTATCAGGGTCATCCATCAGCTTCGGTATCCCGCGGTGAAGCTGAACCTGTTTGACATGAGAAATAGACAGCTCCTTGTGTCGTTGGCGCCACCAGTCACTCTCACTCACCTCTTCTCCTCCTTATTTTTTATCCATTCTTCACCAACATCTTTTCTCGCTTCCTTCGCTGTAAAATTCCGATTGCCTTTTCACATCACATATTCTCGCAGAGAAACGAAAAAACTTTGAAACTCGGCCAGAACGCTTGTCATTCTCCACGTAACTCACGAACGGTATTATAAACTACAAGAATTGATACACGCGACCAACAAAAGCAACATGGGTAAGAAGTGTAATGAATTGCTAATAAGCGGCAGCTGAAAGTATAAACGGATATTTGTTATTCTGCTGTTATGTGAGAACCACCTTTACGGTATAATATAAGCCTATATGTTCAAATTTAAAAGTCTTCGCCGGACGTGCACGAATGCAGAATTTTAATATATTTTATTTTTTTAAAACCTGCACTTTTTTTTTTTTTTTTATTAAAAAGTGAATTTTAAATATTTGCGATTTCAATACACTCGGCATATTGACAAAATTTGGTTAAATGATAACAAGATCAGTAAGGAATAAAGTATTACAAAATCAGTAAAGTCCAAACTTGATTTCATTATACATTATCTAACTTTTCTGTAATTTAGAAGCGAACATCCAACCTGTGAGACTGAATGCAATCAAGGAATCTGGCATCCGATCGAAGAGATATAAGAGCAAGCAATTTTCACATGCCAGCAAGTACGGAACATGCCACTTTCACACACCTTCTTAGCATGTTACTGTCTAGGCATGAATCAATCTAGATATATTAAGCGTATGTATATGGGCGTTATCTTGTTGCAACTTAACATGTCTCCTTATCAATAAATGATATGGGTTTGTGGTATTCTTAAATTAATTTTGGGCAGTCATTATGTCCGCCATAAAGATAGAGAATGTGGGTTGTGATATCCAACGGTTCTTCAAACCCGTAATGCCTAAGGATCACGTTCCTAAAGAACAAAACTAAATATCAAATGGAATATTATAATTGAGAACCTTGTTTCCAAAAGATACCAAATCCAAAAAATTAAAAATTGAGATAACATGTGGCAGCACTTCTTGAAAACTGGTTGCACATATAGTGTCATCTATTGTGCTAAAAGGTACCACATCCCACACTGATAAAACAATGAATAAATATTCAGTTATACTGTAAAACATGTGTGATTACCAGAAGTTTTTGTTTCCTGAAAATTTTGCTTTTTTGGATTTGGTACCTTTTGGAAACAAGGGTTCAATTCTTTTCCTCAGTTCATAGTAAACCGCTCTATAACTTCCGGCACAATTAGAGCTCCAAGTGGGCGGCAATGGGTGTTCATACTTGTAAAGCCAATCGTCGGATAGGTCTATATTACTCCTAGAGAACTTTGTTCCAGTAACATTTGTCTACCCACTTGATAGAATACCTTTAAATTAAATCTTTATAGATATGGTAGCAACTGGCATTTGATTATGACGTTCCACTTTCTTTCTGGAATAATTATGAAAAATCCTGTTTTATTTAATTTTATTGAAGCGTCTAGATTTATCTCAATTAACTGTGAATTTATCACAATATTAATCTTAGGATGAAAATCGCGACTGAAAATCAAGTAAAAACAACTGCATGTGATAAATAGCCTAAGTCACGCAGATGAGGAGCAAGGGAGAAGGGTGAAAAGTCAAGCTCACAGGGTCAAAATAATTTATTTAATTAATTTGTTGCGTTTTTGGGTTTAGTTTTTAATCGCAATTTGTTGCGATATAACTGAAAAAGAAAGATAGTTGAAAACTAGTCTCGTCTGGTTTATTTTAATTTTGCACAGTGTTTAATAAAAACTAGCTTACATATTAAAGGAGATGATTATTATGAACATCTTTCTTCTAAAAGAGGAATGAATCTTCTTGTTATTTAGCTTGTGGGTGCAGTAACGAATCATTTGATAAAGGTAGTTGGCAACAAAATTTTAATAAATCAAATCGATGTCTCCATTTCGAATACAAACATTTAAATATTAAAAATTGTACCAATTAATACCTGGTTGACAAGCCACAGGAGGCTATCTAAATTGAGTTCAGCTCGAAAGAGTGGGTGTGGAGGGGGTTATAAGGACAAACTGACCCCCTTTGAACAGGTGATCCATTGTTTGTGACAATTTTTTTCCGTGTGGTTTGCTCTTATGTAATGGCTGAAGGCAGGTGTGTAGGTAGACGGAAGGCCTTTGCCACACGGCCAATTCAACGAGACCTAATCACCCATCAGATAAGATAGTTGTTTTCGGAATGGCCAAAGAAAAAATAGATTAGGTAATAAATAAGCCTTGGCGATTTACAATGCAACATAATTTGAAATATGTATGAATGAACTTAGATTCATATTTATTGTTTCAATTTAAATAGAGATTCACATTTATTTAGATTGGACTAAACATGATTTCACCGGCAGCCCACAACCACCTTTAAGGCGGCAACTTTTAAACCTTGCCACGATGAGTTACTATGAGGAGAGAAAATGAAAGACGACCATTAAAAAAGAAACAAAAAGCAAGCAAGGTTTCATAGATTCATCTGGACTCGATTCAAAAAGCAGGGTATAAATAATTGTTAAGTTTATACATTATATATGAAACTGGACATTAATATAATTCCAAATATGGTTTATGAATTCGTTGGAATGACATTTTTTCATTCATCAGTGAAATTGTTCCAACCTCAAGAGGGGCTTTGCTCTACTTAAGACTAGTTCAACAACTGACCGAATTCTTTACCAACAATAGCGATAACAAATAAAATTTCAGTCATACCTTTTGGTACAAAAATCTCACTCATAAAAAGCGAACTTTTCCAAAGATAATCTCTTATTTGTAGAAAAGCAAATAAAAGAATTTATAGAAAATTCTCCGCTGTTCGTAAACAATAGAATTCGACAGTAGGCGTATTGCTTGACTTTTTGTTAATTTTTATTTTTCGTTCCAAGGAGGTGTTGTATTATTAATAAGCATGTAAGTTGCATATTAAAGACATTACCATATTCCGGATATCGTCCGGCTCAATGGTTTGTTAAATGAAATAAAAATTCCATTGTGAATGTTTCATTGCACTTGGACTCAGATGTCTGGATTCAGAACTATGAATCACAGATCAGAAATTCATTTGAGCGGAAGAGTTCACTATTCTAGACGGCTTAGACATGATCGTTGATTTATCTGATGGGTTATGCAATCGTAAAAAATGTTGATTTCACAAAAACAAAGAAGAGCTCCATTCGAAGGATATGATTTTGAATTCATGACAGAAGCGCTACAAAAATAAGAATGATAATGCACGAGAGGTTTCACAGTGTATAGTGCAATAAGTCTCAAATAGCAACTAAAACACAAGCAATTTCATTTGATACCCAGTATCAAAGAATTTGCAAATATTTGCAAACTGAAAAGATATTTTGTAAGCTTACAATTAAAATATTTCTAACGAGTGCGATAAATAGACAAACTTAATGATTACGGATTGATTCGCAAATGTATATTATTTTATAATTCGTAAAAATGTTCGGTATAGAAAGAGCATAGGTATTCAACTTTAGTCTGTTATAAAGTGCCTAGATGGAATAGGTATTCTTACGCCCATGTTAGGCAATGAAAATACAAAGGAGCTTCACAGAGGCTATTTTCTTCGACGGAAGCGTCTCATCTTCCCCTTGATGAAAGACCCTATCTTGGTTACGTTGCCGCTGTCACGACGGACTGGGAGGATAGAGAGAGCTCAAAGGGTTAGGACTTGTTCGGGAATGAAAATTCAGAGTTAACCAGATGACGGAGGGCCGGAAGAAGAGGAGGGGGAAAGGAAGAGAGTAAAATGAAAAATAGATTCTGCTGACTCACTAGAGGGCGTTTATGATCGATTCGGCCGAAGAAGAGTGAAGGAAGAAGAGACGACAGAGGAAGTGAAAGGGAGGGGAGAGACAAGCACATGAAAATAAAAACACACATAAATACTCTCAACTGCACAACCACGTTTCATTAGGTATCTCGAAAGTAAATGAATTCCTTCGTTTCGGCTAGACTTTTGCTTCAGTTATTGAACCAATTTATTAGGCATTGTGTCAGGAGTCACAGGGATAGGACACTTATTTTCACGCATATTTCATTCATTGCTTAGCGTTATTGCTTTCTCAACCATAATTATGTCAAACCTTATTGGAAAATATTGCTAGTATATCACGAAAGATAGTTCTACCTAGAGCATTTGGTACTCATTTTTGAGAAAGCACACTGGTATCTTTTAAGATAAATCTTTAGATACCAGTTATCTTAAGCATCTAAAAAGTTTGTTTAAATTAGTGATATCATAAAATGTGTATGTTCCAACTTAATATGAAAAAGTAATAAAGACTAAGTGGATAATATGCTTACACATTTGGTATATATTATAAGAGTGGAAAATGAAAAGAAAAATTCCGCGAATCACTGAGCCATCCTTTTTAAATATTGAGAGCGTTTTTAAGGCTCCATTTAAGCTTCCATTATGACTACGTAAGACCTTTAGGACTTGGACTCACGTCAGATCTGCTATACCATTGACGTGGCGAAATATTTTCATTTTCCGTCATTTTATACACTTAAAGTATTTACCAGTTTAACTTGGCGAATGAAATTATTATTGTTTCCAAGCCTTAAAGGTGCTCGGAATAACTGAAGAGAAACCAGAATCGGGTAGTCCGAATAATATTTTTTAGATAATCGAGACAAGCTAAAGTTAGAAAATGGGACGAACCATAAAGGGGAAGGACAGAGATAGCAATATTGGAAAACTTTATTTCGACTTACTTCATCATCACGAACAAAGTAATCAAGTGTTAAAAGAATACATGACCATAATTCAAACGCGCGGAAATGCGTTGGCCAATTAGGAAGAGTACTTACTTACTTTTCAAACCCGCTTATCCATTAGGGTCGCGGGGGCAGCAGCCCTATGGAGGATCTCCAGCGATCGCGATCTTCCGCCATTAGGCGCATGTCCTCCCTGGTAATATCCAATCGACTCGAACCCAGATTCTCCATGTAGTCTAGCCACCTGGTTCTAGGCCGACCCCTTGGTCTCTTACCCACCGGCTTGGAAAATAACAGCTGCCTAGGAAGACTAGTTTGCGGCATCCGTATCACGTGGCCATACCAGCGCAACTGAGATCTCTCAATGCGGAGAAGTAGCGGCTCAACACCTAAAGACTCCCTTATTGTGCTGTTGAACACTATCTAGTAGGGTAACACCTGCCACACCTCTCAGAAACCTCATTTCGGCCGCTTGTACCCGCGATCGCACTCTTTCGGTCATTACCCAAGCCTCATGACCATAGGTGAGAATGGGGACAAAGATAGATTTGAAGACGGAGAGCTTGGCTTTGTTACCCAGCTCGCGTTTCGTTACCACGGATCGCCACAGTTCACGTCTGACACAGCTTGCTGCACCGATCCGAGCATCCAATTCTTTCTCCTGCCGTCCATCACTCGTGAATGCAATCCCGAGGTACTTGAATTTCTCCACCTGTCTCAATGATGCTCCCCTAACATGGCGAGCGCACTGAGCAGGCTGTCTTGAAAGGACCATAACCTCGGTTTTAGCCACACTGATCATCATCCCAGCTTCTTCACATTTGGCCGCAAACCGGTCTAGTGCATCAGGAGGAGTGTTTTTGTTAATTACTATCGTATATTTTGAAGAACATTTCGACATATTATGAATTAGCAACATAATTTTAAGATATCCAGCCGTACTTTCAGTTGGGTGAACTTCCTCTTTAACAAAATTGATAATGCCATTTCTCAAGAGTACTCTCCACCTTTCTCAGTGAGCATGCGCCACTTGCCTGCAAGTGCCTGAAGTCCTGCAAAGTAAAAGGTTTTGTCTTGTCATCGCAACCAATTATACACCGCTTTCTTGACGTTATGTCTCGAGTTAGTTGTTTTCTAGCTGTCAAAATGTGAAAATAAGGAAGAGAGCATGTGAACGGGCATTGTCTTTCAGCAAATCGAGGTGGAGTAAGGTTCCAGCCGTTCAGTCATTTTCGAAGCTATCGGTACTCATTATTACGCCAGTGAAGGAGTCAGTCAAAAGCACTCACCAGGGAGAGAGCGCTGCACACTGTCGGTGCAATATTCAGACTCCTTAGTATTGGTCTCATTTTATACGTATCTTCTAACTTTAGCTTGACTCCCCCTCGTACTTTTTTATAGTAGGGTTCTTAAATACATTCGCATAGCCTTGAAACACTCTATGAAAACTTCAAATTTCTATCTTAAAAATTTGAAATCTGTCGCGTTTCCAGTTACATGTGCTCTTAGAAAGGATGGTGCAAAAAAAGCTGATTTATTTTTTATTAAACTGACTGAACATGATACGAAATATCATGCAAAATCCATATCGATATGAAGTAATAGAAAACTTTATAAATTTAATACGGGCATTATAAATATTGGGTATGAGCGTCCTGGTGACACGGCAGATGTTTAAACTAAACGTTAATCTATTTATCTTCCACTGCAACAGAGATTCGTTCCATCAAATCCTCCAGTTATTGTGGTTATCTATGTTCTGGTTGTGGCATATCCCCACAAAAAGAAATCGTAGGATGTTAAATCGGGTGATTGCGGAGGCCAGAGCAGAATCGGCAAATCATGATTTTCGGCACGGCCAATCCAGCGTCATGATAGGGTGGCATTCAGGTGGTCGCAAACTGTACACATATACATTCGCCAAACTTATAAAGATCTTTTATCATTTCATTTCAACGTGGTTTTTATATGTCAGTTCAATAAAAAATAAATCAGCTTTACTTTTGCACCATTCTTTAAAAAAAAAACAACCCTATATACAAAACGTCGTTCATAACTCTTTTTAAATGATCTTTTCTCATAGGAACGTAATAATTATTGTTTAGATAATAGGAATCATCCGATGTAATAACATGTAAAGGTTTTGTAGGTTTGGTATCAGTGTATAGATAGGCCTACACCCGAAGTAGTAACTACACAAAGCTTATTAAGGATAGAGAATTTCTTTTATTTAGAAGGGTCCAAGCAAATCTAAATTCTTTTTCATTTGTATATAGACCAGATACTAATTATAATGACCAATTCCTAATCAGATTCTAATTCTAATGACGAATCTAAGCGTGCTCTATATAATTATCTTATTCATTCCGAACCATATGAATCTTCAGATAATACCAACGTCAGTGTTATTTTGATAGCCACAGAATTTTAAAGAAAAGCTTCAAAACAACTCTTTCACGCGTTAATCCAAAGACAAAGATTTACTATTTCTAAAGAGCTATTAATTTCCTAATTAAAGTAATTTCCCCCTTCTCCGTCAATTGTTAAAATCGTAATGATACGCGTATTTAAAATGCATGGTTATGCTTCACGGCAAATCATAAGAAATTCCGATTTGGTTTTATGGCATTTTTTTAAGTCTCAAACGCGTAATTCAGAAAAAAACATTTTTTATATGGTGGAGGGTAAAATTTTCTATCCGCTTTCTAACGACTCTTTTGTTTATGAAACTTTAAAATTCACGTTGGCAGTGTGAATAAAGAGACCGATGTTTTACGAGTGTACGCTCTACCGAACATTTTGTCCCAATATGACATCACCAATGGCACTTTCTCTCGTAAAAATAACTTCACTTTAAATGCAAATTAAGGGCGGATGTGAAAGGGAGGGGGGTGGGAGGAGGGATTGAACCATCAATGAGAGGGAGAGAAAAACAATGGGAAGGTAGCGAGCGACAGTTGAGGACTGGGACTTCCACTTGGGCAAAGTAGATGAGGAATAAGCATGAGTCGAATAGGTTTGCGTCATTGGCGATGACGCTACAGAAAATGTTTGCTGCCCATTTTTATGATCGGTTAAAAATAGACCACGATGAAAACTATAAGGGTTTAAAAAACAAGGAACCAAAACAGATGAAGGAGGAGGGCAAAGAGCTCGTGGAAAATTAAAGTGGCGTAAACATGGTGCTGGCGCTGCAAGAAAATGTCTCCGCCGACGGTGGCCTCCACGGGCATCGGCAATCGTAAAATTAGCATAAAATTCGAATATAAATAGATAGGAAAAAAAATAGATAACAAGGAAACCTATTATATTTTTTTTCTAGAGATGATATTTTACTTTTACATTTGATCAGTGGAGAAGAATGACATTCCATAAACAAATCTAAATGACGTATGAACCGGGAAGCTTATGGAGAGCAAGTCGAGCATTACAGAAAACAGGCGTATCATTTATTTTCATCTTATTTTTAAATGTCAAAAATGGGAAATAAAGAATGTCAGAATTTTTCCACTTCGTTTTTTTCTCCAATGCGATTAAGAAAGATTAAAAAAAAAACAGAATAATAATTTAGGAGAATATTAGATTTCTGTTGGATAAAGCTCATCAAATTTAAATTTTGTTATTAAGTTTTAAATTTCGGTGCAAACACTGGAAATTCTGGAATCCAAAATTATAATCTCCCAAAACACAGTTGTGACGTTTCTTTTCAAACTAAAAGCATTGCATTTAACTCGTTTATAGATGCTAAATATTTGTTTAGTTTCACGTACACGAAATGGATTAATGTACAAGTTGTTGTTTTGTTTTTTTTTGTTTTTTTTGCAAGATTAAATTAAACAAAATTTTTTACTCAAAATTCACACAAAGTGTTTATAATCCGAGAAAAGCGCTCATCATTTCCATAATACTGTTCGCTTCCATCGAAGTAATGCCATATAAAGTGTTATTATGCACACCGCATTTTATTGCATCGTTGATGACGTCATTTTTTCCCTTTTCTAACGTCGAAGGGGGTTTTCCTTACATCGACTGAGTGCCCTTGTTGGCGTCAGGAGATCCATTTTCGACACCCAGAAGTAATAAACTTTTTTTTTATTGTTTCTAACGTTCCATTTATACCATCTGGCCTCGCCATTAAGGTAGAAATTTTTTAACCCTCAAAAAATTGATTATTATCGATTATTGATTATAGCCCTGGCGAACTGAACTCGTATTTGACGGTTCATGATAGAGGTCAATGACGCTCTATCATGAGATTCATACGCTAATTATAGGTTTTGTGTTTCCGTAAAGCCTATCGATTAATAGAAAAAGAAAAAATATATATATACTTTATTATGTGAGAAAAAAACCGAAAACATCTGTTGTATGATTGGTTGACAAGGGTGTCAGGTCAAATGATGTCAGTCTTATTCATTGTTTCTGCTTTAGTTGGACCTCAGATGTTTAATTTTAATAAAATAAATTGCTCACTGATCTTGTTCTCCCCTCACTCTTTATCTAGATTTACAACTAAATATATCCACCACACCTGGTGTTTCCCCAATTATCCAATACGCCGATACCTCAGAGATTTCTTACGCTGAGTTCTTTGCCTCCATATTATTTTTAATATCTGTTAAGATTTCCAGGTGCTTTTTAATCCTACTCATTCTCAGTATAACTCCAATAGATTTTTTTTATTGTGTAGTTCACATTTGTATTCATTTCTATTCTATCACGTTGCTCCTAATTATGTTGGCCCCATTGAGAATTGTTTCCCTTTTGCACGAGGGAGAGATTCTCGTCTCATTTTATTCCCTTCATTTTAAATACCACATCGCTCTAGATTTCCCATGTAAGTGCTCCTAATGGGTAGTTCAGTGTTAATATTCCTTTTAAACAATTATGCGGTTTAGAGATTTTTGTGCTCTTTATGTCATTAATGAATACTTGGAATTTCATTTTAATTTTACAAATGAGTTTGATATTCAACTCTCCCTTGCGTTTTATTTATTCCAAGGTTTTGGTTACTGGATCTGAAACAAAAATAAAAGCATTGGGGGAATAGCATCAAAAATTTTTTTTTAATATACTAATATTCTAAGTATCGAAATTCATCGGGATGAAGCATCGTGGCGTCTTCATGCAATTTCCAATTCGATTTTACTAAAATAATTATTTAAACAACGACTTCAATGTTTAGATCTGTTAAAAATCTAATTGGAAATTTAAAAACAAAATAAAATCGACTACTGTAATTCAAGTTTCCATCAGCGCTTGATTCAAGTAAGCCGAGGATCCAATTATTGATTGCAAGATGGAATATTATTGCAAAAACTCTGCACACATTGATCATTACAAAAAAAACAACAAAAAAAAAACACTACAGTGTTATTGTAAAAACCATCATTAAAAAACGAATGTGAAATACAAAATGTGTTAAGGCAAGATAGCGTTTTCATTGAAGACTGTATGAATCATGGAGGGGTGTGAATTTCCTTTGGTATGAAGACATAACCTTCGAGATATGTAGTAAAATGGATTTTTTCTATTCAAGTGGATTTTTTTCAAGTTTTTATAAGTGAAATTTATAAAATTATATATATAGTCTAAATGTAATTCAAAGGATTCTACTCTTTCCTTTGCAATCATACCATGCTCGTCCATTGTGCATGAAAGCTATGCTTCCTATTTGTTTTGTTATCTCGAGCCAGCGCTCAAATGTTTTGAGAATAGACGACGACCTCCAATTCTTTCGCCGTTGAGTTTAGCGATATCGACTCAACAGAGCTTAAAGGGCATCACCACTTTCAAAAATGTTTGTCTAGAAAAGATTCGTCTTTCTTAGTTTTGAATGTTAATGCCGTGCGGAGCAGGAAGAACGATGGAAGCAGATTAAAGTTCTTAATTAAACGAGGCAAGTTCATGTTCAAGGTTTTCTCGTTCTTCTTTAAGTAATTTAAAAAAATACAGGAAAAACAAGCGCAAATAAGAGGATAATTATCATGGATAAGGCTGAGGATTAAGGGTTGTTATTGTTAAAAAGAGTAAAATGGCATTAATTTGATGTACAAATGGTTACTAATGACTATTTGATTTGTTTTAATAGTTACATCATAAGCCGAAAGATAAATAAATTTAATGTCTCTGGCATGTACTGTATATTAGGCTTTACAGCGATAATAAGAAATCCATGTAAAGAAAAAAAACAAAACAAGCGAAATAAATTGATAATGAGGCAAATGTATGTGATCTTTCCATGTAAAAACAGAAGATTACTAATAAATTTATGGAAACCTTGTATTCAATATAATTGGATACTACCTAATTGAATGTCATCCATCATGCTTATTTTTTCAATTGTTATGGTTGTAATTACACAGAAACATTTTATTCCATTCTGCCTTTAAGTGGAATATTTAAACCCTTTTTTGTTCTATGTTTAAGCCGTAGAAGGCAGAATTTTGACCAAGTCAGCACCAGTGCCCAGAATCTAACCGAAACTGCATTATCCACCTTCGCTTTTCCGTTGATAGGAAAATGGGCGCTTTTACGTTGCCATTTCAACCTTTGACCGTTAACTTCCGAATGACAATTGCACCTGTGTATCAATTTATGGCGAACTCTCGAGGAAGGTAAAGTGCAGGAAACCGATAAAACTTTCCCCATCCATGCAATTGCGTGAAATAACTTTATTGCACACGTGACAGAGTGATCCTTCTCTGGAGACCCTTTGGCTAGAGGCTGACAACGCTCTCTGATAAATTTTCATTAATTATGTACTGAAGAGCATCAAATTCTGTGGGACTTCAGATCGTGATGGTTTGCAAGAAGAAGTCTCGTGTCATCAAAAACTCGCAAAGAAAGCATTCATTCGGTTATTACAGCCATTCCTCAGGCTAATACATGGTTCCTTGGAGTTGAATTACACATTTGATGTCCATGCCAAACGATTCTCAACACTCTTTCTAATTGGACACAATTTCGAGACGGCTTAGGGTGGCACGACATTTAATAAATATCGGAACTATGGAATTGCATTAAGGAAATTTAGAATCCTCTAACGTTAAACGAAAAGATTGTAATACGGACAATATACGCATAATGTAATGAAAAAATATTTTGTGAATAATGTAATTTCCAGCACCTCTGTGATTATTAAAATCTAAACATAAATTACTATGAATTTGGTTCCGAATTTGAAAACCTATTCCTCGTTCTCTAAAAATCAAACTTTAATTTAAGAGTGCATCATTCTCTCATTGAACGCTATCGTCTCCTAACCTTATAATTATTCCCCTCCCAACCCAAGACTATAAAGATAAGACGCACGTACATTAACAGCCTCACTTATTATTGCAACAACAGCACCCCTATAAGCAGCTATTGTCAACGTTTCTTTGAAGATCCCCCAACAAGATTTCTCCTCGCCACAACTGAGAACACGCCGCTGATGTATGGACTCTTTCATTATGTAGACGCAGCAATTGCCTATTTTGCAGATTATGAGGCTAGACGACGCCTTTGGGTGAAAGCAATTACAATTCAACGGAACTTCAAAAGGAATTGAACAGTCTTACCGAAGAAGATGATGACGCTTGCAGATAAGCGAACGAAGACTTTAAATAGCTATTACTTTTTCAAGCGTCTATTCTTATAATGCAAACCCAACCCGTTCTTTTAGTATTCTATTAAACAATGAATAGGTATCATTTTTTTCATAAAACCTAAGCTTAGAGTGATTTTATAAAGAATACTTTATTTAGAGGTCTTCAATAACTGTAGGCGGAGAGGCGATGAGAAATTGTGTCTGGTCAAAATTGAGAATGTCGGGCTTTTATAGTTATTTTACAGTTTTCTTTACTGGCTGCTCTGTTTATTTAACGCTATTTTTAACAACAACAAGATCGTACCCGGTTTTATTTCCAAGTCTGTGTTAAGCGTGAGAGCTCTTTGAATGCACTCGCCTAGCACAGATTAGATTTCCACTCTTTTGTCCAAAGCGATGTCTCTTCACACAACCACTAGCATCAGTGCTCGTTCGCCATTCCAACGGATATCTTGTCTGGTGTTATTCAGGTCTCGCCCACATAAGGCCCCACTGTTGTCGAGGGCGCGTGGACACCACGAGTGTGTCAGCAGATACGAATGAGAATGAATACCCCTCCTCCTTCTCTTATCTGGACGCTCTCGTCTCGCCAAGAGTGCGACAACAACCATTCACGAAAACCACTTGTGCTAAACCCCCTGCAAGTGAGGTTGAACAGACAGCCATTTCTCTGCAGATATACGATTGAAAGGTTTCATGTCCTTTTGTTTCTTGCCTCGTGGGACCCACATGTTTCTGCGAACGAATCACGCTTTTGTTTCTCGCGTCTTTTATTCTTTGGAGTCGACACGAAACGGCAGCACAGAGAGCGATTCAGGAAAATGGTCCAGATGAACTCGTGAAAATTTCTGAGTTTACGGTAAAAGGTTTAAAAAATTTCTTTGAGGAAATAAAATTTTGGGTCTTTACAAATTAAGAAATCTCGAAACTAGGGTGGAGCATGCTATTTATTAATGCAGTGACCTCAATTTCAAAGTCCATAAACAAATAGTTAACATATCGAATGCTACCCAGTGGTAATTTAGTCATTTACTCAATTGCGAATCAGAAAGCCCTGGAGTACAGTTGAACTTTCCGAACTACTCAAGTAGTTACAAAGCCCTGGAGCATATGTATTTACAAGTGCGCTTACAACAATACAACCGGAACGTTACGGTTAAGGAAATGAGCAGTGGTTTAAGTGCTCAGTTTTTATGTATTTGTTTAGCGAAATTCAATTCAATCGTGGTTTCAAAAGTTTATTATCATTATGAGCGAGAATCTAGCGTATTCGAAGTTATCAAATCAATTGGACCACAACTTGAAACGTTTTCTTTATTTACTCTAATTTGAAGCAGTAAGCAAACTTATACGTTATAACAATCTTCAAATACGATTGTTTTGATTATAATGATAAACAGGGTGTCATGAGCGTTATTCTGTGGTTATGCTATCATAAGTGTGAGACTAAAATTTATTGGATTAGTCATATGAAAAGGAGTCCGGATGAGGGCGTTGCGAAGGAGTAGATAAAAGAGTGGAGAGCGGAAGTAGAAAGATGAGAGAAGGCTAGTCCAGCCACGAGCAAGGCGAAAAGTGTAGGTGAGAAAGAGAGAGAAGCTCTCATTGCCATGGAAGAGTAAGTTAAAAAGAGGGCGTTCCCTGTTTGATGATGGATGTGATAAAGAAAGTAGCGGGTGGCGAGCGTACAGAAGTGCTGCTAAAAGACAGTACGAATGCAACACATGAACGCAGAGGGCATTCAGAAAGTGCTTCGAAGAAGGTTAGTTTATCTAACGCTAATAATGATAAAAGTTATTAGTATCACATTTCGTAAAGTAAAATATGAGAGTGAATGTGAAGTCATCACTTCTAAGGAAATAATTACAATCCCGGCGGGAAAGTTACCATTAGTATATTTTCTTCCCTCACCCTCGCTATCCACTTGGATTACTCTTTGCCAAATGGAATTTCTAATGAAGAGATTATCGAATTTGGACTTTTCGTTCCGTTAAAGTCATTGGGAATTTTCCATGGAGCCTTCGGGCGTATTTCTTGGCGGACCTTGGACATTTAAAACTTTGTTAAATAGATTTTTGGTTATCAGCGAAGACAGTCTTACCTGTGCTAGAGAATGTATCAACCCATTGCTTATTGAAGGTTGAATGATTTTTATTTCTTTCTCACCTGGCTGGACTTAGTTTTAATTTTCCTAATTAAATAACAATCACTAGTGCATCTAGAAGAATTTGGAACTTTGTTATTTATATTTTATAGTGGCTCTTATGGACTGATATTGCTTTCAAACCGCATATTTGTGTTCGGATCTCTAATCATGATATTTCATATATTTCCCTAAAGTAATTTCCGGAAGCTTGAATCCACAGCTTAGACAACTCTTGACGACGTCACTTTACTAACGGACTATCCAAGGTTGAAACTACTAAACTTCGCGACAAGCAACGTTAAAATTGTATGGTTTCACATTTATTTGGTATGAGGCATTTAAGCTATAATACTGAGGTGAAAAGAAGTATTCTTTCCTTTCACGACTGCGGTTCTACTTTATTAAAGAATTGTATGATTCTTTTCCACTGCCTTAATTGAGAGCATTATATGGTATTAAAACTCGAGCAGAGTCATTATTTTGTTTTTTTAATCAAATTAATTTCAATAAATTTCTTTTTGCAAGAAATTTGTTTTCCACATTATTCCTCCGTGCTTCTGGTTTTTAAGTAAGTCATTTGCTTAAATTTATTTATGAAAAAGGGTGTCTACAAATGATTGCAACAGTTTCGCGAATTTCTCATAAGCGTTACGCAAATTAACATCGTGATAATGAAGTTTGATCACGTAAGAGAAGCAAATCTTTAAGTTTTATTTGAATTACGATCATCTCACAATTCAAAAATTTTGGCCCGGTTTTCTTTGTAGACTATACACCTATCTGGATGTGCTTTAAAATTCGCTCATGCCAAGCTGCAAATCAAAATGCAGACTTCATATCGCGTTTCAACAAGATGGTGCGCCTCAGAATCCTTGACTTGTTTAATGTCAAACCCACTGCTCTTTTGTCAAACCGCTGCAGTTATTTGAAAATAACCTGTATGCTTGATATTAAATGAAAAAGTAAAATTAAATGAAGTTAATCTATAGCTATAACATCGTTTCTATTTTTGATTTGTTTTTAGCCACAGTGGTTATAATATCCAACTTCTGGACGGCTTTACAAGACAATAGACGACCGATAATGGATAAAAAATTCTCACGACATATTTATCCTCCAATTATGATCATGTGTCAGGTGCCAATCACTTACCACGATAATTACTGAAATATGAGTCAACTCACAGCAGCCAAATTACATACGCATTAGTTGTAACATGCCTTTTGGGTTCTCATGGGCAGAATCAATAGAGGCGAAACTAGTGATTTCAAAAGCGTTTTGAAAAGTTCTTCTTAAACTGGTTTTATATTCTTTCAAGAATTTTACTATAGACAAGAATTCAATCGTAAATATTGCTTCGATAATTTTTCCACAGATTGTTACACTGTAGAGCTAAAAGTTTGTGCGTGCTCGCGCGGAAAATAAACCTCGCAAGAGGAGGGAGAAGATCATGCGCAACGAGAGACAACCCATGCTGGTGGGAAAGGAGGAAGGAACAACACGGGAGAGCATCAAATCATAAGAATTTCAATGGGTGATTCACACTCGACGGACGATGATGAAACGGTTCGATTAATGGCCGTTCTACTTCGAACGGAGTGCATTCGTTTGTTCCGATGCGACACAATGGGGATTAACCATTGATTAGTATTGTTTTCCGTCCAAAGATTAAGTGGTATAGGCAATCACGTGAAGGTTAATACAAAAGGCTTACGCTTGGGTCACCGAGTTCATCAAGGGATTATTCGAGTACACGATTCCCTTCTCGTCATTTGCGACGCGTGGGGGGATGATGAACTTCTCTCTGCTCGATGTCCCCTTCTGTCAGAATCGACGTCCTCCAATGTCCGACGACGGATGAGAAATTCGCACGTGTACAAATGAGAGTAATTGAAGTTGTTTTAGGGATTACGGCTATTCTTCCTTCTTCTCATTTTCCCTGTAGAGAACGAAAGCCGTACAAAGCCTCCACATGGAAACACATAGCATGGGAGATTATTCGATAGGAACACGATGTCGAACGGCTTCTCCTTTGAAGGAATTTTAAATCCGATTGAAATCGAAAAAAAAAAACCTTTTGAGTCTATGAGGAATAGAAATAATGTATAAGAATAATCGCGTATTCTCTTCATGTGCAACTCTGGTAGTTTGAAAGGCGGCAAACGGGAAACAGCTTACGATTTGAATAAGTGCACATACAAAAAAATAATCTGCTGAAAGAAGCATAATTATTTTAACGCACTATGTTCAAATAGAGTCTACATTATAACACAATTTTATTATCAATTGGTGGATTACTGTTAAATTCTTTTTATAGCTTTTATTGCGATATACAGGAGGCTTTAGATCGTGTAATGTCACAATGCATTACTTAATTCTAGAAACAAGGAAGAAATAACTAGAATAACAAAAAAAATGAACACCAACATCCATCTTATACAGTAATGTTATCTATAAAACTAAACAGCCTTCTTTTTCCTCTTATCTATAAAAACTAACATTTATCGAGTTTTGTTACGAAACAGAACACTAACTTCTAATGGCCCATCTATAATAAAGACTGATATCGTTGTGGCGCTATAGGAAAGATTATTTTTACACCGGTAATTCACGGCTCATAAAAGTTTTCCAACAAGGTTCGCAGGTTGCTATGGCAACCTTTCCCCAATCCAATTAATAAAAGGGTTTTCAACGGTAGTTTTGACCTTTGACATTCTCGGATCGAATTTTGACCTTGCTTCTGATTGGTGGCGAAAGGGTTTGGGGAATAGCGGTGGCCGAGTGGTGAGAACAACGATCTGATTTTCCTGCAATTAGTTTATCAAATGAGAGAAAACTGATTTTCTACGTCGTTACGAAGAGTGAGTTGGCCTCCAAGAGGAAGCAAACGTGCAGCTATTTTTCTACTAACCAAGACTGTGCTGGAATTAAAATCATAAAAATTTCGCTTGACTTTCGCCAACTCTTTCTAATTCAATTTGCCATTTCATTTGTTTAAAACGTGTCATCGTCATAATAGATGATACTGAACTGAAGAAAATAAGTTTTAAGCGATCACACATGAGAACCTCTTGGCAAACTGTATAAAAGGTGGATATGCGACACAGAACTCACTTCACCACATTTGGCGCCTTCGTGCACATAAAAATACAAAAATTTGCAACAAACACATCTGGAAAATTAATTTCCATGAAAAGTAATTGCCAATTAAATCGATTATGGTTTTCAACGCCACCTAACTCAAAACTATAAAATTTCCGCATCAAATGGCTCTACCGGATGGATTCTCAGATTTAACATTTTAAGCGAACAACATTCAGATTCGGTCGATTTGAATCGGTGATGCACTTAGTATATTGGAAAGCCCACCCTTCTCTTTAATATTATGTGTTTCGTAACACTGAAAATAATTTCTATATCAATGTTGTAAATCCCTCGTGTATGAACCTAAGCGAAAATTAAAAATTTGGCGTGCTTGAATGCAAACAGAAAAGTTTGTCAATCCCTGACGTCATCAACGGCGATGCGAATTACACTTGGTGCAGAAATAGTTTCTGTTCATATCATAGGATGGAATATCGATTGATAATCCCTCTCTCTCTCTCTCTCTCTCTCCATTCATCCGTTATTCCCTAACGGTCTATTAGAAAAGATCTATGGCGCCTATAAATCCAATACGACAATGGTTCACGCTTTTAGTTTTGTTGTGTGGCTGCTCCAGCCATTTTCTCTGATCTCTCTCCCTCCCTTCCTCGTCATCTCTATTCGTTGTTCCCCTCTCATTTGCTGTGGATTTTCTCCCTCTGCAAATTTATCATATATACTCGCATCCTGCATTTTGACTTCTGTCCCTTCGGTGTTGTATATCTGGGATTGGTCCGTGTTCAGTCATTCCCTCTTTGTCTTCTCTGTCTGCGTATGTACGAGATAAACGCTTTCCTCTCGCATTTTACAGACTGCTGATTCCAATTTGTCGCATCACTTCACTGGCTAAGAGACTGAAGAGAAAACATTGAACCAAGAAGGGGAGGCGAAATATTAATTATAGTAAGAGTGATAGGTTGGAATAAAAGGAACGTTAACGATTACCTGAACTTTATAATTTTACAGAAACCAGTTTTCGTCGGTTTTTTTTTTAATTTAAAGAGCCATTAGAAAAGTAAGGAAATACAAATTTGATTATAGATGTGAATGGCAAGTATTTATTATACATGGAATGCGGTGTTTTCGTGTTAATGTTTTCAAAGATAACCTTAAAAAACGTGCTTGCATTAAAAAGAATATCTTTTTTTTTTAAATCAACGCCTTCTCGGTTACTGGAACGATTGCCATTCTTCTCGTTTCGCGCAACATTTTTCATGTCAGGATTTTTATCATCAACTAACCACCCACTTACAAAAAAAAATTGGGCTTTGAAGTTGTTCGAACCACAAATGCATTCCTTTAAAAAAGAAACGGGTTATTAAAGTTACAATGTAAAGATGTGTTTGTTTGATAACCTTTTCCTAATGAAAAATTTTTTGAGAATTTTTTTTTATAATTTTCACCCCCATAAAAATAAGTCAAGTAAATAACTTAAAAAATATTTCGATGTTGTTGTCTTGTTTAAATGCAAAGTTTCTTTTAATGTAAACTTTGTTATTCTTAGACTTTAAATTTGTAGAGGCTTATAATCTAATTCCCGTTTGTTTTAATTTTATAAATACCATCTACAAATAAGATACTTCATTAAAATTGAAAAGTTCATATCTTATTTATGTACTCCATGATATTTCATCGCTTACAACTGAGAAAATTTTTAATTTAATAATAATAATTTATATGATAATTATATAACAACCGAAATCAGATTTATTTTACAGTAAGCCCATATAATGATAGTTTGCTTGTTTTAATTTTTATTTATTTAATAAATTTATGTACAATTTAAAATTTTTATTTCACATGCTCACATTGAATAGTTTTTTTAGAGCTCTTGCTGCTTAAAAATAAAGTTTTCTCTTCTTTTTACGAGTTACAATGTTTCCACTAAAGTTGCTTTCGTGTCATTTTATTACGAACACATCGTTTAAATTAAACTCTGTTCACATTATTTTAACGACCTAGATGTTTGTCCGTAGGCTATTTGGGAAAATTTTGAACAAAAAAAATTTGTGTGGAAAGAAATGAAAAGAGTTCTTAAAGATTTCCCACGAGGACGTCGCTTCTTCAACGCCCACGAGCGCGCGTGACCTGCGTTTTTAGCCCTTCATTCTTTAAAAATTCTTTTTTCTCCCTCCCATCTAACGCGTTTGTTGGCTATAATGTGTTGGTTAAATGAAGGCAGACGATTAATAGGACCAGCTCGTCCTCCGTACCCTCTTCTCAAGGACAGTCTGTCGTCGGAGGGTCTTGGAGTTGGGCGAAGCAAGGCGCCACGTGTGGGACGAGAATGGCACGAGAGCGAGAGACAGCAAGGGTCACGAGCCTTGGTGACAATGGCACGAACGACTCTCCACATTGCAACAACCACCGACCACCACCGATCGTCCCGTCCGATAAAGAGAGACAGAGAGCACTTCTAATGTGGCGGAGCTCTTTCCTCTCCTCTCCACGCAAATCGTATGAATAACACGATTATCAGTTAACATGGACAGACAGAAAGGGAGTGAGGAAGGGATGATAAATAACAGACCACACAGAATGCATTACGTAAAAAGCGATTAATATGCCGCTAATTAGTTGCAAATGAAATGAGAAACAAGAGAGAGAGGATAGACAAAATCAAAAAAAAAAAAAAAAAGATTAGAAGACGACGGAGGAAAACTCGGAAAGATCTTTGAAGCTATTTTCTTAACGCTTTAAGTTTAATTTCTGATATGTAAGATTTGTTGAAGGACGTCTAAAAGTTTATAAGAAAAGAAGAATCTTCATTGTACTTAAATCTCTGATAGTTTTTTAAAAAATATTCTCCGTGTCTTTTTCGGTCAACCTCATTCATTCTGATTCACTCCAGCCAATTTTAAATGAGTTACTGGTTATCCAACTACCCATACTATTTATAAACGTTTTTATTGTAATTACCTGAGAAATTTTATTGAGATTCAAGACATTACATTTCGTCATTGTCATTGGACTGACATAAAAACTTGACGTAAAGATTTAATAATCAGCACGACAATAATAAAGTAACAGGATCATGTCGAATAATTAAAAATGTGCTACATTCACTCAAACAATGCAATAACACTTTAATCTCCTCAACCACAACATCAACCCAAAAAAAAAATAGAAAGAAAGAAACCGGCGACCCATTAACGGCTTTCACTTTATTCATTTCTTGCAAATGCTTCTTTTTAGGGTATTAAGTAACTCCCGACTAATTTTAGTAGTAAACCGTATATTTTTTCCGAACTCGCAGACTTTAAAAAAATATTAATATTGACCCCTTCGGTATCGCTGATGAAATTTTGTTCTATAACCTTCAAGCAATTTCATTTCAATGGACAATTAGTCAACAGCCGTTTCGCTGAATGACATTTTGCAGAGCATTTGCTTTTTTTGAGATCGAGGGAGATCATTGATTATATCTTCCGCTTTAAATGAAAAGCAGACGTATGGAATTTTAATTTTTTTAACAAAATGTTCATCGACATGTTAGAAATGTTCAAAAGCGAAATGTCCATTCGAAAAATGCCTATTCGGTAAAACTTCCGTCAGCGAAACGTCCGGCCACGCATTTTGCATTATTTTGTTTTAGATAGAAGACTCTTTGAGTAGATTATCGTACACTGCACCATTAAAATTCAATAAAGAGGAGTCCAAAAGCAAGCATTATTTAGCTGAATCATTGAAATATTTATTATATTTGCGATTTAACTTAGACGCATGCGCCTAACGTTGTATGCTCTCATAAAAAAATGCGTCTCTCTATTACAAAACTAATTATACCCTGTCTCAGTTTCAGTTAAGAGTGACGTCACAGAACGACGTCGTTTACCGGGCATAATGCACAACATCGTATCCTTTCGCCGTTAGACTTGTATTACGCTAGACCGTCTTATAATCACGTGGCTTCTCGAAGTAGATTAGTCGAATGGTATCTGTCCGATATCTTTTTTTAAAGTTAATGTTTAAAATATTTTAATCCTCTTCGTGTAAACTCTATCATCTTCGTTTCTGACACATCTCTTTCACGTTAGTTCTTCACGTAGGAACAAGACGCCGCCATTTTCATTTTACAATCAAATAATCTCGACTACAGATCAACTTCATTTTAATTAGTTTTTGTTTTTTTTTTGTTTTTTTTTAAATTTCATCAAATGGCTTTTATATCCGCCGATTTTTTATTATATCGAGAAGAAAAATATGAAATATGATTGCAGAAAGAATTTTGAACTTTTTATGTAGAAAATTATTCGAACTATTTCTTCATGCGGATGAACTATAACCGTTTCACTCGTGACGTCACTCTCAACTAGTATAGTTGGAGAATGCAATGCCACACGAAAGTGAAAATAGTTTCAACGAGGTATGGCGATTGGGTACTATATTATCAATGTTTCAATCCGAGGAATTGCGAGCAATCTAGTTAAACCAAAATCGACAGTAGCCCCGATGTGATTCGAAGACGAAAGACTAGTGGCGAAACTATGCAAGATCGCGTCCTGGCAGGGCTCGTAAACTGGCGGATCGGGCCTGGAGGACCTTGAGACGGATGATCGGAAAATCACGCTAGTCTTCTGCAGCTGATCTAACATCTGAAGGTGAAAACTCCACCAGATTTCGTGTTTGCATTATAATTATCAGCAATGAGCTGTATTCATTAGGTTTTCATAGTAGATCTGCTGCACACAAGCCTTACAGCACTCCTAAAAACGCTAAACGACGTTTGAACTGGTGTTTAAACTGGTGTTTTAACTCGTCATTCCTGGACTTTAGAACAGTGAAAGGCCGTTTTGTGGAGCGACGAATCGCGATTTACACTTTGGAAATTAGATGGACGCGTGAGGGTGTAGCGATTACCTGGAGAACGATTCCATCCAAACTATCGTCCCAACGGTGAAGTTTGGAGGAGGGTCTGTAATGATTTGGTGCTGGTTTTCGTGGTTTGCACTTGGGCCATTGGTTGTATTGAGTCTACGAACTAACTCGACATTCTGGACAATTCCATGCTCCCTGGATTGTAGCAATTCTTTGATTGATAGAGACCTGCATCATTCCAGGAGGACAATGCTCCGTGCTACATTGCAAGGGTATAACAGAATGGCTTGACCGGAATGATGTCGAGCTTTTGGATTGGCCAGCCCTTACCTCACCTTCAGGACGTATTGGAGAGTAGAATTAAAAGTTTGGAGTAAAGACCTTCACTGTCTGGTTTTGCTTTACAAGAGGAGTAGAAAAGAATTCCGCAAACAATTTTCCAGAATTTAGTAGAAAGCATCCCATGAAGGATAGCTGCAGTCATTAAAGCAAAAGGTAGCCCCACAATATATTAATTTATTAATAAACATAAAAACTAAACGTCTAAACCAAGCATGTGTCCGAATAGTTTTTACCGCAGTAATTAGCGCATTTGATAACTATTTGAATTGTTATAAGAGAACCCATAATCATTAAAGACTGCATAATTAAAAAAAAAGATTTCTAATTCACCAAATGACAGCAGGAGCAGTTATATCAGAAAACGAATTTTACCGTTTTTTAAAAAATAACTTAAATAGTTATTTCAATGTTTCATTTTAATTTTGATAATTACTTATAGGGAGTTCTTTATTCCCTATATTTATTCGTTCCTATTTATTCCACAGAAAATTCACACACTCCTCTGTGTTCATATGTAAATTGGATGCGTATGCGCACACCTTTTCACTTTCTTGTCGAGATTTTATTGAAGTTATAGAGCATTCTTATTTATATGCAAACATTCAAATATTTTAATTTCCTTATAAATCTTTCTTAAATATGTTTTGTGAAACGTTCACGTTTTCCTTTCAACGGCATCCCGTAATAAAAGAGAAGTTGTCAACTGACGTACAAAAAATTATTTTTATAACATAATTATCTCGGAGAGTGGCTGTTTTTTGTGTACTTAAAAAAAATGAAAACCTTCACAACCCTTTGGACTCCCCCAGGCCATTTTCAGGTCTTCAAGGTTTCAGAGGGGATTTTTTTTTGTGTTTTCGTTCTTATTCTTACACCTAAATTAAAAAATCATTTCCTCTTTCTGGTGGATGCAATTTAATTTAAGGTTTCAAAAAAATTCAAATAAAATATTTTTTTTAGTAAATACGAATGTCGTAAGCACAAAACTGCCGGTCTATCATTGAATGTTGTGCTGACATATGTAAATGGCGTGGCGCTTCGGGGCAACTCGCGTCAACGTTACTAAGCTTTAAACTAATTTTTATTTTAGTTCTGCCACAACTTTTATGACCTTGCACCATCGTTCCAGAAAGCTATTGTTTACATATTCGTATTTCAACGACCTTTGAAGCGGTTGAACAAATCCAAACTCTACAATAGCTGGAGCCAAGGGAATCCCTTTAGTGTTAAGGCCAAGTCCACAACGAAACTTTTTATTACAGACAACGACAAGTAAGCATCCGAGCGAATGAGCAATTTCCCGCTTTAATATTCACTGCCTTAGAACTTCTTTAAATTAAGACTGCAGTCTATCGAGAAACAAGGCATTGCCGTTACTCTTTTACGATACCATTACTCGTTTAGTTTCTTTGCATAACAAGCTCAGCTCGTTAACAACTGGTTTACAACTCTCGCCTGAACCAATTCAATTACATAAAGATCTTGTAATATTGGTTTTATTTGTTCTAAGAATAAATAAAAATTAGAATTTGTTACTTATAGGATAGACCATCAACGGGTACTTAAACGCTATCCCAAAAATTTTAATGAAATAGTGTTACGTGGGTTTCAACAAATTCAATTTTTTTCCTTAAAAAGAGAGTCACGAAACAAGAAGTTAAAAAGTAAACGACAAAAAAAAAACCCATCGAATTCTTTCAATTTAAAGATACACATTTTTGCTCCGACGTTAAAATTTCATTACTTTATTTTTTCATAAAAAGCTAATTTTAAATTAAGAGGATGCTAAACTTTATTATTATGATAATAATAAAAGTTAAAAACATTCGCATTTTAATGTCAAATTTGAAATATTTTAAATAGAATATGATTTTCACGTTTTATTATAAATGTTCAAGAAGAATACTTAAACTTTAGATAATTCTTTAGATGTTTTTTTTTTCAGTGAATTTTTTCTTTTAGAAGCGCATTACGAGAACAAAAACAGGACTTATTTCATTTCAGAGAAGAAAAAAAAAAGAAATTGTTGTATATAATTTCACTCTAGACAAAAACCTATTGCCTGCTTCTTAATGGAACATCAATCGCCACAATGTTAATATTGTTAAATTATCTACAGAAAATCCGTATATTATTGTCGAGCACTTGAGCGACTCCTCAAAAGTGAACGTTTTTTGTGCAAGGAGTATTCAAAATGTACTCCTCGTCGAATCTACTATATGAAGAAAATCTCTGCCCCTTCCGGGATCTAAATCTTTCAAATCCACGTTGTTTTCACGCAGGCTTTATTTTCATTGTTAAATTTTAAAGTTAAAAGTATCCGTGCAATTATATGCAATCCTCGTCGTAATTTTGTAATTCCGTGTTCAGTTTTTTAAAACATTCTGATTAAATCTTAAAAATATAGTCTGATAAATTATAAAAGCGAACTTCTTTGGGCGTCAACCATTTACTTACGGAATTTCTCAGCATTAATTAACAGAAACTTGTGACAACTTTACTATATACGTACGTTAAAGAAGACTCATTATGCAATTAGACAATTTGGAACATCTACTACTACAATTTAAAGCTACAAATGAGAAGGACAAAAGAAAAAAAAAAGAAAAAAAAAAGAAGTGAGACAAAAAAAAAAAATGTTTCACAAATACTTCAAAATATCATAACTGTCTCGTATAAAAAAATCTGAAATATGGAGCTAATTATCATTATGTTTATTATCATATTCGTATATTGAAAAGGAAAATTTAATTTAAAACTGTTAACATATTTTAACGTTTCGTGCTTTTTTTTTTCTTCTTTTTTCCCTTAATAAATCCTTTAATTTGTGGGTGCGGTCACTTATAAATTATGCTTTTAAGTAGTATATAGTTAAAAATAACGTGGAAAACCTGTTTTCGACTTTATTTCTACGCTCCACCACTAGACAACCAAACTGTATTACTTTTTACAAATTGCATTATGAAATGAGTTGCATAGAGAAGCAGCGAGACAGGAACTATGCGTGCTAATTCCACCGATAACAGATTCTGACCTTGACTGTTGCCTTATGGTAGGTCGACTGTTTGCATCATAAGCTTCATTTATTTATTTATTTATTTATTTATGGAAGTTTATTAAATATTTAATAATAACTGTTGAAGTAATTCCTATTTTATATTTGTATATGACCCAACATTAAAATAAGGCATTTTATTTGTAAATTAGTTCGTTTACAACAACTGTGTGAACAGAAATTTAAAACATATATAATATTGAATTAATCGACATTTGCATTATTCATTACTATAATGCATATTATAGTATAGATATTTGGTATCAGTCATTTCCTATTCATTAAAGGGTTGCGCCGCAATCATAAATCTTGACCAGATTATTGAAATTAGTAATATTTCAAAGTACTAGAAAGAGAAAAAAATCAAACTTAATATAATAGAGGAGAAATAGTAAAGGAATTAAACTTTATTGAAGAATAAAACGAGATGAAATGGAAATTCTTCGCTTAGAAAAAAACATCGTTCACGGTTCGCTTCTTTAGCACTGGTGTCAATCATACAGTTTGTGGACATTTTTAAAACACTGATTATATGAAAAGGTGATCAAAAGAAAAATATGCCGAAAAAAGGATGAGGAATAAAATAAAAATTCGCCGAATTCTATCTATTATATGCAGCAGAGCATGAATTCGTCGGACATTTACGTAAAACAAATATTAAAGATGGAAAATCAAAATTACGTAAAAGTGAAAGAATATAAAAAATGTATATTTTGATGTTTTCAACTTTCCGAATCATAAAATCTTCTGAAATCTTAAAATTTTAACGGAAGAAAGAGTAGTAATTCAGAGATATGAAAAATTTATTTTTCATCGCTATACCCGCAGTAGCAGTTTTATCTGGAACGGAACTGTGATCTTTAGGAGTTGGACGCTAGAAATCAGATGCAACTTCATTTCCGGTTGCTGCATTTCCATCCCAATTAAATGTTAACTATTCCCCTGTCATGAAACTGGACAAGCAACGGGGGCTATAATTTTACTTCCGGTAATTTTCATTTCAGATGTGTTTTTTTTTGGTTTTTTTTTTTTTTTTTTGGTTTTAATATCTAAACAAAGTATTTTATCTCTTCCTTGAAGGTTTAACTCGAGATTAATTAACGTCGAGCAAAATGAGGGAGGATTTCTGTCTGCTCTGAAATCTTTTTATGAAAAGAAAAAATACATTATGACGATCTGTCAACGATAACATGTTTTCACTATTTCCTCGTTTTTAAAAATAAAATGTTGTTCGATGTTGCATTAGGATTTTCGACAGATTTTTCTTTTTCAATTAACGTTCTTATAAAAAAAAAAAATAAAATAAAACTGTATTTTGGAAAACCTTTTATTAATCATCCCATCCAATTGTAATGGCTAATCATCCGCAGTAGCTTGGGACACTGGTAGACGAGAGGGGATGGACAATGACACAAATTTCGCGAAAAATTATTCTTCCCTCGTTTCCTTTCTAATTTATATTATTCAACATTTTTTTATTCTCCTCGAACTTCCTTCATTTCAGTAACTGTTACCATTTTTTTTTTTTTTGCCTTTAAACTTGTGCCTTATAACTAATTTTTCCTATGCAAGGAAATGAAGCAGATCTATATTTCCTTTTTATCTTCGTTTCCTTCAGTAAAGTTTGACACGATTTAAAAAAATAACAAAAAAAGACGAAGAGTGAGGTATAAACACCTCATTTAAAAGCACATAATGTTACTACCTTTTTAATATATTTTGAATTTCTTCCTTGTTATTGCAATTCGAAATAATTTCAAAGCAAAATAACCACTTTTATAGGCCAATAGAATACTTTTAAAAGTGAAACTTTTTAAAGACAGGCTCTGCGTCTCGTCTGTCATCTATTTCCATGCTTTCAGCATTTCAAAAAGATCCGCATTTGTAATTTTCAGCCCTCGCCCTGTATTTCAAAACTTGCTTTCAAATAATTTCAAAACTCGTTTTTTTGGAGTGTAAGTAAAAAATATCAATGTATGCTTAAGAACAATGATTATGCTCCAATCATCAGAAAGGACTAAACAAATAGGAAACGAATAAGAAAGCAAGATTGAAATTTTATGGCGAAATATCCAAAAATTAATTATTAACTTCGTATTAACAATTTTATCTAAATACCCTAATAGCCCGAATATTGGCGATTCCCTTCCCAATTTTGAAGTAATTTGGAAAAAAAATTCATTGGATACATTTATACCCGAATTACTGTGCTTTAAACAATTCAAGGAATATGCTAAGTTTAAAACAGTCAAAACTTCAAATCAAATTTATTAATTTAAAAACATTAGATAAAATATAACATTGTAAGGAGAAAAACTGTATACATTTTCATCTACTGGACACTGCTGCTATCATCATCACTGTAATTGTCTCCTCACTACGGTAATGGCTACGCGTATAAGGCACTGTTAATTTTTCTAATTGATTTTGTGGTAAATGAAAAATATCGCCTTATAATCGGCCAATACTATATCATTCCTGGCCCCTTACTTCATTTACTTCATTTTACAGACTATACATAGAGCTGCCACGTTATCAGGTACACCTGACAAAAGATGCAAAATTTTTGACTGCTTTATTTGCATGTCACATGATCACAAATCACGGTATAAATATCCTAAAGCAACTTTTCTACTGTTGTTAAGCGTGAAACCATAATGGGGAAAGACTTCCAGCGTTGCGTGGTGTAGGTGCAAGACGGGCTGGAATGAACATTTCAGAAGCAGCGACTTTTCTGAACTTTTCACGTGGTTGATTCAGGAGTTTATCGAGACTGGGTGAAAGAACAAAAAACATGTAGGCCTAGCCATCGTGACTCATGTGAAAACCCTTGTTGATGAAAGAAGCCAGAGAAGAACGTCAAGGTTTTTGCGCGAAAGCAGAAAGGCAACAATAGCACAAATTACTGCTCATTACGGAGGACTATTCGCACTTGGGCTGGAATGGGCCGAAGACCATCTCAGGTACAAATACTGTCAGAGAAAAACAAGAAAGCGCGCCTCCTGTGGGCACAGCAGCACTAGGATTGGACCATTGAGGATTGGAAAAAGGTTGCCTGGTCAGAAGAATTGCAGGTTACTGCTGCGTCATGTTGACGGAAGGCTTAGAATATGCCATGGACCTTTCATGTCTGGTTGCAGACTTTGCAAGGTGGTGGATGCAAGTAATGGTGTGGGGAATATTTTCTTGGCATAAAATGGGTCCTCTAATATCTGTAGACAGTCGTTTGAACGCCAAAGCATACATAAACATTCGCCTCCTTCATGCTCACAGTTTATCCACACGCAAATGGCTCCTTCCAGCAGGACAATGCACCAGTACAGGCCAGAATAACTATGGATTGGTTCCAAGAACATGACAGTGAGTTCTCCTTAATACAGTGGCCGGCTTAATCCCAGATCTCAACCCCATTGAACATCTTTGAGATGAGCTGAAAAGGACCGTTCTCTCCTTGCCTACACCTCCATCGAATCTCCGGGAATTGCGTGAAGTTCTCATGTCTGTATGGGCCGACATTCATGTTGAACGTTTCAGCATCTCATCGAAAATATGCCCAAATGAATACAGGCGGTTTTGAGGGCTAATGGACGTTCAACACGCTACTAGATAGGTGGTACCTAATAAAGTGGGAACACTGTATAAAATATATGTAATATTTACCGTAGGAATGTAATACACTGATGGCATACGTTATTACATTACCAAGCACTCATTGGGACAACGTCAAAATGCTTCTTTGGGTAAATTTTTTACTTAATAATTTATATGATGTCATGAAGAATAACAAATCTTCATACTGTTATGTCTGTTTTCTGCAAGAAATGAAGCGACATAAAAAGATCCTTAATTCATTTGCCAGTTTTCAAAACCTGTCGATTGATTTATTTAAATAGTCAAAAATTAAAAAATCATTTGCATAATTCGAAACCCTATAAATCTTAGTTTCTTTTAATTTCCATCTATATCCAATAAAATAAAAAGAAGAAAAATATTAAAACTGCAACATCTCTTTGGAAACTACGACGAATCTTTTCTTATAAGATTTTCTCTTCCTTTTATGTATTAAAAATAATCCGATTTTAGGCGAGTGCAAAAGAGCGCTACTTCCTTTTGAAGTCGGGCCCCTCTTTGCCTTACGGTTCGATAACAACATGTGAAAGCGTCCGATCCAATAAAATTCAATTTTCTTTCTATTTCCCGAGTGTCTCCCGAAGCAAAAGAAACAGCAGCATCCGCGCCACTTGATCTATGATTTATAACGTTACAATCCCACAGAACCCTCGTTTCTACGTCCATCTCGTAAACAGTTTAGGGGGATAGAGTGCTAAAACAATGCGTATAACCCCTGTTGACTCGAGACACCTTTGCGGATTAATTTAACCGAAGTGGATGTCACCGTAAAAGCTGTCCTTGCTCGGGGTTGGTAGTTCAAATTCTCTTCCTCATATGTTTCTAATTAAGTTGACATTTGAACATTCGAGTTCATAAAATAATTTATATTGCATTTAAGAAATATACACTAAATTCAAAGACGAAAATAATTTTAATATGGTCATAAAAAAGACAATCGAAAACTCAATACCTTTACGGGGATAAAATAAGAAAAAAGATTTAAAACTTGTGCTCCTTGAATGTTATTAGTATTTTTTAAAAATGTATCTATATTCTTGGTAGGTAGTTCCAGGATCAAAATTCAATACCATTTTGACTTGATTACAAATAGTAACAAACAGCTATGTACTGTTGTAAATGTAATAATTTTCTGATATTCAGAATTATAATTATCTTTGGGAGTATAGAAAATTAATTAATGCTCATGTAATTATTTCTCTTCTATCACATTTTTGCAATTTTGCATTTTATTTATCGGCCATAATTATTTATTGGTAAACTCTGAAAGGTTCTCGCGAAGTTGGATTATTTTTCATTGTGTTAAGAACATTTTCAAATTAAGATGCTTAAATGTTTATATTTAGTTTTTTTGTTTTTTTTAAAACAACAACAACCAATCCATACAGGATTAACTTAAGATAAAAGCTTGAAATGTACTTTAATTAAACGTGGATAAAATGCGTAATAATGACGAAATTCAACGAATTCGCGAAAGCTTTTGTTTTAACAAATTCCAAGCCCATTACAAAAGCGATCGTCTACGTTTTATTTATAACCGACCACGCAAGTTCAGTACCTAGACCTACTTTCGTAGCTGCTATTATTATTATTGACCACGATGAAAACCTAGTGAATAACCGAAGTGTGGAGAATGGAAACGAATACATAAAAAAAAGGGTGAAAACCCATTACGTTCACGATATGACCTTCTATCGTTAAAGCTGAGCGAATATTCAACAACAACAAAAAATACAAAAAAAGGTGTCGACACCCAAATTGGGAAGGACACGCTGCAAATTCACGAAATCTACATTTTATTCCCTTTAAACCATTATTATATTATTCCGTTATAAATCCATTACAAAACGCTCTCTATTAAAGTCAATAATGCCATGTCGTCACGGCGTTGTGCGTTGATTAAAAAAAAAAAAAAAGAAAAAGAAGCGAGAAGTAAATTTATAGCGCGTTTAAAAAAAACACAAACGTGAATGTGCTTATTTAAACATGAAGAATCTTCAATAATAAAAAAGCAGACAAAAATAAAATTGCAGAGTTAAAAAAAATAAAGAAAATTCCTAGCACGACACAGATAGGATCAACGTTCGAGAATTATCAAGCTGCCGAGTAAACAAAACGTTAATTGGACGGGGGCCGTTAAGTGAGCAGCAGCCCCAGACAATCTGACGATTGCTTCATTCGACAACAGCCACCAACCTCTCAACGTTTCCCCTCACTGATTACGTTAATAACAATAATAATTATTAGTGCATTAAAAAAAAAATAAAAAAAACGCATTCATTTTTCAATTGTAATTTAAAAAAAAAAATATCGATAATTGCATATTCTTAAAGAGAGTGTCACACTTTCTGATGCATGGGAAAGTGTTTTACAATGTTTTGTAAAATCCAATATTAATGTTGGGGGAAAATAAAGCGAATGAAATGTTAAACTACTCTAAAGCGAATGAAATACTGACGTTCATTGTCAATAGAGAGTTTCAGTTTTTACACAGTAAAAACTGACGACTCTATACAAGTAGATAGAGATTGAGGACTGTTTCATAACTGAGCTAGTGTAATAAAAAAAAAGAAAGAAAATAGCAGCATTTAAGTTATTTTCGAAATCATGACTGACTTAGTTTATGAAAGCTAATATTAATACGTACAGTAGTTCCAAAAGATGAGATTTTTAAATAAAAGATTCCAAAGTATCAAAACGGAATAATTTCTCCTGGTCTTCGCAAACTGTATCACATTATCTGAATTTTTGAAACATTTTGCTGGATTATTAAATAGAAATCAGACGATAGGTAATTGCAACAAAAATCATGTTCCAATAAATAAAACTTTAAAAGCAACAGCAATTTTTGTATTTTGATCTAATTTTTTTATTTATATTATGTGTTTATCTAATGATATGGATAAGGATAAGCTTTATGATATGTGACTACAAGGATTAGTCTTATCTCGTAAGATTTACCAAATTTTAATTAATATTACAGATTCAATGTGGATAGAATACAAAGTTGAATAGGAATCAAATTTCAGTATCAAGCAAAGTACCATAACTTAACACAGTCAGATTATTCTCCCCAGCCTCTTTCGAAGGGGCACGCCTGCTGGCTGGTTTCAGTGACTGCCCAGCTTAATAAACGAAAAATTTCATAATATTGCATAACGTTTTGCCTGTTTTTATGTTTTGTCCACCCAACTATATCTTCATTCCATCTACCTGAAAATAACTTTCTGGGAAGCACACTGCAACCGGTACAATAAAATACATTAAATAACAAGACAGCAAAGTATAACATCATCCAATACAAAATGATCCAGTACAATAAACTACTACTTAATGTAGTACGTAGAAACTTGCAAATATACCTCTTTTTATCATCAAACGTCGTGGTATAATATATCGGAAATTAAATATGGATAATATATTAGGAAATTTACTCATATTATTCTGGTTAAAATTTTATTATCATATTATCAATTAAGTTCTAATGCACTCAGCACTCTATTCCAGTAAAAACTTATAAACTTTTCTTAAAATATTTTAAATATTAAATTAAAATAAGAAAATTCATTCCTACATCAGAGAACAGAGTCCACAAACAGTGATTTATAAAAATAAGCAAATCATTACATGAAAACAGTTTTGCAGAATAGTAATAAAAAACAATAGCACAGACAAATTTCCATAATTATCCGATTCATAATTATTTTTATGTGCCAAGGGCATGATTAAAAAGCGACTTTGCCTACCATTTTGTTCCTTATGTAGTTTTCCAAAGCCATAACAGTTAAGGTAACAACAATAAATTTCATTTAACTATCCTGTCACTTAATCGATGAAGCTTAAAAGTATCACTGCCTTAAATAGTAAAGGATATAAACCCGTACAGCAATTAAAGTGAAACCAAATCTTTATCTCTAAAAATCACTCCTTAAAGAGCGTTTAAAGTGCTAATAAAATCTTTCTTTAGGTTTTCCAAGAAATATCATAGGGCCACCATAAATGGATGCCCGACTAAAGAAGGAAACTAATTACATGTATTTAGTTTTACACGAGGGAGGAAGCATCATCATAGATGTTATTAAAAAAATAAATAAATATATAAATATGCAAGTAAAATTAAAATTTATTTTTAAATAATGTAATAAAACAGCAACATTGATTTATATTGATAATATTCTTCCTCTTTTCCGGTTATAATTTATTTAATTTCTCTTTCATGTATGGAGCTTTAAAATGAGAATAAGTGAAAGCTGTTTTATTGAACCCGTTGCGGTTCCATTTATGTGAACATGATTTTCCATATTAGTCAATGACATGCACGATTTCTTAAATGTGAAGTATATTTTAAAAAAAGAAAAAAAGCCGCCTACCATTAGCAAAAAAAAAAAAAAAAAAAAATTATGATTCACTTCCCAAATTGAGTCAGCTAATTATCACTGAATTTCGTTTCGAAAATGGAAACTCTAAACAGTAGTCAACATTTTAAATCTGCCATGAAGATTAACATTAAGGTAGGAAGGAAAAAAGTGGAAAGATTATTTTTCCCCATATGGTCTGCTTTTTTTTGTCCCGTGTTTATCTCTACTTAAGGAAAACCCGTCCGGCCAAAGCGTCGAGGATTTCAACATTTTCATCTTCCTAATCGGTCTATGAAGGATCATTTCCCCGAAGCTGTTTTGCTGTTTCTAAAGGGGAGGAAGTAGACAGAGAGAATGCTGACTATATTCTTAGGTGAATGACAAGCACCCTTCTTCCACCCTTTCGTGTGTGTGTGTGTGTTGTGAATGTTTTCTTTTTCACGAAGAGATCATCTAAAAATAAAAGAGCCAATTCCTCGAACGGTTTGACATGTCAAACCAAATTATTTTTAACAATTCAAACGACTAAATGGTTGTCGAAAGAAATAAGAGACAAGCTCGGAAAAATGTCGTTCTGCATTTATTTGGAAGGCGAGGCAAACATTTTTTTTCATAATCAAGTATTTTATGAAAAAGATACTTATAAACCACTTTCAAAAAAAGTTTTGAAGTTTTTTATTTTATAAAGAAACTGAAGTATTAAATTTTCAATATATTTCAAAATACTACCATCCAAACAAATATATATTTCGAAAGGTTCAAAAAAATATTCGATAGGATCTTAATTGTTGAGTTTTCTAAAGAAAAATATCTTTCTACAGAATTTCCTTTTCATCTAAACTTTCTTTCCCTTCTTCTCCAATTAATCTTATTTCCTAACATTAAAGTAAACATCCAAATTTGTCTTTATAGTGATATGGTACTACACATTCGCCAGTATTTGCAATAGTTCCTTTTGTAGAGAAAATGCTTTAAATATAAAGGTATAAGCTATTTCTCCTTAGATTAGTTTCAGTGCGTCAATTACTGGGCTATTTTTGCCCTTATATTCAAATATGCAGCTGGACATATTCGAAAATCAAAGGTTACGATACCAAGGTTCTCAGTTAATGGGCCAGGTTTTATCTAGTGAAATTATAAAGCTAAACATATACAGGCACTGTCTCGATTTGATAACTATTGCTGATGCAAATTGGCGAAAGAATAAATTATACCACTGACACCCCTTTTTGCAAGATTCCTTCAAAATTTTGGCTCCACATTAAAAAACAGACGAATCGTCGTGTGCACCCGAAAATTAATGCGTTTTTGAAAAACGTCATGCTTTCGCCATGAAAAAAATATACCATGAAACTCTCATTAAGATCAAAGTAAAATGAAATTTAATCGAAGCCAAATGGTGCAAAGTTAATTCACAGCGCCTAAAATACACTAAGCTTTTAAGGCAATTATCCCATTTTTTTAAATGGGATGGCGAACTTTAGTTTGTGAGTGTTTACTCCTGATCGATAAAGTTTATTAAAATGTTAACTGAAGTTCAGATTAATATTAAAAAATAGCAATATTTTGAAAAATACGGAGCAAGATTACTGACATAACAATGAGCTTAATGTACAGAGTGAATGGGAGTTCTAAAAAAGAAATGTTTCATGGGAGAAATCGATACGGGTACAGAATGGAATTCAGCTTCCGAAGAAGCGCAGAAGCTGGATTGGAAAGAAAGAAAAAGCGAAATACGAATTCCGAAAGGAGATGAAAGATGCACAAATAAACGTCGTTATCCAGTTGCATTATCGGAAAGCAGAATTATGGCATTAACCCCTCTCCCCCCTCTTCTCGTCTCGTGGACTCGCGATGATGATGAAGAGATTTCGCCTCCATTAGGAATAGGGGAGGTGGAGATTAGATGATTGGTGCCGGAAGAAGGTGGTGATTTTGCCGAAGCTACTTTCGTGTGCTCACGAGATTTCAAGCTTCCGTCGATGACGTCACCACGTGTTTTGAACTGCTACGCTGGTGTTACCCTCGAAAAGCGCCTCTACGACGACGACAGAGATTTCGTGTCTGATTTATATGACGCAATATTGCAGTGTTGGATAGCACCCCCCTTTCCCTAGCCATCCACCCTTTTGTCTTTTCGCTAAATCAGCTCCGACTACATTTTAAAACACTATCTCCCCTAGCGTATTCATTTTCTCAGTTATTTCGCTTTTCATCATTCGCATGGTATCAAGCGAAGAGAAAATAGATTCAAACTGATTCTTTTCTGGTTCAGGTGTGTACAGACGCCATTCCGAATTGCGTCACTGTTTTAATGACGTCGAACTGAATCTTTTTCTAGCGTTTCCGCAGACAGATTCTTTTCTTATTTTTTGTTTATTCATATTCAGAGTCTCTCGTTTATTTTATTCGAATTATATCAATTTCGCCATCCAGAACACCTTCGCATTTTATTTAGTTTGCAGTCGTCGCATCTGGCTTGGTTCCGTAATTTCCGTTGCGCACATTATCTAAAGTTGCACACTCCTTTCGATATCTTTAGAAGGGGGTAAACCACATCTTACGAGAGAGGGAGAGAGTGCAGTGCTCGAATGAAAACGAAACTATTTAATTATATAATCAAACTGGGTTTTTTTACACGGAAAATATTCCGAGGAAGCGTTTGCTGTATTTTTGTGCGAATTACTGTATTAAAAAGATCGCCATTCCAAATAGAAAAGATTTTGTATTTGTAATACGAGCATTTTCTACAGGAGCATGTTAAATTAAGAACTATGGCAAGCGAAATATACATTACGGATAAAAATGCATGAATCTATTAGCTTCAATCTCATTAGCTCCAATATTTGCATTCTTTACAGTAAAAAGACTTAATATCGTTTCTCTTCACAGCTAATATATTAATGAAGTTAAAGATCCATGCTTGCTTCTCCTAATAAACTATTTCTAGTAAAAGCTAAACATTCTCATGCATTCAATCGGAAAAACAGGAATGAAGATTAAAAAAAGTTCCAAAATATTTCATTTTGCAAATTGATAGTGTATCCTTTTTCTTTATTTCCTCGAATAAAAATTTGGTTAGTTTCCTTTCTTTAATTGTAATGATATTAATATTGAAGACTCATTCTGAATTCAAATGAGGAACTAAACAACTCATGATGGAAAAAGAACGGATTCAAAATCAATAAAACTTTTAAAATGTAAATATGAAAATAAAATTCGATAATGTAAATATCAGCTATAAAATTTTAATTTAGATCAAGGTTAAAGGAAATCCTCAACCATCGACAAACGGTGCCATTGAATTTTTAAACGTGTGCGCGCACATCTTTGAAATTACGGCATCGCCACCATTCCTTTCGATCACTGAATAGTAGACGTACACGGAAGAACACTAAGATATTTAAAGATGCGTTTCGAAAACTTTTAATAAATAAATAGTGCTCGCTGAAATTCACACTTCTGAATTTTTTTACTATCTATTTATTGGCGACGATTTCTCTTTATTCTTATTGCAAAAAGAAGCGGAACTTAATAGAGTTAACTTCATTCTTGTAACCGATATCTCAGCATTTTATGATGATTTTCCAAGAATTGAGTTAATGAAATACATGAAAAACAAGAAGCCATGATAGAAAGTTTCACATTTTTGAATGTACATGCATACTAAATTAGTAAAACAAAATCTCATGATTTATATTGCCAGTATAAAGTATAAAGGAATTGTGCGGCAACTTTTATTAAGAGACGATGTCGAATAAAAATGTTTTGGGGCTTTCTTTAAAATTAAATTTTTCCTCGTCATTTTCATCGTCAGATTTGTGCGTTTATGTTTAATTCAACTGTTTAAATCGACTAGTATTTCTAAAACGAATTCCTTCTTCCCATTTAAAACACGCAAGCGAGTCAGTAGCAGTGTTTGAAAAAAAAAAAAAAGAGCGGCGTAGAAGTTTTAAAATAGGCTCTCTCGGTATGTGTGCGTGTGTGTTCAGTGGTGTTGAAGGTGGATCGATAATTTCGTTTTTATGGGCTTCAAGAGATGTATGTCCATCACTTCAGCACATATGAGTAAGTGAAGGTAGGGGAGCGAGGGAGTTAAGGAATTATTTCGTCACGGGGGCTTCCTGTGCCACGATCACGAAGCTAATCGAAGGGTCAAATCAACGGAGAGATTTCGTTGAGATGATTTCCCAGCGAAATTGAATGAAAGAAGAAGAGAGAGAGAATCCGGGCGTTTCGGCTTTTGTTCCGTCTGCTGCTGCTATTTCTGTTTGTGGCGAGGAGAGATCAAGGGGAAGGCCGTGGAGTTCAGCACGAGAACGGAACCTCGACGTGACATTCGTAACATTTCTCCATTCATTAGGAGGTCCTTCGCTACACGACGCGCTTGTTAAGCAGTAAAGCTTCGATGCAAAATAGCTCGAGGAATGACGACAACGCAAGGTAGATCGAAGTGGGCTGGAATGGATTTAAGAACTGCTCTCTACGGACCATGGAGTTTAACGAGAAAATTCCTGAATTAAGCTGATTAGGACGTGCACGTGTCATCAAAGCATTCCTTTTATGTAAAGTAGATGGGAGTGTCTGTGCATGGAGCGTGTGAGAAAAATTTTAATCAATAAATAAATATCATCTGCTTCCTTATCGATAAGCCAGATAGTTTGATTTATTCTAATCAATTACTAGTCCTTTAACCATCTTGCTTGGAACGTGAGTGAATTGATTAAAATAAATATTTTAACTTTAAATAGTGCTGAAATACTATTCGTATTGGCAACTTAGTTAATCGTTTAGTTAAAAACAAGCTGGTATAATAATCATTTTCAAGCAACTTTCTTTTATAAGAAACTACCTTTGAAATGTTAGTCAAAAATTATAATTATCTTAACATTAAAAATTCGATAGTGCGGAGGTTTTACCTGATGAAGCCACAGAAGTGTAAATTTCGTAGGGGAAAATTAACAGGATAAGAATTAAAATAGAAAATGAAGGTATATTTTACTATTGCAAATTTCATGCAGAGTATATATTATGAACAATATCACGAGCTTCGTCATGATTAGTTTTATATTTAAGTTAGAATAATTTTATTAGCATTTTATTAATTTTTCTGTTACTTAACATATTTCATAAAGGTAGGTAAGCACAACACTACCTTAGGAAAGTGGCAGAGACATTAAAAATAACAAATTTATAAAACTTGAAGAAATGCTTAAAAGCTAATAAAATTGGGAGAAACCTGCAATGTTCATGGTCACCCACCTTTAAGGTGGGAGGGGAATGACAGCACACCAATGAACTGGAGTTTTTTTAAAAACGATCGTTTAAAAGGGAACTCGGAGGAAAAGGTGGATGGGATCCGTGCTCACAGATAGAATTTTTTTTCTTATTATCTTTACAGATTGAAATAATTTTCCTCTTACCTTTGCGAGTGGTTGTGGCGTGGTTATCCAAATGCGTCGCTGTTCGGACAGATTTGCGGGAATCGGTTCTTAATAGATCTACCGGCGCTAAGATTTTAAACAGAGTGGCAATCCCTCCATGGAAGCCTCAGTCCTTCCCCGGTTGGTTGGCTGCTCGGTCGGTACGTTCTCCCTCGTGCAATTAATCCTCCCGGCGAGATTAGCTGCAACTACCGGTCTCCCCGTTACGACCGCTCTCCTAATCCCTCGCCGATTGACTTGGCGGGTCTAGGAGAGGCTTAGCGACGACGAGCTTCATTCGGCATAGCCGTACACATACAACGCGACTGTTTTTCCCCCTCCCTCTCTCTCTCTGTTTCTCTCTATTCTTCTGGTGGCTTTTGGAGAAATTTCGGTCGCCGAGAGCGTAAGCGCTTTAATGCGTGTGCGAAGAGTTGTGCGTGGAGCGCAAAGCGCAAGAGATTACCGGAAATCACTGTCTCTTGTGGCGGCGAAAAAGCGTAAAAAGCAAGTGAGAACCCGATGCGGATGGCAGCGACCGATGGAGGCCTCGCACTCCCTGCTGGCTCGCTCACTCTCGCGCCGTGTGATTCGACGCCAATCGCATGGTCGGGGTTCGACTGCGAGCCAACGCATGGAGCGCGATGTGCGTGCGCACGGGACGATCCATTGTACTCTCACTAGGGGGGAGAAAGGAAACAACAACAGACTGGTTTACGAGGAGGGTGTTTGAGGATAATGTAAAGCGAAATGCGAAACTAGTATTGTCGTCGACAGGGAGGAAAGAAAAAAAAATACAAACTTAAAAAAAAAAATCTGAACTTCTTATTGGAGGGGAATGGAGCGAAAGTGATTATACTCTCCAATGAAATTAGAAATGACATCTTATTACTTACTTAGTAAAAAAAAAAACAAGTTGGAGAAAAAAGAAAAGAAAAAAGAGAAGAAAAAAGATTTTTTTTTTCTCCGCTAAATTTTGTTGAAATTTTCAGAACAATATTCCCTAATGCGGCGTTCAGTCGAGGAATTAAGAACACATGCAAGAGAGGCACTACGATGAATCCCAGAAAACTTTTTAAGGTGTTATTTTCCAAACTGAGTAGAATGGCGACCAATATGGCGAGAAAATAAAAAAACCAATTTCATATTCTAAATTAATAACAATAATTAAGAATTAATCTCTCAGAATGCCAGATTTTACAGAGCTAAATAGATTTTAGGAATGAACTAGCTGTATATGTAACAATTTAAACAATGTTATAATTTTTATACTAATTCTCTTACACATAAACTGGTCAATGAACTTTGAAGTTTGTAAGGGCCAACGTGATTTACATACAAATATGAATTACTTAATACATGTATTGATATATTCGAACTTCATACAATATTATTATTTTCATTATTATTAAAACAATTTATTTATTTATTTATTTATTTATTTATTTATTTATTTAAGTAAAATAAAGGATGAGTTAACCCACAAGTGCCAGTATGGTCAAAAATGACCGATAGGTAGGCCACTGGGGGACATCCAACAAATAAATAATATACAAGTGCTAACTAACTATATTCTATCCAAAGAAAGTTGGAGTGGGCGTGTCCAGTTAAACTTCCTATTTCAATGGTAAGTAATCATCAGCTGTAGCAAAGTTCGTTAAATCGACAGCAATTTACAGTAACTGCTATAAACTACAATACCACAATCATTCCAACAGATTCAGTATAGTTATGGACAGGAAATTGATTATGACAAAGATCATATGCGAAAACCAGGCTCAAGATTACGAACATAACACAGGAGCATTACTGAAAGTTACTAAAATCCTTTTCAGAACGAAGACTAAGAGGTAAGTGTGCCCAAAACATGATGCGGACGTAAGATAAACATCGTCGGTGATAATTATGGATTGTTAAAGGAGGAATCAGTTGGCCTTTTAATCTTGTAGTGGAATGATGACTCGTTAGATTACGATTTAACTCAAAGTTGGTGAGGCCAACCACATTGAATTGGTAATTTTATAAACAAAAAGATATACACGTAAAAAATACAACTGAAAAATGGTCAATATACCAAGTTCAGGAAATCACAGCTTTCGACAATTTAAGATATGACCTAACAAACCACTTTTGCAATTTCAACACTCTGGTGAGGTTATGTAGAGTAGATGAACCCCGAAACACTACACATAAATCCATGCATAGTATAATTGAAAGATGATTTTACTTGATAAGTATCACAGGCGAGAAATAAGACCCTGCCTTCTATTCAGTTTAGACAGTAATATATCAATATGTAAATCCCAAGATAGATCCCGAGTAATCGATACTCCGAGATATGTAAAAGAAGTCACCGTTTGGAGAAGTTGGTTATCATACAGTGATGGAAATACATTAGGTTCACCTTTTCTTTTACGCTAAAAGAAGGACATCACTTTAGTTTTATCGACGTTCACATGCAAATAATTGTAGTTCGCCCATAACTTCAAATCCACAAGCACAAGTAATATTAGCAGGTCTGATAATTTAGGGCTAAAAATGGTAGGTCATCAGCATAAAGTATAATCTTTAAAGTGGAATGAGGTTGAATATTTCTTTCTATTATTGGTGTTGAAAAGGGAAGAAAAAATTCCACGACCTGAACTCGAACCAGGGACCTATCTTTCCTTTTCAACACCAAATTATTATATTATTGAAGTGTGATCTTCAGTTTGTCAATTTCTATATTTATTATTAATTTCTTTCTAATACGTTATTACCACATTTAATGTTAAAATTATGGAACTGTTAAAATAAAAGTGTTTAAAGACTTTTAGGTCTACCGCTTTCGCTCTCTCGCCTTCAAATTCACTTGAAGTTTTTTCCCCTTTTTTTTTATGTTAAATTTTAATGGAAGAATGAATGAGGGGAAAACATCGCCTTCATTATACAGTATGCTAATGACTAGAAAACCCTTAAGTTAACAATAAATATGGAAAATTAAAAGTGCGAGCATCAAAATTGTGTTATTAACAAAAAAAAAAATTAGATTAAAAACTACGGAGAAAAAGAAAAAGGAAAAATTTTCATTATCAGCAACGAAAAATTTGATTAGCCTGGTGTAGAATTTAACACACGCCGATTACTGGTATGTAATTCGTTAACAATAAATATGTAAAATTAAAGGTGATGGTTTCAAAATTGTGTTATTGAAAAAATATTAGATCAGGAAAAACTACCAAGAAAATGAAAATGTGCTATAGTGCCAGGCACGAAGAAAAAGAAAACGGGCGAAAGCTTAATGTAAGTGCTTATCGAGAGCAGATGTCTGCTATATTCAGTGTTTCTAAACATGGCGGCCTCCACCTCGCCTAAAAGTCTGTTTTTCCAAGGAAAACAATAAGAAGTCAGGCTAAAACTAGAATTTTTAATTATATAAAGGATATACTAATTATATTCTCTATATACGTATATAAAGAAGAATGTTTGTGGGTGAGTTTGTTTGTATTAAATACAAAAAAAAAAAAACCGTTACGGGTTTTCTGCGAAAGCAGTTTAAAAGAAAAGAAAAGAAATCTACATATAGTCTATTCCGATCTTGATGAAACTTTGCACACTTGATGAAGCAAACCACTTTGAACCTCCAAAGCAAGGTCATTATCTACCTCAGATTTCGTAAAAATAATAACTAACGATAATGTTCATGAGGATGGCAGTGAAAGTAAGAAAGTATCTCATGAACAACAATGCAAGGCAAAGTATCTCATGACCAACAATGTAAGGCAAAGTATCTCATGACCAACAATGCAAGGCAAAGTATCTCATGACCAACAATGCAACAATAGTTATCAACAATTGTATCAACACGCAATTCACAAACACTACACACGGACCAGCAATATATATCTCATGACTAATAATGTAGGGTAAAGTTGTGCTTTATAAATAAGGTTCAATTTGTAACAATGCATAGAATTCCTGTTGTTCGGACTTTTCATAGAAATGGTAATTCTCAGAATTTAACATTTTCTTGAAAATCATTAAAAATGAGCACTAACTGGAGATAAAAGAGAGTTACCAGACTATTGAGAAACTGAGCAAGTGGTGAGCGATCAAGTACTCAACGGCCCTCGACGATGCAAGTGTATCAACAGAAGAAACTGCGACTGCTAAACTACACAAAGTGATGAATGGCCAAGTTTTGCTTCAAAACATCGAGAGCAGAGTGCGAATTGCAACAAGTGATTACCAAGTAGTAAGTAACCCCAATTTTTTTTTCTAATTTTCATTATAAATTTTTACTGTATTATTTCTAAGCGTTTTCATGTGTTCATTTTTACTGTATATTCACATTCAGATATTGCAAAATTTAATCAAAAAAGCGTCCGAGCAACGCTGGGGATATCATCTAACTTTTTTGGTAGCACAGCAAATCCCCGATATATTTTGACTATAATCTGTGAGAATGTGAATGTTTTGGAAACCGAGGTGGTGATGATGCGATGATTGAACGTTCGTTTCCAAGAATTATTAACAATGAGCATAAAATGATGATGCATTAACAGGACATAGATAAGGCAGTATCTATCGAGGAGGCAAAGGAGTCACACGTCTCCAGACGACTGGCGAAAATTTGTGTGTTTGGTCAGAGAAGCTCTGCAGCTAAAAGACAAAAAACTATCCGGGCGTTGGAAAGGTCAGAACAACGGGAGCTTCGTCTAGAGCAGGAGGGTATAAGAGCTTCTACTTAAAGGACAAGGGAAACTTCGAAGGAAAGATGGGTCTAAAGTATCCAATGTTGTTCCCCAGTGGTGAAGATGGAGATCATTTTAATCTGAGGCAGATCAACAAGATGTTAAATAATGTCCCAGGCGACGCCGGGTTATCAGCTAGTACCAAAATAAAGGAGAAGAGCAAGGCAATCGGAGTATCGTATTCAACCTGTCGATTAATTGAGTGCCAGATTTATTTCGGTTTCGTTTCAGATGCGATTTCATCTACGCTAGTTTCTTTTTTCTTTTATACCGGGCACTATCGCATTTTCATTATCAGCAACGAAATTTGATTAGGCTATCCTAATGTAGAATCTAACGCCAATTACTACATGTAATTCGTTTTTCGATATCTCAAATAATTTTTAAATTATTTGACTTTATACGATATATAGCTTTCACATAAAGATAACATTTTTATGTTGTTATCAAAAAAAGATGAAAGTAAAGCTTTGAAATCTCAAAATCAGCGAGATCTACTTTTTCGGAGGGGTGTTTCGATACTTCTGGCCATACACGTTTTGATAATATTTTTAATAGAACAAAGTACATGTATAAATCTCATTGAACACGTTTTTGATAATATTTTTAATAGAACAAAGTACATGTATTTGTTTTTTACATTAAAACCTAACTTGACGCCCCAAAGCAGGTCAACTATACAGGGTATTTCTGAATGGTCTGTACAAACTTTCAGGTTATGTTTTAGGGACCAAAACAAGCAGAAAATGTGATGAACATGGTCGAAAACGCTTCTTTCTATAGTTATAACGGCTTGAAGGTGTCCTTTAATAGAAGTAAAGTCACGACAATTCAAAGAACTGGAGGCCATTTTGAGCCTTTGCTATAGCATTTGCCTTATTATACCTTTGTTATAGCATTTGCTTTTGACAACAACTTGTTATACCGTAGAAATAAATCACACAGTTTGCAAATGTTATATATTTTAACATTAATTTCGTTAAATTCTAGAAAGAAGCGTTTTCGACTCCATGTTCATATGATTTTTTCTGTTTGTTTTGATCCCTGGGACATCTTAAAGTTTGTACAGACCATTCAGAAACACCTTGAATAAAATTACAATTTATGTCGCATCAGTTAGGCCGCCAAGAGGGCAAGGCGATGGTCTTGTCGTCCTCGAGACTAGCGAGTCGCGATTTCGAATCTCGTTGAGGGCATATGGATGTTTCTATTTGTTCCTTTTACTAACAGGCATGGAAGACCAAGCAAAGTCTAAGTAGGCTGATCCTCTGCTAGGTTAAATTTCAAATTGATCCAATGGTTATTTAACATCCCTCCACACAGAAAAGATAAAAAGAGTAATAGGATAGACAGATCATTCAACATTACTCTGTGACTACATATTTATCCGTATTATGTATAGCTGTGAAAGAAATCAAATTAACATGTAAATTAGATTGATTTATCTTGTGGGTAAGTTTTAGTCTCGATTAAATCAAAAGACTTATCACTATTTAGACACCGTATATCAAAATCATCTGTTATAGCCTTTACACATCGCTGAGAAGCAAAGTTTGACATTAGGATTATCGAATTCGGAACTCCGATCATGATAGTTTTCTGAGTACTCTGTATGCTGCTGATGGTATAAGTCCCACCTTTATAGATTTATAACTTTTTGAGATGAGACTATGACGAAATTTCGGTATCTGGAAAGCATTCGGAATACAAACGCGCACTAGCGAGATATCTTATAATCATCATGAAATTTCACGTTCAAATCATAAACCGTATGTCGATTGTCTCAAACAATTTTTCCGAAATCAAATGTATATAATGAATTCCCAAATTACGTTGAAAATAAATTAAACAAACGGGTGCAACCCCCCCCCCCCAAACTTAGCTACACTTTAATCTTCAATTAAACCTTCGGTAAATTAATAATAACAACAACAACAAAACCCAAAGGGAGATCCAAAATGCGCTCGAAGATTAATATGTCATATCAATAAATGACGAAAATATATCCGCGAGACAATTATTAATGGGACATTAATTCTTTATGAGTCGGTGTCTATTCTAGACGGATTTTTCTTTGATGCAATGTTATCGAAATAAGATAAGCAACGTCGGTTGCTGTGATTAATGTTGACTGACAACTGATCTTCTGAAGAGGTCGCAGAATGGGGTTATCACATTTATAATTCCCAAGACCGTGGGTTCAAAGCCGGCAAAAGCATTCTCAAGGGCGATTTCTATGGCGAACTTCATATTTATCCCATATGAAATTTTTTTTTTGACTCCAAACAATAGCTTGTAATACTTTTCCGTTGATATAGTTTTGCAAACAAACCCATGCTTATCTTTGAACGCAAACAAGCAAAACCATACGAATGCATACCTTGATGATATTTGTTGCTGTATTGTTATTTCAACGGTTTGTTTCAATGGATCGATAAATAATAACTGATAAGAATCGAACGTTGAAGGGAAAGGAGGGGTTCCTCTCCCGTCCTTTTTTGCAGAAGCTCTTGATAAACATTTTACAATTAGCGATAGCAGACAGTTCGATCAATTAAATGTACCCAGAAGAGGAAAACGATCAAAGTCAATAATTTTTCTTTTATCTCATAATTGTCTTTTTTTAATGATAAAAATGTTTGAGTTATAGGCTAACGTAATTCTACTAAAAATAATTTTTCTTTCTTCGAGATATTAATGATTATGTTTATAATAAATATCTTTGTAATTGGCTTATCTTATCATTGCTACGAAGCTGTTGTTAGTTTTGAAAGATTATAGCACTGGCACTGAATAATGAATGACTATAAATATTATTTGAAACTGTGATTTGTGTTGGTACCTGAAGCTCCTTTCCCGTGAAAATGAATATAAATGGTTGCAATATAAATTTCATTCTTTAATCACACCAATAAATGAATATTCTATTTTTGTCATTTTGCATTTCATTTCTCAATCTCTACAGGAAATGTTTATTCACCAATTTTTTCTACTTACTTGTTTGATTTACGTTCAAACAAGACTCAATGGATACAGCATTTTAGAAATGACGATTTCGATTAGCAACGACGTAATTCAAAATGTCAAGCAATTTAAGAAATTGATTAATCCATTCTCGGACTTTTTATAACGTCATCGGTTCAAATTTTCTGTGACAAACTAATCATATAAATTAACAACAAAGGCATGTTAATGATGTTATTTGGATTTGGAAAACTTACTACGAATAATAAAATGTTTATGAATTCTACAGTAAAATATTCAAATATAAATTTCTTTTTATTTGATAAAAAGAAAGATGTAAAATTATAATTTTCCTGTTGAATGTTAACATTTTTTACATGTATACGTATAGTTATTTTAAGGTGCAAAGTGCCTAAACCTTAAGAAAATCATATAATACCTTGAATTAGATTAAAAAAAAAGAGTAAACAGCTCATCTCCAGCTAAATTGATTACTTCTGAAACAGTAAAAGACTATAAAAAAACCACTTAAAACAGTAATTGCATTTATATCTTATTCTGCAGCAGTATTCGAGATCAAAAGATTATAATCTTAACATCTGCTTAACCATTTCTTTTCATATTGGATATACTGTATTATAAGCACACTATCGTCGGAATGCGTCAACTGGACAAGCGCCACTAAAAGCGCTGGTCAAGTGATAGTCAACTGGACGATAAGCAAGTGGGCGACGGTACAACTGGACGAAATCCAAGTGGGCGACGAAAATTTTATAACTTAAGATAGAATTAAAAAAAAAACAACTTTATTTGGCCATTCCGTTTTTTATGGATATTTGGACGACAGAAATATTTTATAACTTCAAATTTTACAAAATCATTTTATTATAACTTCATTTATTTATTATTTTATAATTAATACTTATTATTATCCATGAACTAATACAACATGACATATTATAATTTTTAATATAAATATATCTATTTGAAGAATAATTTTCCTCGTCTCTTTAAATTAAAATAGGATTCATCTAAAATAAATATACTGAATTAAGTAAGATCAAGTATACTATCAGATTATCACAAAATAATAAAATAATCCAATAAAAATCCTATCGAAAAGGAAAATACTGGTAAATCTCTCTTTAATGTTCGACACTCCCTATAGAAAATTACTTAAAATTATTTATGATCCAATAAATACCGTATTGGCCCGATTATAAGGCGCACTTTAAATAATTTTTTTCAAATTTGCTTACACTAAATTAGGGGTGCAGCTTATATTCGAGGGCGGCTTATAATCGAGCCAATAAAATATGAAATTATGTGATAGTTACAAAATGGTTTTAATGCATAACATTTCATTACATCCTCCAATTATATTAATGTATTTTAATATAAATGAGTAAGAATTAAAATTAAATGGTACGGCAAAGTAAAGTTGTTTATTTTATTTTTTTTTTAATTTTTTTTTAAGTTACAAAATTTTTGTCGTCCACTTGGAAATTGTCCAGTTTTTACCGTCTCCCATTTGGTTATCGTCCAGTTGACCTCGCCCAGTTGAATATCGTCTAGTTGACTGTCGTCCAGTTGACTGTCATCCAGTTATGACATTTATATATGTACGGATTTTGTAAACTGAAAATGTAATAACTACATGTAGCTATAATATATTAAAATCTTCTAAGGGAGTCTATATTATTCCGGTAGTGCTTCAATTAGTTCTTCTAATTTCCCCCAGAGCCCTCTTGTTATACCACTCAGGAATTAGTCGAAATTAATTCTAATTTAAAAATGTTTGATTATTTTAATTTAATACGCTCCATATGCTTCTTAAATATAAGTTGATTACGTGAATAAGGAGCGCTTATGAAAGTGAGCGCGACTCTCCGATTCTTTAAAGTGGGAAGAAAGTTTAAAAAGACTCAGGCAGGCGTATATGACCATAATCAGAAAAATGAATGAAAAAAAAATAGTAACAGCGACTTTTTCCAATGGTATAACTTATATATTCATACGATTATAACTTGAATTTATCTAAATTGCGTCTGAACATTGGTGGAAAGCAGCGAAGGACGAGAAAGTATTATTTATGCTTGATCAGAATTCTTTATAACTTTCGTTGAATTTTATTCAATGGCAATGTTAAATTAAATATATACCAAACCAGTTCATTCCCTATAATTGAATGTAAGGAATTTTTATGTTACCTAAAGCTGTAAAATAGCAGCCAAGCCTATTAGGAAAGTTAAAAGGAAATCTCTTGTGGAATGCATTATTGCTCAACAAGGGAGAGTAACAGAAATAACTTTCATGTCCGTTTGTATATCCACCCACGCGTCTCTTTCTCCTCTCGTCATGTTTTTTTTTATCTCTCTCTCTCCCTTCTTCGATCATAAGTAAATTATAGGAAGGAAGTCGAATATATGTTTGATTGCGAAGATTAACAACGGCGCTAATGTAATTAGCGTCGACGGCTTTTGTCAAATCGAGTAGAGGCGCAAGAGTCACCGTGACAGGGAGAAGAAGAGCGCGTGAGACAGCAGGTGGGTGGCTTCCCCTCGTTCCGCTCACTTCCACAGACGCTATCAATTAAACAGGCGATGGGAACGTCAACTCTTATGGTGAAACGGCATCCTAATTCAATTGGTTTCACTTTTTTAGTACGAAAAATTCTTTTAAACAGAGCAAGATCTCGCTCAACTATTCAATGAAGAGCTCTTGTGGATCCTTGAAATCTTTAACACGTAATCTGAAGATGTCAACTGAAAGACTCTCGATCAAGATACACTCTTGAAAAAAATTCTTCTCACGAGATCGTTTTACAGTTATTAATTAATAATGAAATCACAAGGGGTGGACAATTTTTTAATGATGTTGAACCTTCCCGTTTCTTTCTTCTCTCTGTACCATTTAGATGGAGCATAATCGAATCAACGGGATCCCTTTCTTCTATCTATTAAAGTTGTTAAGGCTTCAACTCCTCCCACTGTTATGAAGGGCCACAACGGAACTAAATGAAAGACTTCTGTCGAGAAGACACTTTTTTCATCAGTCTTCTTTCTTTATCTTGTCTTAGAGTAAGCACTTAGGTAAAATAACGACACGTTTTCTACTGAGATGTTATTATCATATTCAATTTAGAACTCGTATAAACGATAAACAAAAATACTCAATGCTATTATTTTAACGATTCTCATAAAAAATTGAAATTTCATTTGACTATCGTTGTGGAGAGAAGATTCGAATTTCTACATTCTTGATTTAAATATCATTTTGCAAGATACCAAAAATTTGATATCGGCCCTTCCTCCCATTGACATTCTTTCTACAATATTTTTTCATTTGTAAAAACTGGTCTTAACTATACGTAATATTTAGGCCTATTATTTAGCGTAAATTTAAATGCAAAGTTCTAAACATGCGACTACCTTTACGCAAATAAAAAATAATTTAGAGACATTAAATTTTTGAAATTTAATTTTGGAATTTCTATGTATTTGTAAGAGCAGCCATGAAAAGGCAATCATGTATTAATACTTTCTGATGGGTTCGTTCATTCCTTCAGTGCATCCACATTTAAGTTATGAATATGATGAATTTCGAAAACAATTTTAGGTATATTCCTTTGGACAGATGATGATTAGTGAAATGGCAGCTGTAATAGTAGTGTCAGGAAGAAAGTAAGTGATAGTGAGTGGAGCGTTGGTGGCCTTAAAAATTTCCTTTTTTTAATTCCAGTAATAAATCCGGAAGTCTTGCTGGTCTCTTGGTTTTGGATACTTGCACATCAGATGTCATCCCACGCGTAAAGGATCCCGAGATATCCAAGCGGATAAAAAAACACCTGCTTTACGAGGAACTTGCCATAGAAGAATAACAAACACTAGCCTCACTCAGGTAACTCAAGGACATGCCGCAAGTCTTCCTTTTGCGTCATTAGTTCACTTCTTTTGGTTGAAAGAAACACTTTCTGAAGATGGAAGGGGGGGGGGGGGATCTTCATCGACTTTTCATAATAATAAAAATATCATCAATAATTATTTATACAAAGTATCGTTCAATATCCAGCGGTCAGGAAAGCTCTGACTCTGGTGGCAATTGCACTATTGGTTATTTTTTTTTTTTTTAGCATTGTGACAAATAAATTGGTTTACACAGATTGCTCATTGTGCGCCCATGATATAAATAGCTATCGTGCAAAATACTGGTTTATATTTTCAATAGAACTAATAAATTAGTAATATTTCTTCTTCGGTTATTTTCTTATCATGAAATTATAAATCTTTTTTAATTATACAGGGTGTAAATTTTAAGTTGACAAAGCAGAATAACTCGAAAAATAAGCTTCACACGAAAAAATGCGTAGAATCCAAAGTTGATTATTTTCGAGGGGGCATCTGCTGGTGCTAAAATTAGCCCACCCCCCCCGGCCCCTGGGGGTGGGGCGGGGGGCAACTTTAAAATTTCAAATGGGAACCCCTATTTTTTATTGCAGATTCAGGTCCTACAGAAAAAACTACGTACATTTTGTCTGAAACATTTTTTTTATTTTTGGTAGATGGCGCTGTAATTCAAGAAAATCCATTTTCTCATTTTTGCGTGGAAATGGTTACGGAGAAATAAAAAATACTTATTTACTTCGTAAATTTTGCCGCAAAGTTATTATTTTATTATTTTTTGCCGCGGATTAGGATAATTTTGTTTTGTTTCGTGGTCATGAGGCCACACAACTTTATAATTATCAAACAAATCAACTGATTAGCTAACTAACTAACCGAACATCCTACGTACTAACGAGTGAACTCATTAACTAACAGAGTAAAAAAGTAGAAGACTGTGTAAAGATGAAGTTATTCCCGTTTAAGATTTGGTGGTCCTTAAAAGGACCGATTGTTTTCGTTTTATTTTTTCTTATTTGCAAATACTTGCAAGTAAATGAATTTCGGGGTGCTTGTATTTCCAGTGAGTCCCCTCGCCTCTCACTTTCGGCCTGCTTGTTGTCCTTAAATCCCTTGCATCTCGCCGTTTTATGAAATTAAATGTTCAAATTGATGACCTCCAACTTCGATGCATTTATTGACTCGTTTTGTAAATTCCTGAACACATCTTGATAACATGTCTGGTGTAATTGCAGCGCAAGCATCTCTTATTCTTTGAATCATGTTTTCGCGAGTGGTTGGCGTTTCCTTATAAACGATATCTTTGAGGTAACCCCATAAGAAAAAATCTGGCGATGTAAGGTCAGGCGATCTGGCTGGCCAATTCACAGGACCTTCCCTGCCGATCCAGCGACCATGGTAAAGTCGATGTAGTACTTCGCGCGCTACTAATGAATAATGCGCTGGACAACCATCATGTTGAAACCACATGTGTTGTCGAAGTTCAATACTCAGGTCTTCAAGTAGATCTGGTAGTTCATTTTCAAGTAGGTTACGATATTTGTTGCCATTCAAATTACCGTCTATAAAATATGGACCGATAAGTTTATCGCCAATTATCCCACACCAAACATTAATTGACCAAGGTCGCTGATGGTTGACTTCTCGAATCCAGTGTGGGTTCTGTTCACTCCAGTAATGCATGTTATGTCGATTAACTTCCCCGTGGTTTGTGAATGTTGACTCATCGGAGAAAAGAACTCGTGCAAAAAAATGTTGGTTTGTTTGCATCTGCTGAAGTGCCCAGTGACAAAACGTTAGACGGTTTTGGTGGTCATTGCCATGTAGTTCCTGATGCATAGATACATGATATGGATGAAATTTGTGGAGCTTCAGCATTTTCCAAACACTCATATGTGAAATTCCTGATTGCCTTGATATTTCTCTTGTGCTCGCATGTGGATTATGAGCCACAGCAGCTAGGACTGACACTTGATTGTTTTCTCCACAAACAGTAGCTGCACGGGTTCTTTTTTTCTGGTTCACACTACCTTCCGCAGTAAATTGTTTAATAACTCGAACAAAAGAAGACCGTGATCGCGTTTGGCCAGGAAAACGCTGAGCATAAAGCGCGACTGCATTATCAAAATTTCTCCCACTTTCTCCATAAATGTACACCATCTCAATTTTTTCTTCCACAGAAAGATAATTCATAATGTAAATTCAAAAGCAATACGGCGTTGTACACTCACAAAAACAGTTGAAAAATTACAATCTTTTCTTCTAAAGATCAGAATTTAAAATGTAAACATTCTGAAAAAAATGCCAATGTTTACGTTATTTGTTTGTTGACGAAATGTCTTCAAATTACATTGTAGTTAAAACAATGTAGGAATCGAAATGAATAATAAATTAGTTATTTCCACGCAAAAATGAGAAAATGGATTTTCTTGAATTACAGCGCCATCTACCAAAAATAAAAAAAAATGTTTCAGACAAAATGTACGTAGTTTTTTATGTAGGACCTGAATCTGCAATAAAAAATAGGGGTTCCCATTTGAAATTTTAAAGTTGCCCCCCGCCCCACCCCCAGGGGCCGGGGGGGGTGGGCTAATTTTAGCACCAGCAGATGCCCCCTCGAAAATAATCAACTTTGGATTCTACGCATTTTTTCGTGTGAAGCTTATTTTTCGAGTTATTCTGCTTTGTCAACTTAAAATTTACACCCTGTATAGCGTTCTCATCAAATTGTAATACATTATTTAAACCATTCTAGTTCTGTAACTTATCTTTAACGTTGAGATGTACTGCATGATCTTTATCACCTTGGTCAGCAACAGTGTGAATAAATTTCTACAGTCATTAGAAGAAAGTATCTGTTGTCTGATTGTTTCTTTAAGTGGAATATTTAAATACCGCGAAACCATCGATAATCTAATTGAATAACTTATAGTATGTAAGTATATTTTTTCATAAGATCTGCACAGACAAAAGATTTTAAATTAATATACATAAGGCCAGTAAGTGTTACGGAAGCAACACTTGGTGTAACTTTTTGCTTTTATTCTTTTACGGTCCTTAATGACAACAGTTATGATAGTAATCAAACAACCGTTATAGCATTATCTTTCTGACAAATACGGCCTACTGATTACTAAAAGAGGTTCAAAGTTCTTACATAATGAATCTGGCGCTCTGTTTAAGTTTATTATTATTATTATTATTATTATTATTATTATTATTATTATTATT